>JAJMHA010000010.1:0-375247 GCA_030583085.1 Hermanozyma aechmeae | reverse complement strand
TTCACTGACTACCCTCCATTGGGTAGATTCGCCGTGAGAGACATGAGACAGACTGTTGCTGTCGGTGTCATCAAGGCTGTTGAGAAGTCCGACAAGGCTGGTAAGGTCACCAAGGCTGCCCAGAAGGCTGCTAAGAAGTAAGCTTGCTTGCTCTATGTTGACCATGTAAATCTAAATAGGGAATTATCTCTGTCATTTCAGAATGTAGACTGGGGAAAGTAAAAACCGTGTAGAAGCCAGAAGTTGCGGTGAGTCTCGTTCTCGCTCACATTGATGAACGGCGTGCATGCAGGGCTCATACATGGCACATGCAGCGAATTCCGAGGCGATGTTCCTAAAACACCGTCTCTCTTCAATAACCTAAACGCACCATGGAATACATGCAACGAGGGGCTGCCCTCTTCAATGAGCGTGATTACAATCATTCCACCGATTCTGCTTACAAAGGTCTTCGCTCCAAAGCCGACCAGTGTTACCTGAAAAAGAAGCTGCTTTCCCAGAAATCCCAAGACGCTTATAAACTGGGCGATAAGCAGGCAGCTCATGAGTTCTCTGAGCAGCTGAAGCAAGCATTGGCCGAGGCAGAAAACTATAGTCGTCAAGCAGCCGAGTACGTTTTCCGTGAAAACAACACCGACTCTGCAGCAGACGAAATTGACTTGCACGGCTTATATGTGAAGGAGGCTGAGTGGATTGTGCAGCAAAGAATTACGCAATGCTTGAACACCAACCAGCTGCATTTGAAGGTTATTGTTGGTAAAGGTCTTCATTCCGCTAATGGAGTCGCCAAGTTGAAGCCGGCTATCGATCGTTTATGCTCGGAAAGTGGGTTGAGACATTTCATCGATAACAAAAACACCGGTGTCTTAATTATTGACTTTGCAAATTCGGCGGGTGGCCAGGTTCCTTCTCACTGGTCACTGCAGTACCCACTGGGAGGAAACAACGGACCCCAAGGAAATCACGCGAACAACAACTACAACAACGGCAACAACTACAACAACGGCAACAATTACAACAACAATGGCAACAACTACAACAACAATGGCTCAGGAAACAAGTTGTTGAAGCAGATTGCCAAGTTCTTGCTAAACTTCATTTGCAAATAACTGACGGGCGAACTGCGGGAAAGGTATTGGAACAAAGTGATCCGGCCTCCAATTGCAAGCTTTCCTTTGTTTTAGCACTTTGTATTATTCAAAATTTAAATTAGTCCGGGATGCGTGTAGTCTGCTTGAACCTGTCGATGGGTGTCCATAGTGCACTCGCCGGTGGCGCTCGTAATGAGGAGCTATCTCGGCGCCGCAACGTCGCTTTCGCTTCCGTCTCCGTACCTCTCACTTATCGCGGCAACATTGAGTTCAGCTTTGAGTCCATAGCAGCTTTCCAAACTAGTCCTTGAGCTTTAAGCAAACCCACCACTCCCTTCCAGTCTCCTCTCAACGAGGATGCACCGGTGGAAAAACAAGCAAATTAAATCAGCACGCACACCCGCTGGCGTCGTTCTCAAGGTGGATGTTGATGGCGTCATTGTAGTCGTCATTCATGTCATTACGCTGACCCTCATTCAACTCCTCCTGCTGCAAAGCCATTTTGGCAATCACCTCGAATGCAGCCTCCACATTTATGGCATCTTTTGCCGAAGTCTCAAATACAGGGTGATTCAAGCCTCCCAACTGGTTGTTTGTAATGTTTGTTAACTTCTTAGAGAGCGACGGGATCTTCTTGCTTTCGTCAACATCCACCTTGTTACCGATTATGATGAATGGAAAGTCCTGAGGGTTCAGCACGTTCAGCTGAATCAAGAACTCGTCCTTCCACGAGGCCAAGTTGTTAAGAGACTTTTCGTTCGTGACATCGTAGCACAACACGCAGCAGTCTGCACCTCTGTAGAATGCAACGCCCAAACTCTGGAACCGCTCTTGGCCCGCGGTGTCCCAAATTTGTAGCGACACGGTTTTGTCGTCAATCACCAAATCCTTAGTCAAGAAGTCGGCACCAATGGTGGCTTTGTATTGGTGGGAGAACTTCTCGTTGACAAATTGCTGCATTAACGAGGTCTTGCCGACCCCGGAATCTCCGAGTATGATTACTTTTAGTAACGTTTTCTTGCGGCTAGACATGACTTCAACACTAGTATCTCGCAAACAAGGTGACCGCCTGAGATAAGGTGGGTGCTGGTGCACGGGTGCGGGCAACACCGAATCGGTGCCTCGGAATATTTGCCGAGTGCAACGGGAAATAGCCGTTTGAAGATTCTGATCTCTTCTGTACTATGGCCTCTCGATTTTTTGAACCTACGTGATTTTGGTCTACTGACTTTGTTGGTCTTTTTAGATGTCCCCCCGCAAGTTGAGTTCGCATTCTTGCGGAGTCTGGACCTAAATGTGCGAAACCAAAATACACTTGCCCGCCAAAAATTGAGCTTACGTGACTTCAAATGAAAAGGTGTACCAATCAACCCGGACTTGTCTCGATATTGGGATGCTAAATAAAAACGTCTAAAATTTTGTTTAATCCTGGTTATTGACCCTAGTCACGTGTCAGGAGCAATCAGTGCGGCTCCTTGCGCGAATTCGACGGTGCACATACATTCGGACTCTTTATAGTCGCCCCCCCACGCACCCAAGCCTCCACCCCAGAACATGTCGATTTCCACCTCATCGGTCCAGGTGAACAGAAACACGCGTTACAATCTCAATAATGGGCAATATATCCCTGTGGTTGCATACGGGACATATTTGGTCCCGGCCGCAGATGCTGCCGACTTGGTTTATAAGGCATTGAAAGCTGGCTACCGCCACATTGATACTGCCGTTGGCTACAGGAACCAGAGAGAATGCGCTCAAGGTATTGCTAACTTTTTGAAGGACCACCCTGATGTCTCCAGAGGCGATATCTGGTACACTACCAAGCTCACCAACGACCAACAGGGTTACGAGGAGACGCACAAGGCACTCCGCGAAATTGCCGCGGAAGTAAGTGATTTGATAGAGTATGTGGATTTGATTTTGTTACATTCGCCCCTCACTTCAAAAGAGAAGAGAATTGCCTCTTGGTTGGCTTTACAGGAGGTGATCCGCGACCCATCCAGTTCGCCTTTGCATTTGAAGTCTATTGGTGTGTCCAATTTCGGCAAGAAGCATATCGAGGAGCTCTTCGCTGCCGATGGCTTTTTGATCAAGCCCGTGGTCAATCAGTTGGAGTTACACCCGTGGTTGCCTCGGTTGGAGTTGCGCAAATTCTTGATCGAGAACAACATCTTGCTTGAGGCGTACTCTCCATTGACCCAGGGCGCTAAGCTCCAAGACCCAGAATTGCTCGAATTGGAGAGAAAGTCCGGTATTCCCAAGGCTGAGATATTGTTGAAATGGTCGTACCTTCAGGGATTCATTGTGTTGGTTAAATCAGTGAATGAAGAGAGAATCAAGTCGAACTTGGAGGTGTTGCCCGACAGTCCCTACGGAAAGATCGACTTAGATATCAACATTGTCAACGATTTGAACAAGCCTGACCTGCACGAGGTCTTCACCTGGGGCCACAAGGACCCCACGTTGTATCCATAAGGAGAAGGAGAAGTGCCAGCTGCTCACGGAATTATAGATCAATGAAAATTCCAATATAAAAAAAAAGGCTGAAGGTCAAATTAATCTCTTCAATCGCCATCGGGATCGAATTGCCGATGTCTGCCCACCTGGTGGGATCTTATCTACAGGCCCTCCCTCCCGACCGCTATGTAGAGGAAGGGCAGGTGCATGCGAACATGCGCGGGGTGGAAGATTGCTTACAATAATTTGACTAAGAACGCGAACCATTGTGTTTTGAGTTTCTCTCCCTCTCACTCTCTCTTGCTTCTTCGCAAAGTCTAACATCGAAAATGGCTCCCAAAACTGCAATTATCACCTACTCTCTTTACAATCACATACATAGATTGGCATTGGCCCAGCAGAAAGGAATTGCTGCAGCTGGAGGTGTGGCTGACCTTTTTCAGGTAGCTGAAACGTTGCCAGAGTCTTTGGTTCAGAAATTGGGAGGAATCCCCAGACCAGATGTTCCACTTGCTACTCCAGACACCTTGAAAGAATACGACTCGTTCTTGTTTGGTATCCCAACTCGTTTCGGTAACTTCCCCACTCAGTTTAAGAGTTTCTGGGACCAGACTGGTGCTTTGTGGGCTGGTGGTGCTTTGAGAGGAAAGCCTGCTGGTGTGTTTGTTTCCACTGGTACTTTGGGAGGTGGTCAGGAGACTACCGTGATTAGCACCTTGTCAACTCTTGTTCACCACGGTATGATTTACATTCCCTTGGGTTACGCCCACCCTGGACAGGCCAACAATGACGAAGTGCATGGTGGATCTCCATGGGGTGCTGGTACTTTTGCTGGTGGTGATGGAAAGAGACAAGTCACTCCTTTGGAATTGGCAATTGCAGAGACCCAGGGTAAGACTTTCTACGAATACATCAAGAAGTTCTGAAGAGCCGGACACCTTACAATGTTTAGAATAGAAAATACCCGCAAGACAGGTATTCGTGTAGAATTTTCAAATCTCCCAAAAAGGTCTATTTGCTTAACCTTGGTTCTCACATCCACCGCCCACTGTTGCTCCTGCACGTAATATCTCAGTTTCACTAACATCGTCGCCAAATGTCGAAGCAGCTGAAACCCGTACGGCAAGATTTTCTAGCCAAAGTTCGGTACATTAACAGTCTACCACCGCCACCCTTGAATCCTAAGCTCCTTAAATACAACTTGACCGATGGTGTGGACGAAGCTAAGGAAAGCGAGTACTTGTTGAGTTCGCTTTTCCGGAAAGAAAACTTTCACAACCTTATCAGCCAGGTGGACGAGGAATTTGGCATGCCTTTGAATTTGCTCCATAATCGAGGCTTTTTGGACGGCTCCAACACAAAGGCCATCTTTTCCAATAATCACACTTCGTTGCACTCGAGCGACCGTGCGCTCTTGAGGGACGCCGGAATCGGCAACGTCAACAAATCGGAGCCTGGCGTTTCGTTCTTGAGAAGAACAGAGTATATTGCTGAAAAGGCTGTACACAGTAAAGGAGAGGAAGCCGAGGCGGCCACTGCCTCCACAAAGAAGTCTGAACTGCTTGACCCTGACGCACAGCTACGTGCAGTTGAGGAAACCTTTGACCAGGCTCAAGAATCTTTGGAAAACTTTGCCAAACTTAGACACCCTCGTAAAAAGCACTTGAAGGCAGTGAATGCGTTCCCGCTTTTGCCGGACACCTCCACCATGGATACTAAGTTTTTGTCCGTGAAGTTCACGGGTTCAGCATCTTTCAACAGAGAAATTCAGCAGCTCAAGCGCCAGCAAAAGGCCGCGTACGATGAAGATTTGCAAAAACTCGCCTTGTTGTCGAGTATATTGAAACCAATCACTTCAGAGGACGGCGAGTGGGTAAGTTTCTACCAGTTGAAAGATAAGGCGGAGGCCACGGAGCTTTATGGAAAATTGAATTCTTCGTCAAGAGAACAGCCGCTGAGCTTGCTTGACGAGGAAGAACAGGACGTGCCCAGCTATAAGTTCAGACATTTCAAGACGTACGATATGGTGTACCAGGGACATGAGAAGCCTTACGATGAGATCTCAGTGAAACTTCCCGCGCCGGAAGGCGAATCTAAGAAGCGTCGTGCCGCGTTGTATCTGCCCATTACTGGCAGGGTGGAGTTGAAAAAACACAGAGCATCAACTAACTCAGAGATTAATAAGTTCATCAGCGACAGTACCGCAGATGTGATCGAATTTAAGTTGCGTGAACCCAACACCAGCGAATTGCGGAAGATGGACAATGCGCGTTCGGAGTACGATCCTATGGAATATGAAGCCGAAGAAGACGAGGAAGAAGAAGAAGATGTTGAAGCAGCTGGTGAGGTTGCGGAGCAGGAAGAAGAGCAGCAGGACGCGGAAACAGATTTGGCCACCGAAGAGGGTTCCAAAGCAAAACTGGAAAGTGTTGAGAACAAGGGAGATGGGTCTGCTAAAATGCTGGAGAACGAGCGCGATGTAGCCGACGAATTTGACAGAGCTGCGGAGACAGAGGGATTGTGATGAACATGTAAAAATATATAAACTTTTCGTGGATTGTCGTGGCTATAAATCATATAATTGTACAATTGCTGCGGCCCTTGTTTTTGCTCTTTTTGACGGGCACCACCGTGGTCGCTGGGTCATCGCGAGCGTCACTTTCCTGGCTTTCCGGCTTTCCCTTCTTTCCTTTGCTTCTCTCAATTTTTCTCCTCGAATCATAATTGGATTGAAGTCTTTGAGCCATGGATTCGTCTTCTTCTTCTTGAAGTCGCCGAGCTAATTCGAGATCCTCGTGCCCGTCCATCACACTTGCTTCATCTGAGATTGGAGTGAAGTCGCCTTTGAAGAAGAGATCGTCTTTCCCAGAAACTGAGATAAGCGACTGCCAGACGTAGTCTTTGGAGTATGAAAACGAGCTGTCTGTGATGAGCAGATAAAAATCATGATCGTTGGCTTTGTAAAGTGTGGAAAAGTGGTTATTCCGGAAGAACACCGCAACCAGGTCCGGCTCCACATGTTGGTCCATTATTTTGAGACCATGGGAAGTGAGCTGGCTTGCATTGGAATCGAGCCACGAAGTTACCGCTTGTTTCTCGTCCGAATCTTCTGCTGTAAGGAGATAGTCCTGAAGAGCGTCGAATGTGGGATGAGCGTGGAACACAGTTCCGCTGATTTGGTCTCTCTCCGGATTCACAGCCCAGCCATGAACGAAAATGAGACCAAATGCATCGAATATCTTTACTGAGAGGTCGTTTTTCGCAAAGTACCCACTGGTCAAGTCCGGGTTGGTGGAGAGTCCGGTATGGAGAAGTGGGAGACTTTCAAGAAGCTTGTTCAATGTGTCACTATCTAAGGACGGGAGTTGAACAAGATAGTCGCCTAAGCACAGCAATAGCAGTTTCAATGGCACTTCTTTCCCCGAGTTCCGTTCCAAAAGCTGCCTGAGAGCGGTGACATCTGCCGGCGACGACGACTTTGGAGCATCTGCATCCATGCCAGTGGTCCTGGCCACTATGTCGCTTTTCAAGAGAAGGGTATTCACGAGAGCTATGAGGGGGCAGGGGCCATTTTTCTCCTGCTGAAGAATAGGAGTTGCCTGTTCATACGACAGCCAAGTGATGGACTTCACGGGAAATTTGATTTCCTCCAAGTGAGGAGCACCGTCGCGATGTGTCAGAGTGTCAGACATCAAGTTACGAGGTTCAATTCAGATATTTAGATTACAGTTTCACTCTCCGGGGCTTATCGCGGGGCGCGCACGTGACCCACGTTTGGAGCCTATCCATACGGTATGGGTTGTTGCCAAAGAAAGAGGGGGCGTTGCAGTATTCATTTCTACCCTAAAAACGCATCGAGAATCACGAGCTGGCCGATAGGCAGACCGCGGGTTGACCATCCTTTGCTGTTCTATCTAGGAGAATTTCCATACCTGGAAAACAGCATATCCCACGGAAAGGAGCGAAAGCGCAGCTAATATTAAAGCGACATTGCACTTCAAATTCTCGATGGCTATCACTTGCGCACCGTCAGAATCAAATGTACCCCTCTTGTCGATGATTTCATTGATTTCGTGGGTAGATCTGCCGACGTGAGCAGGACGAGAGCCCTTGGGTGGATACATTGTGTCACACATCTGCTCGATTTCACCAAGTTTGATGCCAATCTTGAGGTAATTGCGGTCTCTGACATTAGACTTTTGGTTGATCACACGAACGTAATGCCTGAAGATTTCAACCACTCCAGGCAACGTTCTCGACTGGAGAATGAGTTTCACAGTCGTACCCTTTCTGATTTTGACATTGCTGTGAAGAACTTTAGGATTGTTGTAGACTTCTGCTAAAGTTGCAATAGCCATCACCTGTGGAATGGCGCAGAAATTGAACGAGGTGGGTTCTCTAATCAAGGCAAGGTATGTGAGCACATCCTTCGCATGGCCCAATGCGTTAAGAACCAATTCGCTAATACACTCCACTCCGAGTTTGGCCTCATCGGGCTTGTAGTGAAAGTTGTATAACTGGTCAGTATACTTAGACCATACTTCCCTTGGGTAGAAGGAGCGGCCGTCTTCCAAATCTTCGTGGTAGTCACGAATGATGTTGGTCTTCTGCAAAAACAACCCCATAGATTCGGATAACTCAAAATCATTGGCTGTCGCCTGAGAGTCGGCGAATTTAGCCAAAACCATGAGCTTTGAGCATCCCTCTCCGACAAGGCCGGCTACATAGTGACAATACAAGTCAAAGTCCTTCAATGTTGCAACACCGTTTGTGTTGAAATTGTCGTCCAAAATGTAGTCGGCCATGCCGTTGCCCATTTTCTTTGTAATGTCCTTGATAATGTCCTGATATACGGGTTTCAATTTGTGAAATTCAGTGAGAACCTGGTCAAAGTGGACCAACACAATTCTATCCTTTTCCGTAGGCGCGTTGCCATCGAACGTCCAGTCCTTGAGATTCAACTTTTCATGGAATGATCTCAAGAGAGGAACCTTGATCTTCGGATCAATGGTCATGTCATCTTCCACAGTATCAAGTGCTCTCAAAATCAAGTAGAAAATCGTGATTGGAGTTCTCAATTCGGGGTGTAACTCCTTAATCACCGCCACAAATGACCGAGAGGTCACCTTCAAATAGTCGTAACAATTCCTCAAAGAGTCGGACTCTTTTGAAAGGTCAAGTGGATAAGCAGAATCCTTGAAGAACTTGAATTGAACGGCGGCTTTGAACTCCGTTGGGTGGCTGATAAGCTGAAGTAATTTGCCCATCTCGTACAATCGTATAGCGATTCGGCTAGCTAGTGAGATTAAATTGGGGAACACTCGAGGAGCAGACAGACAAAAACAGATAAAAGATTTTCCAAATGGCGTCTCTATCAAATTCTTTGAAATGAATTCAACGCAGAAAAAGAATATATGATGGTCTGGTAGTTTTTCAACAAACGCGGGTTAATACTTCTACACACGCTCTGCTAGGGAGAGCGTGTAAGACTCGATGCAGACAGCGTTCATTAATTGGGGCCCTATTTCGTAAACATTGCACAAACTGTGGAGGCCAACCATTCTACTTACCCGACTCTATTTTTTCAAACCAGTGTCTTGCGGCCCTAATGTTCTCAAGTACGGCGAGATCCTCGAAGTTGTTCGCGTAGGAATCGGGATTCTCCTTCTCTTTCAACACAACCATAATGAACAAGTTTTCCGTGAGAACATCGATGTAGAAGTGAGAGCCCTTAGAGCCTCTGATAACGAGGTTGTGAAAGTTGGTTCGGAGCTTGGAGATTGATTGCTTGTAAGTCTTGATAATGTTGGAGATCTTCTCAAAGCGCTTGGGATCCAACGAAACCGAGTGCCAATTCAGGCCGTTACTCGTCTGGTCCTGAATGGATGCTGTGGAGGAAATGACCAAAAAAGTTGTCTTCTCAAATAGAATGATTTCCTCGGCTTCGAGAATCAGATTGAATTTGAGCAAATTATTGTTAAACAAATTCATATTAGGAATCAATGAGCAGACAATTGAGGACCATGCTTTGTACAAAGATTCATCCCATATCGAAGTGGGAAACCCGGCCAACCTGAACTGGAATGGGTCGGATATTGCCTGTAGCTTATTCATCATAATGTCAAACAACTCCTCCCTCTTATCTATTTGCACTAAATCCATCTTGTGGAGCAACACAAAAATTTTGGCGTCCGGGCTAAACTTTTGCAAATTTGTGAGTGCTTTCACGAATATCTCAATGTCTTTGTTTATGGACTTGGACTCCACGTCGAAAACGTGAATGAGCACCTGCACCATCTTGAAAATATGATCTTTTTGCGTAGTGAAGTAACTTTCCATAAATACGTCCTGTCCTCCGCAATCCCACAAGTTGAGTGTCATGTTTCCCAAAAATCGCAAGTGTGAGTGTTCCACGTCGATTGTTGCACCTAGTCGCCGGGTATCAAACGCCGAATAGTTGGAGAAAATAATAGACCTCATGGAGGACTTTCCGGAGCCCAGACGGCCCATTAAAAGAAGTTTCTTTCTGGAAGATTGAGACATAGGATGTGGTATCTGAGATAAGAGAGTGCTTACGCGAGCGTCAGAGTGCAGTGGCAGGATCACGTGCATCATTAACGTGACCTCAATCACATGTTCAGAAGGAGAGAAAATACACGTGACCATAATAACGTGACCTTCAAGGCGTCTATGTTCAGCCGCTCTATCCGGAGAGACCCAGGTGTGGCGTCGGCCTAGCCCGCCTTACCGAATCTGGCACGAGCGCTCGAGACGAGTTTTCGATAGGCGAATTGAAACAACTACAGCGATCGATCTGTGGATCTCAAAGGCATGCTAAAAACTACTGCCCAGTGCTTAATGACATCCAACTTCTGAAAATGGCACTGTCCAGTACGTGAGTACATTCGCGATGGCCAACACCTCATCGTCAAATTCCGTTGGAGCTGCCGGACTCGGCGCGCTTCTGCCGGTAAATGCGGCTATTCAAAATGGAGAGACATGCAAGATGCCCTCGGCCAACCACAGCGCAACGCCGTGCATCACTACCGGCATTTGTCACATAGAATCCTACACATAAGTCTAAAAAAATCGTAAATATGCCATCACCTTGCTTGGCAGGATGAGCACCGAACCATTTAACCACTAAAGCAGGTCACGTGTGCTGCAGTGATCAGCGCTGCTTCCACACCTTGCTTCAACATAAGTAAAGAAACAATCGGCGATGATTTTTTTCTACCAGCCTCATGTCCTTCCTTAAAGAGCCATTGAGCAGACTCAAGTGGGGTTTTATACCTGTCAGAAGAATTGTCGACGATGACATTCCCGAGTCCGAAGTCAACGATGAGGGCATCGAAGGCTTGCAGAAAGCCAACTATGAAACCCAAGACAACGAGAAAACCGAGGTGGAGCTCGAGGTCCGTGATGAAGCAGGTCGAAAATGGTGGCACTTCTTCGACGAGTACGAATATCGTCTCAACAAGCATCAGAGAAAATCCCACAAATTCTACAAGTGGTTTGATGAAAACGACACTCCCGCTGAGCGTAAGTTGATGTGGAAAATCGATATTTTGCTCACATTCTACGCTTTCATGGCCTACTGGGTGAAGTACTTGGACCAGACTAACCTTAACAATGCCTATGTGGCTGGCTTGAAGGAAAGTATTGGTATGAAAGGCAATGATCTTGTCAACACTCAAGTGTTGTTCAGTGTGGGTAATATCGTCTTCCAGATTCCCTTTATGTACGTTTTGTACGGATTGCCATTGAATTACGTGCTTCCTCTGCTTGATCTCTTGTGGTCTGCATTGACGATCGCAACTTATAAGGTTACTACCTTGGGGCAATTGAAGGCGCTCAGATTCTTTATCGGTGCCTTTGAAGCTCCTTCCTACTTGGCGTATCAGTACTTATTCGGTACATTCATTTTCAGCCCCGCAATGATTGCAAGAAGATCGATGTTCTACTACTTTGGTCAGTACCTCGGAGTTTTGACGTCGGGACTTCTTTCTGGAGCTATCATGCGTTCTCTCAATAACGCGGGTGGCCTCGAGGCATGGAGATGGATTTTCATTATTGACGGTATCATCTCCATCGTGGTGGGTATACTTGGATTCTATATGTTGCCTGGAACCCCAACAGACTGCTACTCTATCTGGTTGACTGATGATGAAATTCGCTTGTTACGTAGGCGCTTGAAGCAGAACCACACTGCAGGTAGACCACAAGTGAATGTGTTGAAGTCGCTCTTCTCCGTGGACATATGGAAGAGTATTCTCACGTCATGGGAAATTTACGTCTTGACCATCTGGAACATGCTCTGCTGGAACAATTCTAATGGTGCATCGGGTGCCTACATATTGTGGCTCAAATCTTTGAACAGGTACGGGGCTGGAAAACTTCAGGATTTAAGTGCCTTAACACCAGGTTTGGGTCTTCTTTGGCTTTTCCTCATCTGCATGTACGCAGACTTGTTTCACCTGAGATGGCTGGCAATCTGGATTTCCCAGGTTTTCAATATCTTAGGTAATGTGCTCTTGGCTGTGTGGCATATTCCTGAAGGTGCAAAGTGGTTTGCATGGTGTTTGCAGTATTTCGGTTGGGCCATGGCTCCTGTGCTTTACTCGTGGCAGAATGATATTTGCAGAAGAGACGCTCAAAAGAGAGCAGTTACGTTGGTATTCATGAACATGTTGGCTCAGTCGTCTACAGCGTGGATGTCTGTCATTGTTTGGAAGACCAAGGAGGCGCCCAGATATTTGAAGGGTTACTCCTTCACAGCAACATCCGGATTCTGCTTGAGTTTGTGGACGTTGGTTGTGTTGTGGTTCTACAAGAAGCAGGAGCGTAAGTTTGCCAGACAAAACGGGATCGTGTTGTACAACTCCAACACAGACCCCGAGCCGCAATTACTGCAGAATGCATCTGTCAAAGATGGTGACAGCAGTGACAGAACTTCTGGCGAAACTGCCAAGGTTGCTGCTGACAAGGAGAGGGTTAAAGAGATCAAAGGTTAGGATACTTTCCGATGCATTCCTTAGCGATTTACGCTGAATTTTATAGAGCTCCATTAATTAATTTACTAAATTAGGACATGCAAGATTTCTCTTCGCAACTTGCTTTACCATTACGCAGGTCCCACGGCTCTCATGCATAACCACCATTGCTTTCATACGTGAAAGTAGTATTTGTATGTGCAAGGGTGGCTACGGCCATAATCTCTCGAAAATTAACGATCAACCCCACGAAGAGCCCATCTAGTTGAGACAACTGCCGATCCAGGTACGATTTCGGGCCGTCTTGAGCCTGGACTGCATGATGCATTGATTGATATCGGGTCCTCCACGTGTGGGTGCAACCGGAAAAAAAAAAAGGCTATAAAGATGCAAAGCGCTGCCCGCTGACACCTGAAAACCCCATTGCTACAACTGCCAATGCTCTTGAAGCTTTTTTCGCTCGCTGCGGCTGTGCTGTTGGCCCTCTCGGCCACTGTTCCAAACATCGACTCCGTCTACAAACAGCTTCAAGCACGTGCAGGAGCTGAAGATTCGATTATTGAACCGCTTTTGAATTCACTTTCCACCGATGAAACTGATTACATCGAATACAATCTTCGCCATTTGCTCAAGAACAACGACACTAAATGCGAGCAATGTCACTACAAGATCAAGTATGCCCAGGAGCTCATCGAGGAGGACCCAGAAAAGCAACATTTGATCTCGTTGATGTTGTACAGGTGGTGCTTGGCAAAAAACAAGAACAAGGATACCAAATGTGAGTTTATCGACTTCTTCCTCACTACCAATGGTGGGAACAATGCAGATGCTCAAAATAATAGCACTGGAATTGGAGGAGCTTTCGAAGGTGCATCCTCTCTCAATTTTTTTGATAACGATTTCACTGAGATGATCAAACACTTTAACGTCTCGTCAAATCTCTCTCTCAACTACTACTGCTACTTCAAGGGCGGATACTGTGACCTTCCTGAAACGCCAGACTTGAAGGGAATCATTGACCTCGAGTCATTGTGGCCTGAAAAGCAGGATGAGTACAAAAATGAGCCATTTGCCAATGTCACTAAAGAGAGGTTTAATGTATTACACCTTTCAGACTTGCACGATGAACTCCGCTACCAGGTCGGCTCAGAGGCAAACTGCTCCCAAGGGTTGTGCTGTCTTCCAGAATCCTACAATGAGGATCTTACGGATGGCTCCTACAACTTCACTGAGGTTTACAAAAAGGCTGGCGCAACGGGAGCGATCGATCTTTCCTTCTATCCAGGTGCTCATTACCAATCGAATGATTCTTACGTCCCCGGCCCGTACTACGATCTTCCCTTGTACAGAGGATGGAATTGGGCGAATACTCCATCGACCACTTTTGGGCATTACGCATGTGACCCCCCAGAAGTGCTTCTCAACAACAGTTTGGGCAACGTGGCTGGAACTATGGCTCAGAACAAATATGAGTTCTCTCTCTTCACTGGTGACATCGTGGACCACGATGTCATTCACTGTGACGCCAATGTTACGAAATTTGCAGAGATTAGATCATACGGAATCATGAAACATTACTTGAAAAACATTTCAGTGTTCCCCACTTTGGGCAACCACGACACGTTCCCATACGGACAATTGGCACCCGAGAGACTCCAGAACCAAACATTGAATCTGTCAATATACCACTGGAATGACGAGCTTATGGCGAATCTTTGGATTGGCAATGGCTGGTTGAACGAGTCTGCACGGGACATCGTGTCTAAGCATTACTCCGCGTATTCCACCGTCACCGCAAGGGGATTGAAAGTGATTTCTCTCAACTCGAATTGCTACTATCAGAAAAATTTGTACGCGTACATCAATATGGAGTCAGAGCCTGACCTCTTTGGCCAATGGGATTTCCTTATCAATGAATTGGTTGAGAGTGAGAAAAGCGGCCAGCGGGTCTGGATTTTGGCTCACATCCCCACTGGAAGTGACGACTGCCTACCAATACAGTCTGCCATCTTCAAAAAAATTATCGAGAGGTTCTCTCCTTACACTATCGCTAACGTATTTTTCGGGCACACCCATCGTGATCAGTTCAAGGTGTTGTACTCAGATGACAACGAGCCATTGAACATGGCTTGGATCTCTCAAAGTATTACACCATTGAACGGAAATCCTTCATGGAGATACTACGAGGTGGAGGACAAGACATTCAACATTATGAACGTTCACAATTACTATACCCCACTCAACGAAACGTGGGTCCACGGTGCGCAAGAGCCGGAGTGGATCTACGAGTACAATCCTAGAGATCAATACGATTCCGAAAAGCTGTGGCCCTCGGACGCACCTCTCAACGCCACATTCTGGGACAAGTATGTGGTGCAAAACTTGAAAAACTCAACCGATACTGAGTTTAACCAATTGTACACCAACTATTTGTGGCGGTTTTCGCCCTACACGCCGAACTGCTCTCATAAGGGCAATGTTTCCTCAGGCTGCTATACTGACAATTACTGTGACGTGATTGGATTCGATGTGGATACTACACTTAAGTGCGCGGGTAACGTATAATTCGGCGAGATCTACCGAAAACGCCAATGGTGTCACAATAGAGGGTTGAAGAACTTGACCCCTTCTTGAATGAAATAAACCGTTGTATCTTGGGATTTTACCTCTTTCTTAGAATCAGTTCATTCGATTTCTTTCCATATGGGAACGTGTCCCTTGAGCCTTGACGGGGAACGAGCCACACCTCCGCATCTGCTCCACACCTATCTCAGGGGTGCAGTATGATTACAAATTTAACAGTAGACCATTGAGCATAAATTTGAAGAATGTAGCATAATTTCTAGCCATCAAAACCACATTTTGAAAATGGCCCCAATAGCAGAGACAGCCCCCACTGAAGCATCAGTTGACAAGATCATTGAGAAGATCACCGCCCTCAAGCCATTGAGTTTCGGTAAGGGATTCACCTCGAAGGTCGTTGACGGACCTCAGAAGGATTGGGTTGAAAAGATCCCTAAGACTACCAAGGAGAGATTTGAAAGAGCTGGCATCGATATCTCGAATGGTTATCCTGGATTCCCTAAGGCATCTGAGATTCCCAAATACATTGACGAGGCCTATGCTATTAGAAACAAGGAGTTTCCCTATGTGGAACGTGGAGTGAAGGCCGATAAGGAGAAGAAGGCTCTTCTTGGAGCTGCCAAGGAGGTGATCCACTTGACCAAGCACATTGGAACAGAGATCGTGGGATTACAGTTAAGTGAGCTCACAGAGAAACAGAAGGACGAGCTTGCTCTTTTGGTTGCGGAGAGAGTAGTTGTGTTTTTCAGAGACCAAGACCTCTCCCCCCAGAAGCAGTTGGAGTTGGGTGAGCACTGGGGCCAGATCGAAAGACACCCCCAGGCTCCATTCGTGCCTTTAAACGGCCGTGATGCAGACGCTGAAGAAAACGCCAAGGGATCTGGTATCTCTGTTATTTGGCGCAGATTTTTGAACGAGCATTTTGGTATCAACGCAGGATTCAAGCAGAGAGGCTCGTCGTCGAAGTGGCACACCGACTTGGTTCATGAAAAGCAACCAGCTGGTCTTACCCACTTGCACTTGGACGCAATTCCTAAGACTGGCGGCGACACTGCGTGGGCATCCGGCTATGCCGCATATGACAAATTGTCTCCAGCACTCCAGGAGTTCCTTGACGGGAAAACGGCTATTTACCGTTCAGCCCATGCCTATTTGGATCGTGAAAATCCGTTATCAGGACCTAAGTTTGTTGAGAGGGAACATCCAATTATCAGGACGCACCCTGCAACCGGATGGAAGTCCTTGTTCGTGAATCGTTCTATGACTGTCCGCATTGTCGGTTTGGAGCCTGAAGAGTCTCGTCTTATTTTGGACTATTTGCTCGACGTCTTTGAGAAGAACTTGGACATCCAAGTTCGTTTCAAGTGGCAGCCAACCCAAGAGGGATTGGGCACTTCTGCCATCTGGGACAATCGTATTTCGCAGCACAATGCGATTAACGACTATGACTTCGACAGTGATGATAGGCACGGAACTCGTGTGACTGCTTTGGCAGAGATCCCATTCTTCGACCCTAACTCCAAGTCTCAGAGAGAGGCTTTGGGTCTTCTGCTTGACTGAAACTAGACTCCTGAAATAGAAATTAACGGCGTCGCCTACCTAGCAATTGCTCATTAGATTGAATTGATCGTCCTCTAAACGCTTCCTGTGAACCACTGCACTCACATCTGTGCATTCAATGCTCACCCGGGGTGAAGGTGTCTCTTTGTTGCGACCTTGGTCCGCCTCTTCCTCGGAATCCGCCTCGGAATCCACGCGCACGTCCTCCTCTGCCTCTGAAGCCTCCTCTCGGGCCGCCACGAAAGCCACCTCTAAATGCTGCCCGTTCTCTTCTGGCACCCTCCGCCTCGATTTCTTGACCAGCTTGGCCACCATATATTCCTCTTCCAAATTGACGGCCCTCTCTGAAGCCAGGATCCAAATCAATTTCAAGGCTCTGTCCATCCAAATGCGTACCCTTTAAGAATTTCATTGCATTGAGCGAACCTTCATTCATCTTGTAGATGACAAAGCAGAAGCCGCATGGCGTGAGCTTGTTTCTATCAAGTCCCATAATAATTCTATCTATCGTTCCACATTTGGAGAACAACTCATGTATTTGCTCCTCGGTGGTGAAATGAGTCAAGTTGCCGACGTACACAGTTTTTGACAGAACGGCCTTGGTAATGTTGGCAAAATTACCTCGAATAGCAGCTTTTCGGATCAAATATTGCGAAGGCTTATCGAGCCTCTCTGCGGAATGGTTGTAGTTTTCTTCAATGAGTTCCATGTCGAGGTCTTTTCGCGAAATGGCTGAAGTCGCTCAATCTGCGTAGAGTTTAATAGAATATTCTTAGGAAGCTTGAACTAACGAGTGCACAACTGGGAAAATGTGCGGTTGTCTGTGTCTGCTGTGCTCTGCGTGGAACTTTGGTAATGCGGGAACCACGTCGCAAATATGCACACCGTATCTCAAGTTAGCCTATGTTTGGATCCGTCTTCAAAACTGGAATCAGGGGCAAATACTCTTTGTCAGAGAACCCTTCATTGCAATCAGAGCCTTGGTCCGTTTATCCCGCAAAAAATAAACTGAATGGAAATGTGGTGTCTGTCTTTATCTTCGATAAAGCTAAATTCGAAAGCCAAATTCACAGGTTGACCTCTTCATCGCGGAACTCAAGGAATGCTCGGGCTATTGTATCAGAGCTGTTAGAGCTTCTCAGAGTTGAGGTGAATCTGCTCACGAAACTCAGGCACCCTCATATTCTAACCGTGCTTGAAGTATTGGAAGAAACGAAACTGAAATTTCTTTTCGTCACGGAACCTGTGACTTCTACACTTAGCACATCAGACGCAGCTACATCTGATGAGCTCTCTATACAAAAGGGTCTTCTTGAAATAAGCAAAGGTTTGCAATTTCTTCACAACTACTGCTCACTGGTGCACTTGAATCTCCAGCCCTCTTCAATATTCGTCACAACAACTGGAGATTGGAAGTTAGCGGGATTCAGGTTCCTTGTGAATGTATCTACTCTATCTCCCCTGGAAAGAGAAAACTTTTGTGTGATGAATTCGTCTTCACTTGTCTCCTTCATGAATATGAATCTCAACTTCACCGCACCGGAATTGGTCTTAGATTCGTCGGGTTCTGGGCTTGATGTTACAAGTGACATTTGGTCGTTGGGAATGCTAATATTCACGGCTTTCAACCAGGGGTCCACACTCATTACATGCCTTGACAACAGCAGCCCTAATGAGTACAAAGAACAGTTTCGAAAGTTTCTGCAAAAGTTCTATAACCATAAGGTCAGCGAACTTCAATACATCTTTCAGAAGATTCCCCATTCATTGCATGTGCTCATCACTCAGATGTTGTCACGGTTTCCTCACGATAGAATTACAATTGATCAATTTATCGACTCTGAATATTTCAATGGGAGTCTCATCAAGCTCATGTGGTTTGTCGACGAATACTCCACCAAATCAAACGACGAGAAAATAGCATTTCTCGGTGGTTTGCTGAGCGACGAGGAATTATTAAGTAGCCTTCCTACAAACTTCAAAAACTCGAAGTTGCTACCAATCCTTCTTGATTCCATTGAAAATGAACTCAAAATTATCCAACCCTCAAAGGTGACTCCGGAATCTAACAATTTGATCTGCTCGTCGCTAAAGGTGGTTTTCGCAATCAGTGACGGGCTCTCGAAACTCTCGTTCCAAGATCGCATAGGTGATAGAATTCTAAGAATTTCAAAATCCCGCAAAGACAACAGTGTATTTTCAACTTTGTTGGGCACCTCGATCGATGTTCGCCTTGTAATTGCCGAAAACTTGACAATAATTGCACGCAAGATGCTGTCGAAACAAAGTGCGGAGGTTTTCAAAGAGATTTCGGAGCTCTCCTTCAAACAGGTCCCTATGGAAAGTGAAGATATGAATGTCTTTAGTAGCTTACAGGACGAACTTCTCAAGAGGACTTTACTTTTTACTGATGGTTTTGACTTTCCGTATCTCAAAAACACTTATGTGCCGAATTTATGTCATGTGTTCAAAACAACGACATCACTTTCAACCAAAGTTCAAACCATTGATACGTTTCAGGCGCTTCTTGACAAGAAACTCATTGACAGATACATTTTCGTTGAGCAGATATTACCAATTCTCGATAACATCAAAAGCAGAGACAAGCGTATTATTGAAAAAGTTATTGGGCTCTTTGTGAATGTGACCCATAACATCCACCTAGATCTTGATATGGAGGTCCTTGTTGACAAACTTCTTGTCCAGTGTGTGAAAATGACTTTCTCGTGTACCAACTTTACCCGGGAAGAGTTTGAGCTGTCGTTTGAGACAGTGATTGGCATTCAAAAGAGACTCGCAGAATTAAAGATACCGACTCTCAGTGGCTCAGAACCCGAAGAGAGAGGTTCAAGCTTTAATTCGGTAATCAACACCTCATCTTTGCGCGCTGGTAACAAGGAAGAGTTAGAGCACGCCCCCAAGTTCCAACCGATGTCCTCATCGCTAACGAACAGCAAAATGTCGCCCTCCGGGACGAAACCACAAACGTCACCGTTGAGCTTGAACGTGACGCCACACAGGTCCTCTAATGCTGTACCCAGTGCAACTGCGCTTAGCCCCAACAAAGTCTCGAGTTTCTCTGTGTCTAACAATCAGACGATGGGAAGTCGCTCAAATTTGCCCCAGATTCTGCCGCAGATTGCAACAATGTCTACCGCACCATTAACAGGCGTTAAGCTCCCTCCAGGGTTTAGCGCTGGAGTATTACAGAGCAAACCACTTGAATTTGGTCGTATATCCAAAGGATCGCAGAATGCGCAAGGAGAAGCCTTTTCACTAATATAGAGAGGGGGAGTTCATAAATAGCGTATATGGATGTGTATGAGAGTATAACCCTTAGCGTAGTATAATGGATACATCTAACGGTCACATCATTCAACGATGATTGCAATGCGATTAGTAAACCCTCTTTGCTGGAGGAACAGGCTTACAGTCACTCTCATCCAAGGTGGTGGAGATGACATTTCTGTAGTCCAACGTGACAGGACCTCCGAACTCATTCTGGTATGAGAGAGTATGCTTCATCCAGTTAACATCGTCTCTCTCGGGGAAGTCGTCTCTGGCATGAGCACCTCTGGACTCTTTTCTAGCCGCAGCGGATGTGGCCGTTTGAGTAGCGCATGTCAACAAGTTCTGCAATTCCAAGGTTTCGACCAAGTCGGAGTTCCAAATCATGGATCTGTCAGTGGTCTTCACATCAGCAAACGATTCGTCAACCTTAGCAATATGCTCAACACACTCATCCAAAGTGTCCTGAGTCCTGAACACCGCACAACCTTTCTGCATGGTCTTCTGCATTTCCAATCTAATATCGGCAGTAGAACGAGATCCGTTTGCTGTTCTCAACTTATCAAGATTGGCAATTGACTCCAAACCAATGTCTTTAGAAACTGGCTTGAGAGGGGTACCGGGGGTCAAGGAGTCACGGATAGTGTGGGAAACAGCTCTGCCGAACACGACCAAGTCCAACAACGAATTTGCGCCCAATCTGTTAGCTCCGTGAACAGAAGCACAAGCGACTTCACCACATGCCAACAAGCCTGGAACGATTTCATCTTCTCCCTTCTCATTCTTCTTGATGACCTCACCAGTCCATTTCGTGGGTACACCTCCCATATTGTAGTGCACAGTTGGCAAAATTGGAATGGGCTCCTTGGTGACATCAACACCAGCAAAAATATGTGCAGTTTCTGAGATACCAGGCAATCTTTCCTTCAACACAGAGGCAGGGATATGCGACAACTGCAAGAACATGTGGTCCTTGTCCTTGCCTACACCTCTTCCTTCGTTGATCTCCATGGTGATGGCTCTGGACACGACATCTCTTGAGGCCAAGTCCTTAGCTGAAGGAGCATAACGCTCCATGAAACGCTCACCCTCGGAGTTGAGCAAATAGCCACCCTCTCCTCTGGCACCCTCGGTGATCAAACATCCTGAACCGTAAATACCTGAAGGATGGAACTGAACGAATTCCAAGTCCTCTAAAGGCAAGCCAGCTCTGGAAACCATGGCGTATCCGTCACCAGTGCAAGTGTGGGCCGATGTACAAGAGAAGTAAGCTCTTCCATAACCACCGGTTGCAAGCACGGTCTTGTGTGCTCTGAATCTGTGCAAGGTTCCGTCTTCCTCGTTGTAAGCCATCACACCTACACACTCGCCGTTCTCCATCAACAAGTCGGTAGCAAAGAACTCGATGAAGAAATGAGTGTCGTGTCTCAACGACTGGCCATACAAAGAGTGTAACAAGGCATGTCCAGTTCTGTCAGCCACGGCACAAGTTCTGTATGCCTGTCCTCCTTTTCCATATTCTTTAGATTGACCGCCAAAAGCACGCTGGTAGATTCTGCCCTCATCATTTCTGCTGAAAGGCACACCATAGTTCTCCAACTCATAAATGGACTGGGGAGCCTCTTTGGTCATGTAGTGAATGGCGTCTTGGTCACCCAACCAATCGGAGCCTTTCACCGTGTCGTACATGTGCCAGCGCCAGTTATCCTTGTGCATATTTCCAAGAGCAGCATTAATACCACCCTGAGCGGCAACAGTGTGCGATCTCGTGGGAAATAATTTAGTGATACAGGCGGTTTCAAAACCAGCCTCAGCCAAACCGAAGGCGGCTCTAAGACCAGCCCCTCCAGCTCCAACGACCACGCAGTCGTACTCATGGTCAATCACGTGGTACTTCTGGCCCAAGTACTTGGTAGCATTAACAGTCTCGCCCTTGACAGAGCCTATGACCTGCCTAGATACTGAAGTCGTCGAAAACTTCCTGAAGCTTCTCAACATTTTGATTCTTGCCAGTGCAGTTGCAGGATTTTTATTTCGCGTGCACTTCTGGGGAACACTTCGTAAGGTGGAAATTGGTGCGCTCCTATTTGCCAGTCCAAAGTGACACAAAATTTTCTCCGAGAGTGTCCGGGGCATTTTTGTGGGGAAGGCATACTTGTCTCAAATGATGTCTACAAGTTTACATTTGCATCAATTCGTTCTTTATCATGGGCTGCATTCTCTTGTATCTGTATCCTTGTCATCTCGAAATTGGAAGTCCGCTGGTCCGTCGGCGCCGAAGTCGCAAAACAGTTTAGAATCCCGCAGGTATCCATTCTGAGTATTCCAACTACATCTATTATGCGTGCCTACGACGTTATATACTCTAGACGTGATCCGTTAAGTGGCTATGATTTTTATCATTACTTGGTATCCATGTCCGTAGTGGGTGCCGCCAAACACTGACCTCCAATAGGTTGTGGCATATATCAGCTTGGTGGCGCTCAGGAAGGAACCAATTGCAGTATGGTTCGCTCCATGCGACTCTGATAGTCCAATTGAGCTTGTAGTATTCTGTCTCTACAATTGGAAGGCCTGCCATCGTCTCGCAAGATGTAATGAATCCGGATGGTCTGCTGAATGCCGAAATTCATTTTTTTATGAAAAGAAAACCCTTAAGCTATTTGAGTGGTGAAGAAATCCAAAGAGCCCTACGGTCCGTTGGCATATAACTCTATATACAGCTGATGGGCTTTTTGAATTTGAATAAAAGGTGCCATCGCTTCTCATGTCTCAATCATAAGTTAGACACTTACCTTCTCCAAAACGAAATATCTAATGGATCCGACAACTTCTCGCTAACCTGTGGAGAAGTCTAGTCCTTGTCAAACGCAGCCTGGTATCTGCAGAAACCACATGAGGAAATCTCAACAGGGGGTAGATGACCCTAGACTGAGGTGTTTGGAAGCTATGAAGCTTGAGAGTATAACTTTATATCTGCCACAAAAGTCTTGAGTATGAGCATGGGCCTACTGAGTTTGTGACTGCACTGATTTAGTCGAAGGATTACTATCATCACTGGGTCTCACATCATCTGTGTTTTTTTTTTTTGTTTTTTTTTTTTTGTTTTTTTTTAAACATGTGTTACAGTCTATATCATGGCCGGTACTATCTTTAGTACGGGCGTAGGCCTACTCGTTGTAATTGCACTACTTTGGTCGAGGGATTGCCATCGTCACTGGGTCTCACTTCACCAGCTAGGCACGTGAATTCATCCAGAAACGAAAACTCTACTGGATTCCACCACTTCTCGTCCCAACCGTTTTCATGAAATCACCTTTAAGATTCAGCTAACGCCAAATATTGGTATTGGACAGTCAAGTCCGTTAGGTTACCTGCAGGAATCGCACAAGTTATCTCAACAGGGTGATCAAACAGGGGTTGTTGGCCTCAGAAGAGGCACTGAAAAGCTTGAAGCTTTTGCATGGGGTAATTTGATAGCTACCACTTGAAGCGGCAGATTGGGAGCTGTGTCTATTGCACTTCTTGCCGAAAACGGCGCTTTCCCAGCCTGGCTGGGAAAGATTGGGGGGTAAGATTTTTATATGCAGGTTATTTCTCATGAAGTAGTTTTGTCGTATTCTATTGAGCATAATTTTTCACCAAATCGGGCGTGTGGTCTAGTGGTATGATTCTCGCTTTGGGTGCTTAGTGCATGAAAATGTGAGAGGCCCTGGGTTCAATTCCCAGCTCGCCCCTTCTTTTTTGAAAGGTCGCGGAGCCACGGGCCATATGCCGTAGAAGGTTGGACGAAAGTTCACTACATCTTAATCGTTTCACATCATAGCTATATTGCGCAGCATATGCCGAGATGCGAACTGCATTCTTATCTAAAGTGCACTCACTGACCCCCGAAAACCCTCAAGTGGGGAGTTTCACAACTTCCGAAATTGGGGGAATTGGGTACTGAGCCAAGTCGTCGAAGCACAAAGAGAAACGGGTCTCTTTCAAGCGTGAACGCCGGCCTTATTGTGGCTCCGGTTATCGATCAAAAGATGACCTCGTCATCATCTTTCTTCAAGATATCTCCGTTATCCACATCCAACTGGCTGACTTCCTCGACAATCTTACTTTCAGTCTGCTGCATGTTGAGATCCTTGACGTCGTTACCCGCGTCAATCCTTTCAGAGATTTGAGATGCTTTCGCTTTCTCTTCTTCCTCCTCAAGGGCGCTGGCAATTTGTTTCTTCTCCTGAACTTTTTTCAATCTGTAGAACTCTTCTCTGTCCAATTCATCCAACTCGGAATTGATATAGGATATCGTATTTTCCGTTCTAGGAATGATCACATGCTCAATCGCATTCACACGCCTGTTTGTAACTTTAATCACCTCATCCAAGATAATGAAGGCCGTTTGCAATGAAGCCAATTCTACCAACGTCTCGACAGCCTTCGTGTAAACCACTTTCGCCTTCTGAACTTGTTGTCCACCGCGTCCCAAGCCTGTCATCTTGAAATCATTTATGTCCTCGTTTACATGAGACTCAAAGGTAGGCAAATAAACACCAGAAACATTCTCTTGTTTTGCTCTGACCTGAAACCTTGCATTTTGAACGCTCTCCAGAACCTGATAAGAAATATTAACGCCAGTTGCATATTGCACTTCCGCCAACGAAAAAGCAGCAATCTGCATCACCCTGCCCATCTTTCTCTTTGCGTCGTCGATTCTTTGAGTTATGTCTCTGAACCTCTTCGTAAGAGCCTCAGACTTTCTTTTCAAGAGCGAGTGCCCCTGCTGGGCACCCTTCAATTTACCTTTCATGACTCCGAGAGTCATACGGGTAGGGAATACCAGCTCCCTATTTCCTGCTCCGGACATTGAGCGCTAGTTGTGATGTAGAGGATAAGGAGACGCACTCGCCGATTGACGATACGAAAGGAAATGCCCGTGAGGTTGGTGTACGGGTGTATTATTCCTACACAGATTTATGCCAATCATATATCTATTTAAGATTCGTGATTTTAAACTCTCTATCTTTAACATCTCCAATTATGTTTCCGGCCCATGCTTGCGATATCCATATTCGCCTCAGCATGGAATTGTCCGAACACGGGGAAGCCACTTACCATCAACACAAATGGGGAGGCAATAAGAAATTCGGAATGGAGTTTTTGATGTGATAGACATGCTCACAATTCCCACATATCATCTTCCCCTCAACAATCTGTGTCTCCACTAGCAAAGTGTGCAAGTCATTGAGGATGGCCCTATCTTCCTCCATAATCGGTTCAAGGCCTTCGGGTTTTGCAGAGGGAATGCTTTCATTTCCAAGGTCCTTAGCAACCTTCACAACCGCATCCCAATCTAATCTCTCTAGGATGTGCACTATGAATTCTGGATTGAAGTCTTGCTCTTCTTGCACGAGCTGGCAGTCTGAATAATGTAATGGAAATGAGCTTGTAGAAGAATCACACAGCTTGAGTGCACACCTTACGAAGTTGGTTGTAAGAAACTTCATTGCTCAAGTGGTAATCGATTCTACTATTTCGCGATGCCTTGATGATCAGAGATCCTGCACATATCATATCATTTCGAGTATCGTAATCAACATCAACAAAAAATAATTTATGTGCTTATGTGTATTATTGTATCGCTTACTTGAAAGTCATTTGGTCACTCATTGGTCACTCGACCCTGTATCATGAACGTTAGATTGAAGTGGAAGCCGTAGCCCCTTCAGAGTTCAAAATGACCGAACCAAGCGACATATATTTGGTGATGCCGTGTTTCGAATAGTTTTTGCACTCATTCTGGCTTTGGGAAGGTATGCTCTTTTCTGGACGAGTCTCGCTTTGTGGGTAAAGGGCCGCCTTTCTGTCGACGAAGATTGCATGGAGATCCTCCTTGGAGTCGGCGTGCAAAGATCGTTCAGTATATTCAGGGATTCCCAGATCACCCGATGAAACCTTTGGCAAAGATTTTAGGGCAGCGGAGACAATAGTTTGGTAGCTGTGCAAGCCAAGGGCGCCAAGCTCATCGAATAGAAAATTCAAAATCAGAATGCTCGACTGAACGTCAGTTCCTTGTTTGAGAGCCTTTGCCACTTCTAGTAGTAGGTCTAGATGATTCAACAGACCAGATGACTCAAAATTGCGAAATAGAATGTCGAGGGCAGAAAACACGTTCGATGCCGATTCGGGATTACTTGACATTGTCGTCTCTTTTCGAGCCCCAACTGCTCTTGTAGTATCTGCATCTGCATAAGTATGACTCCCCGAAGACCTAAAGTGATACAATTCCTTTTGCAACTCTTCCCTATTCGAACAATTGCTGCCCGATAATTCCGTAACTGCTAGTCTAAAGTCATCCTCATCGAAGTTGCTCAAAGAATCCCAATGTGATCTTAATTGAGGGTATTTCCTTGTGCGCGTAGCCACCATGCTCCCCAATTTTCCGTTCTCCATTCCTTGCTCAATCAAGTACGTTTTGACAAATTGGTCCGAGACAAACGAGAACGCTCGACACGCAATATTTGAGTATGTATAATCCACCATATCATGACTTTGAAGGAATCTTTTCGTCCGCAAATCGTCGCTGAACAAGCGTAGTATGTTGTCGGGATGAATGAGAGCTGAACTGAGTGTCTTTCTTCGCAGCATGAACGAAGCAGCAGATGAGGGTGTTTGTATCGACTTTTTAGCAGAGCTTGCTTCTTTTCTCAGTTTCTTCTTTAGAGCCTCGATATCTGACTGGATGATTTCGTTCTGAGCATCGAGACCCTTTATTACCTCCTCAAAATTGACTATTTCATCGACTTCGGATTGTAAATTGTAAGTTTTGATCTTTTTCGAGCGGCACGCGCCGTGCAACTGAGCGAATAGTGTCACATTGGTGACTAAGAAGATAATCAGGCCAGTTTTCCGAAGAAGTTTAGTATGTCTCAAGTAGGCCGCCGGGAGCAACTTCGGATTGGAATTTATTAGACCATGAGCGGAGCTTTCAATGCGTTTAAAGAAAAAATCTGTTGAGGTGTTGTACATTTTCTATCCCCATGGCTGTTGGCAAATTGGTTGGAGCCGAGTTGAGAAATCACGCACCCGTGCCTCCACTAACGAGGAATGTACGCACTTCTAGGCACCGCCACAGCCGTATCCCAATATGACAAACTGATCATTTTGAGCGGGGAAAATGGGTCCTTCTCATAATGCTGATAGCGACATTATTTGATTGACGGCAATGCAGACGCGAAGGATATAAATACCATTGATATTGATGATTCCAATTAGTGCTAAGAATAAGTTCAGTCCTTTGCAAATGAAGCTGGTCATCTTTGGACTCCTTCTAAGGTTACTGATTACTTCCGATCCGATTCCGCTACTCGATCCCATCATCTACTCTCTAAGTATTTTCGTGGATTTGGTCCAGCTAAACGAAACCGAAGAAGAGAACGATATTTTGATGCTTAGAGTTTCCAATCCGATGGAAGAGTATATCCTCAGAGCATTACCAGCGCTTAGAAAGTCTTTCTGAAGGTGCTGCTGCGGGCACGATGTAGTCGCATTTGGAGTGCATTCTGGTCACGTGACATGTCTGTAAGTACGCACCGACAGCGTGTTAAATGCTGAATTGAAATGAAGATCCACACCTTTGGATTGATATCTGCGCTACTCATCAAGAATGCCTTCGCCATTCAATCGCCCGACGAATTTTTCGGTCAAGCCGATGATACACCGGAATTGGTAAATTTCGAATTGGAATGGACAGTCGAAGGGCACTCAGATGATGACCCATCACTTCCCTTGACCATTTCTGAGGGAGAGCATATAACGCTCAGACACAACATCAAGAATAATGAAAACTTCGAATTCACTGTAATTGGTCTTGGAGGTTCCTTCCGTGACTTCCAGACAGGGGAAATTCGTGTAAATTTGACCGCCAATTCAGTTGGGCCGGTCGAGTTTAATTCAGGGGATACACATATTATCAGACAAATTTTGACAGCTGGCTTAGCGGCTGACACTTATTTTTTGTCCCCTCTAGTGTATGTGACCATTGGGGACCAGATGAAAGCCATCCAAGCTGCGGGGAAAGTTATTGTCGTTGAGACCGTGCCAATTCTGATTTTCGAGCCAAAATTCTTATTTTTGGAAGTTCTTTTCCTTGGTTTGGCCGCTTTCGTCGGAAAAGCGATTTACGCAACTTTCTTCACGAAATACACGGTGCACCGCACTGCAACGCCAAGAGCTGATTCCGGGAAATCAACTTCATATGACCCTAGCTGGATTCCATCTCATTTGCAAAAACTGCAGGCATCCTTGCCTAACAAAAGAGCTCGTAAAGCTTATTGAATTCTCATAGTCTAGCAACATCAATATCTGTAGGGTGCAGTCTTTAACGCACTGAAACTCATGGACAAATTATGCGTTTATACATCAATGAGTTCCCGCGGACGCTTATAATAGTTGAGGGCGAAAATTGCCTAATATTGAAACACCCATACCCAATCTACGTTTCTGGTGTTCAAGCTCAATCAATTGCTACATACCAAGGCGGCCATGAAAGTCGCTCAAGTCGCAACCCTGGGGAAGACGGCACTAAGGTCATCGTGGAATTTGTTAATCGCAAGCTTATCAACCTTCAGAAATTTAAAGATATTACCACTCCCCGTTCCAAAAGCAACAAGAGTTTGATTGGCTTTCTCGGGCTATTTAACTTGAGAAATCGCATCTATTTGGGATTCATTTGCAAAGCTTCAAGGGTTGCCTCGCCAACACCAACCCAAAGTATACACGCTGTGGAGGATGTCGTTTTTTACTGTTTAAACAGCGACGAATTTGATGGAACGTTCATGAAGGAAGATGACTCTGTCAATGCCCGCTCTTCGGAGGAGCTTCACAATACCTCGCACTCCCCGGCTAGTTCCGTAAAAAAGCTTCTCTCTCTGGGAACTTTTTACTTTTCGAGAGATTTTGACATCACTTCGACAATGCAAGACCGCAGTAACTCCACGGCCAAGAACTTCAGCATAGCATCGGACATCCCTTATTATCGAAGGTTTATATGGAATGACTTCATGCTCTCAGATTTCTTCAATTTTCGACAAAGACTCAACTACCAAGAGCGAGATCAGTTTGACAGAGCTGGATTCATGACGTATATAATCCGCGGCTATGCGAAGTCCGTGAACACATATTTGAGTGGGGGTGAAGCTGCCCTTCTTACTTTGATCTCTAAGCAGTCCTGCCTTAAAAAAGGCGCAATATTTGGAGAACACGGATGCGATGAGGATGGACTGGTATCCAATTATGTGGAGACTGAAATAATCCTCTATACTGAACCTTTTTGTTTGTCGTACGTCATTATCAGGGGGAATGTGCCCATATTTTGGAGCACGCGTGGCTTTGACAAGAAGATGATTCTACCAAACAAACATGGCCTGAAGTTGGTTTTTACGAGGTCATTCGAGGCATCGCAACTTTCCTTCACGCGGCATTTCGAAATGTTGGGGAAACAATTTGGCGACGTTCATATTGTCAATTGCTTGTCGGATGATGCAGAGTCGTTAAAGGGCCAGCTAAACTCAAAATTGCTCGAGCATCTTCGAACGTATTATGCCCTCAAGTCCTCTCTGGAAGAAATTGATTCTGTCGACCAGACTCCTCAAGAGAGCCTTGATACCGGCTGGGCTAGTTTCAAATTGACTGATTCAAATATTGCCATATCTGGTTCGTTTGTGCGCAAAATTGGCTATTCGAGCCAAAATCCCCAAGAAATATATTCAAAACTACATGAGCAAATGGTGGATTTTGGCGCTTTACTTCTTGATACTAGGAAGGTTATAATTGGGAAGCAATTGGGGGTTTTCCGAGTGATCTCTTTCGATAGCTTAAATGTTGCAAATTTCATTTCGAAGGTAATCAGTCAGGAAGTTTTGGAGCTTGCCTTCCAAGATATTGGGTCTCCTCTAACCTCAGACTCTCGCCTCCAACATGCGAGGCTTTGGGAGGAAAATGGTGCTGTATTGAAGAGTCTTTCGATCAATGAGCTCTCGTCAAGTATAAAGTTGCAGTCCGCGACGGGGACATCGTCAAAGACAACAATCAAGCAACAACTTACCCGGCGCTACCTCAATCTCTCTGGGCAAATCAAACTGGGGGAAATTGCAATGCTCAAGTTGCTAGGTAGACTTCAAGATCAGGTCTCCATACAAATTGTCAATCCTTTTCATCAATACTTGACAAAGGAGGCTGCAGCGCTCTCGCATGAATTCGAGAGCGAGAGAGAAATACGGGTGTATGCATCGACTTTCAATGTCAATGGGTCGGTCTCAACGGGGCCAACCTTAGAAAGCTGGCTCTTCCCCCCGAAATACCCGGACCAACACGACTACGATTTGGTATTCATAGGATTCGAAGAGATCATTGAATTGTCAGCCGGACTGATGATGAATGTAAAACTCAACAACTTGTCTGCTTGGGAAACTGAGATCGAAAGAATTCTCAACTCACGATCGCTGTCCCTGGAAAAATATGTGACGTTGTGGCGTATTCAGATGGGTGGCATTGCGCTGCTCATATTCATTAAAAAGAGTGAGATTGGACTAATTACCGATATTGAAACCTCACTTAAAAAGACGGGACTTGCAGGTATGAGTTCCAATAAAGGCGGAATTGCTGTTTCACTCAAATTTTCGAAGACTTCGCTATGCTTCGTATGTGCTCATCTTGCAGCTGGAATGACCAATATAGACGAGCGTCACCAAAATTACAGAGCCATATCAAAGAGCATCGCCTTTTCAAGGTCAAGGAAGCTCAAAGATCACGATGCAATAATTTGGTTGGGTGATTTCAATTTTCGAATCGATTTAGATGGCGAAACAGTCAAGTCTTTGATCACGCAAAGGGCCTTCCTGAAGCTCTATGAACATGACCAGCTCAACACTCAAATGGCAAAGGGAGAAACGTTTCCTTATTTCGATGAGATGGAAATCACCTTTCCTCCGACCTACAAGTTCGACAAAGATACTGACAATTATGATACTTCAGACAAACAAAGGATCCCAGCTTGGACAGATAGGATTTTGAGTTCCTCGAAACGAAAGCTCCTCAAACAAGTTGTCTACGACCACGATCAACAGATCAAGTTTTCCGATCATCGTCCAGTCTATGCACTATTCAAAGCGTCAGTCACAATCACAAATGAGAGATTGAAGAGTAGGACTCTTCTGAGTTTATACCAAAGGTACACGGAGACTGTCGGGGATATCAATACGCTCATCTCTGGTGATGTGAGCCGTTTCATTGAAAGTGACGTCAATGTTATTCCTCCCCCATCCTCAGAGAACCAAAAATGGTGGCTCCTCGAAGGCCAGGGAGCAAAGATCACAATTGAGGATTTGATTGCATCCAAAGCGAGTTCATCACCATCTCACCTCATCATAAATCCGAAATTTCCAGCCAATCCTTTCACCATAACTTCAGAATCAAAACTTATTGACAATACTGGTTTATCATTTACATGAGTCGCGATCGCAAGCTTCTTTGGTGATCAGTTCTTGATCAGGATTTTTGAGCTCCTCGAGGATAGAATCCATTTTCTGATCGAGTTTGTCGAGCATTCTTTCAAGTGATTCAGCTTTTTTTTCTGCTTCTGCGATATCCTGGTAAGTTCGGGCAATGTCAGTTTCAGAAGAAGAAGGCATTTGTGGGACTTGATTACTCACAGGACTGGTGTGCACACAATCCAAATCCCATGAATTATTTTCTCGGCCCCGAGTTCTCTAATATCCTGTGTTTAATGCAAGGCTTAGGTTGCATGTTAATTTAAACCAAAAGGACTCCTTACAAACGCCACGCATAAGGTCTGCAGCCACCCCGTATTATACCGGCAATGGGAATTCAGTTGTCGGCGACGAAGTATCCTACCCAACGTCAATCATGGAGTCTTAGGCAGACCCTTTTCAATGTCGAATGGGAGCCTTTTGGCTGGCTTGTTTTTTAGGGCATGAAGACAACACTTGAGATCCCTTACAAACCAACTAAGGCTGTACCCGTAACACTTTCATTAGATCTTTGAGTAAAGATCCGCCGCTAGAACACACATCAATTCCCTAGAGGCTAAACAATACTCTCGGGTGTGCACACGTTCCTCCCACGCGTCGTTCGCAGGATTTCCGTTTCGGTTCGGTTTACCAGACGCAACTGCAGCCACTGCATGCATGAACCAGGTGGGACGTTGAAATATTTGACAGCATATTCCCGTAATAATTCGTCTCGCATTCATTTAAGCTTTCGACTTATCTCGGCTCGAATCATGCACTGAATCTTAGAGCGTACCCTTCTGCCCACGTTCTCACCCACGGGGCAAAGGTTAAATAACCTCGCTTTGAACGCATAGACATTTCAGGAAGTTGACGTTATTCACGTATGTGTAGGATTGACGTTCGCGTTGCCTGAATTAGGCAGATTAATTTCTCAGAACATCAGGTATTTGCATGAATCTGACAAGCCAAACGCTCGGAAATCTATGGCTTTGGCAATAACACTGTAATACATATTTCTATCAACGCGGTTCTCGTGTGAAATGGGTGTTAGGTGACCTCGTGGCACGTGGGGGAGTGCGGCTTCCTGGCGGTGCGGCGCCAACATTGACAGAGGAGGTACCCGGAGGGGTAATAAAGGTAGATAGCATGCATTACAATATAAATGAATGATCCTGGCACTCGTTTCAGGTGGTAAGTATTCCTCCGTCTAGCAATGCTGAAATCGAGAAGCACAATGCACTTCGAATACGACCCGGAGTCAAGAAGGGGCCGCCTCTCCAAGACTCGGGCCTCCGACATATTCACTATTGTGTGTGCGGGCTTTGCCTTGATTTCAGATGGTTATCAGAATAACGTGATGACGATGACGAACTCGGTATTTTCTGCTTTGTACCCGAAAGACTACAATGCAAACGTCAAGACAAATGTCTCCTACGCATCGACAGTTGGTACCATCTTCGGCCAAGTTATCGTTGGTGTCTTGTCGGATAGGATGAATAGAAAGCAGTCTATTGTTGTTGCCACAGTATTCCTTGTCTTTGGAACAGTTTTGTGTGCAGCAGCCCATGGTAAATCCGTGAATGGCATGTTTTGGATGTTGATTATCTTTAGAGGGGTAACAGGTTTCGGCATTGGTGCTGAATACCCTTCTTGTTCCGTCTCTGCTAACGAGGCAGCGAACGAAACTGTCAAACGGAGAGGTGGCGTTTTCTGCCTCGTGACCAACCTTCCACTTTCTTTCGGAGGACCTTTTGCCCTAATTATCTTCTTGATTGTCTACCAGATTACGGGAACAAAGGACTCATTATGGAGAACCATGTTTGCGATTGGAGCATTCTGGCCACTTTCTGTGTTCTACTTCAGATATAAAATGGCGACATCTGAGCTTTTCAAGAAACTGGCCATCCGTCGTGACGTTCCTTACTGGTTGGCACTCAAATTCTACTGGCGTCGGTTGTTAGGAACATGTCTCTGCTGGTTCTTATACGACTTTGTGACCTTTCCCAACGGAGTTTTTTCCAGTACAATCATTCTGTCCGTTATTGGAAAGGACCATAAGCACGACTTGCAATTGATCGCAGAATGGACTTTGTTACTTGGAGTAATTGCAATTCCTGGTGTTTTCGTGGGTGCGTATCTTTGCGACCGCATTGGTCGTAGAAATACTCTCGCGATTGGTTTTTCCGGTTACATCGTCTTTGGTCTTATCATCGGTTGCTCTTTCGAAAAAATCAAGAAAATAGTCCCCTTGTTCATCATTTTCTATGGATTAATGATGTCACTGGGAAATCTTGGCCCTGGTGATATGATGGGTTTGGTCTCTTCAGAGTCTTTTGCAACTCCAGTACGTGGTACATTTTATGGCTTTCTGGCTGCAATTGGTAAGGTTGGAGCAGTGGTGGGAACTAAAAGTTTCACACCAATTGAAATTCATCTCGGTCAGAGGTGGACTTTCATCATTGCTGCAATTTGCGGAGTCTTGGGCGTTGCTGTCGCTTTGTTGTTCATTCCTCAGCTAAAGGAGGAGGATTTATTGGAAGAGGATATCAGATTCAAGAACTATTTACTTGAAAATGGCTGGAGGGGCACATTTGGGGCTGAGGATGAGAAGATCGAAGTGGAGAGTACGTCTGATGAAGAGTTGGTGAAAGAGGAGGAATTGGTAGAACAGAAACATTAATAGTTTATCATGTATTTTCGAAATTTAATCATCGTCGTCTTCTTTAGGTAATGAAACACTCTTGATTTCACCACAAATATATTCATCCAGGCCTACCTTTTTCTGAACTAGCGCGGTCAGGGACACGCTTGGGACATTCGACATGGCTGCTTTCGACAGGATAATAACGCTAGGCCACCCGAGAATTGCGAAACCAGCCACGAGACTCAAGATTCCGTACCCGAGCCTCTGCTTGAGCAATGGGAATGGCGACCCAGCAGCCAAGAGGGATAGACCCTTTTGACCGTTCATGATGCTAGTAGCCACGGCCTTTGCACCAGGCTTGACCGACACAGTAAAGGAAGTCTGCTCAGGCTTTGGGACTTGGGGCTTGTAGTTGATTGCAAATGATCTTCTCGAGCATAACTTTCTGAACATAGTTGGATTTAGCAAAATCGATATGGAAGCAGCCTAGTATCTGCTGGTTGCCCCGAATAGCAAGGTTGCTATTTCAAGATCGCCGCCGCATTGAGAAGTTTTGAGCTCTGAAATGAGCTCTGATACTGAAATGAGTTCTGAAATCCAAGCATAAAAAATGTCAAGTTACAATATTTATAAAATCGAGCCGTTATCACCTAGACACGAAGAGCTTCCTCGTATGAAGGAGGTGGGCCATAGTACTCGGCCAGGCTGTTGTCATTGAAACCAGCATCCGCATCGGTGCAGTCAACACCCTGCTCGAGAGCCTTGTTCTTCTCGATTTCCGACAACCCCATTGGGTCTTTGGCAATCCAGATATGAGGCTCATCGTCGTTAACAGCCGGATCCGTGTAAGCAGTCCTCACAAACGAAGGATTGTATTCAATGTAGTTGAAGTATGTTGCAGGAAAGCTTGATCTCACGGACTCGAACGAATTCAATCTGGGTTTGAAGAAACTCAACACCGAAGACACCGGTTTGGAAGAAGCCAAGTTCTCCTGTCCGTTAGCTGAATCATCATCCACAAAGCGTTTCTCCCCAGAGCCAACTTTCGTTTTCAAATCCGATTCTTCGGCAGTGTCTGGATCGGCAAGTGCCTGATCGGCGTGAGACTCTGTTAATCCAAGCTCCTTTCCTCCCTCCCAATAATTCTTGCCTTCATTCTTGATTTCCTTCAACCCTTGGTCGTACATGGGATATTGGAAAGTCTTGTCACCCGCAGCATATTTGAGTGCAGAAACAGGAACCGTGTCAAATAATGGCAAGAATTTAAACTTGAAATAGATGTGGCATGCGGCCGTAAACGCAATAAATGCACCCTCCAAAGCCACACAAGGCCAGTTTTTGGCGAATACAAAAAGGGCGACCAAGACAGCTTCCGCAAGATACAAAGCGACAAATAGCTGGAACAACATGAGCGCATAATTCCTTCCTCTCGCGTCATGCGTATTTGGTTGCATCACGTATACGAAGTTGTAAATAAAGCAAGCAAAAATGAGAAAGAAAGCAACGGCTGCAAATCCCAAGATTAATGGGGCAATTATGGAGTAGCAAATGGCAATGAGCGCAGTAAGCTGAAAGCCAGGGTAGAGCACCGAGTATGATGGCTGGTCCAACTTCGTGGCGCGAGTCCACTTAGAACGAGGGGTTTTGTCCAAAATCTTTCCAAGGAATTGAGCCAAGATCAAGGGGACGATACGAAGCAAATTCTTGGATGAGAAAGTCAACCCCAACAAACACATATAAGACAAGTAGAAATTGGAGGCTTTGGGGAGCTTAGTAGCCAATAACGACAACGCCGAACCTGGGTTCGCAATAATGGAGCTAATCGCGGTGACAGCAGCCGACGCAACTGTGATAACAAGGAATGAATGCACTGCCTGGAAAGCATAGTACCAGTTCTGACAGTAATTTTCAACCTCTTGAACAGTGAGCTTGCCACTAACTTTCCCAACTTTCCGAATAATTATGGGAACAAAGGACATCAATACCGCCAAAGCAACAACGGGAAGTAAGGATGTGATGATACCCATCAACTTCGAAGGCATCTTGTTGATAAATTTTAGGAAGGTGAGTTTGTCTGTGATAAAGTTGATATTGGAAATCGCACCCACAACCGCGACGGGAATTGCCCAGAAAATAATCATGAGAGTTAAGAAAGTGTTCGCAAGCACGAACTTCACTCTCCTTTTTGTGGGAGTCAAAGACAAGTTTTCCCAAATTATGTCGTCAGGCGCAACACCTGTTCTTCTCCCACATTTTTTCAAATCCTCACTGTAAGGAATCGCCTGATAAGCCTTCTGCAATTCCAATTGCGATGGAAATTCCATAAACACGGCAGGGGCCTGCGCGTTAGCATTGTGCTCAGCTTGAAGTTTACTGATTTCTTTATTCAATTCTCCAAGATGTTCCACACCATAGTCCAATGTGTCAACCTTCTTTCCAACGAGAAATTTAAGACGATGGGTTGGACGTTTCTTGCCATCCTTAAGGTACTTGTTAAGGTCATCGGCAGGCTCTGGCGCGGGTTTGTTCTTCTTCAAGCATTTGTTGCGTAACTTCACCGCTTTAATGAGCACCAGATTAAGCGCACCCTCGTACTTATTTGCAAGCTTTTTTCTTTCCTTGACCAAATCTTGTAACTTTTTGTAGTCTCTTGCGTACCAAACATTTGTTGCGGTGGGGAAGTGCTTTCTTAATTCAGCTTCCTCTAGAGTCGAATCCGGAAGCTCTGTTAAAAGTAACGTCCTGGAGGAAAGCAACGAGTCATACAAAGGCGTGGTTTGCAAAGCGTGCCTGAATGTGGTATAATACACAAGCTCTCGGTAGATCACAAAAATTACTGCTCCAAAAAACAACCAGGAAACAAAAACATGAGCTAGGTATCTCCACTTGTTCTTAACATTGCCGTAAGCAAGCATGTCCAACTGTTTCAAGTGATTGGAATTAGTAATTGTTATTGGGAACAAAATTGGCCAGGTCAAAAGGCAGCCTAGTAAGCAGATAAACATAAACTCAAACAAATAACGAAGGAAAAAGTATCCGTCTGGCCCTGTTTGCTGCAAGATGTAAGTATTCGATTTTCCGAAAAGGTGTGTGGCCCACCCAAAGAGGCCCGATGGGCTCTCATCTGGCCGAAGGCTTTCTGGCACAGTCTTAACATTTCTTCTTGGTTCGTATACCGTCAACTGTCTCTTTCTGAAGAACAAAAACAACAGGTAAAATACTGCGGAAATCACCAAAATTGGAATCAAAGCCGATAGCAATTGAGACGCCGACGACGACGAAGAGCTCTCGCTGGGTGAAGAACTTGTGGCCATCTTCGCAAGCAATGGATTGGCTAGTTGGTAGAACGAGGAATGCTCCTTCGTTTTATACTCTCAAATAAGATTGGGGGGAGCGCGAAGAGCAATCACCGGAGGAAACTTCCCTGCGTCTACTGTCACACCGCGCTGCAATAAACAATGACATTCCTGTATATTACTAGGACTGGCTACATGTGATAAAACGGACTCAGCCGCTCAATGTATATTTTCTTAATTAACGCTCACATTTGCAAGACAGCTGCAGGCAAAGGAGGCACCTGTCGCGATGACGTAAACTCGTTGGCCTTCTCACCATGATTGCCTGCGTCGAACTCTTGCCAGACCCTAAGAATTTTATATTAAAAAATAGCAACAGTCCTAGATTTGTCAATCAAAGTGCGAATGCTAAGAACATTCAAATATTTGTACAATTTCCACACATCCGCACCTGGCAGTTCAAAGAGTGTGGCAGGTACTTTTCTAATACCTATGCGGTGGCGGCGAGTAGCTCGGTCTCCGAAAGGAGCTCTCAGAGACTTGCTCCCTCTCACCGCCAATCTCGACGTTATTGAGGGGAATTCCGTCGGTATTGGCGGTTGTTCTTCTATGCGCAGACTCGGGTAATTCTGGGCCCTTTGAGTTTGGATTTGCGTGAAAATTTCCTTGTGCATCATAATATCCCATGTCGTTGTCATTGGCGGTGGCTGTATAAGCCGGAACATACACATTTGGCATATCGACCTCCCCACCAGTTGGCTGATTGTATTGACCCTGAGATTGGAAATATGACGGAGGAGTCATCCACCTCGTGCCGTAAATTGGGGAAATCCCCTGTCGAGCTCTATTTCTGTTAATCTTCAAGGTACCTATCATGAGTACTATGATCAAGACCAAAAAGATCCCAAAGAAGGCCCACCTTGCCCCACCACTCCAGTCGCTGCCACCGTAAATGTCTCTGGGATTTAATGTTTTCTCTAATCTCATCTTAATTTCACCCAGTTTTAGTTTGATGGAATCGGTAAGCGCTCTTTTGAATGAGTCTAAGCAGTGGCGCAGTTCACGGAACTATAGAGATCAAGTAGTTAAGTGCAGAATGAGGATCGCGTTGACGACTCTGGGCTGACTAAGAATTTTAAAAGACCCTCGATTCCAACTTAAAGCATTCAGCTTAAAGGATCCAATTCTAGAGGAATTTTCTTCCGATTTCATATCTATGTGGCACTTTCTCGCCATAGCAGCCAACCTCAACCCCAACTGTTCCAAACTGGAAGTCAACAGCGTAATGTTTTTGCCGCGTTAATTCAAGATTAAGGACAGCATCCGCAGTTCGTGACCTTCATTTTGTCTCTAGCGTAAAATTACACTGCGGGGTGCTGCAATTTTTACTAAGGGACTAGATTGAAGTTCATGAAGCACACTCTTTGTTTCAGTGCTCAGATTGCGCTCAAAGGGAATAAATCAGACGACTATAATGCAAAAATTCGGAATGCTGAATGTAGCATCATACAATTTTCTGCTGAAGCTATCAATCCTCCACTCAAAACGTTGAAAATCGCCTGGGTAGCTCTCATGACGGCCATTGAAAACGGCAACGCTATCCGTTTATTTTTTTCAGATGCGGAGGTTGAGCCTCAGAAACTGAGAGCATTTATGCAAGATTTATCAGATGTTGGGGGTAGCGGCTGCCATACTTCACAGTTCACAGCCCTAGTGTTCGTTCTTTTTCATTTATTGAGAAATAGTTATCTTCAGAGAAGGACCACCATTCGCGACATTTATTACCAAGATGTGGCCCTATTTCGAGGAAAGCAAGCAATCACGACGAATGCTTTACAACTGATAACGAATGCCTTGAAGATATCCTCGTCTGCAATTGGAGTAAGACCATCTCCGAAAGGATTGATTTGGGCGAGCCAACCATTACAAATTAAAACACGGCTAGATCGTTGCATTAAAATATCCGGTGACCCGGTTCTCATACCCGGCGAACTCGCAACTGACTCATTAACATTTTCCAAGGAACCAAGAATTCTATTGGTGTTGGAGAAAGAAGCCACATTTTTTGCATTGTGTGATTACGCATCCCGAGAAACTTTTGACGGTCCTTTGCTCATTGTTTGTGGAAGGGGTTTCCCAGATCGCTTGACGGCAAACTTCGTTGAGAGTGTTCGTTGCTCGTACCCCTCAACCAGAATCGAAGTTTTCGTGGATTCGGATGTTTATGGGTTGCGGATCTTTTGGGCATATGCGAATGCAATGCTGATGCCAAGCTCAATAAGTTTGCGTGGAGTATTTCTCTTGGAACCCAAAACGATGTGGCTCACGATGTCACAAAGAGAGCACAGGAGGAACCAATCTTTTCTCAAACAGCTTCATGACAACAGCTTCGTTGAACACGGGAAGACAGTTCTTCTACTCAAAAGAGAACTCAAAAGAGCGCTAATGTTGCAAAAGCGGGCAGAGATGAATTCCTGTACTGCAGGGGTTAGTAGTCTTGTCAGTTCATTCATCCTGCATAAATAATTTCCTCGTGACATAGCGTCTTATTCGTTAAATACAGCTATCTCGCGGCCGAAAATTTTACTCTAACCTGGAACATGTCATTCACAACCCGCCAAGTTGGAGCTCCCAATACTTTGGAATACAAAGTTTACATCGAGAAGAATGGTCAGCCGGTTTCAGCTTTTCATGACATTCCCTTGTTTGCCAATAAGGAGAAGACTATTCTCAACATGATTGTTGAGGTTCCAAGGTGGACCAATGCCAAAATGGAGATCTCTAAGGAATTGGAGCTCAACCCAATTGTTCAGGACACCAAGAAAGGCAAATTGAGATTTGTGAGAAATTGTTTTCCACACCATGGCTACATCCACAACTATGGTGCATTCCCTCAGACCTGGGAAGACCCTAATGTGACACACCCAGAGACTAAGGCGAAAGGCGATAACGATCCGCTCGACGTTTGTGAGATTGGTGAACAGGTAGCCACGGTTGGTCAGATCAAGCAGGTGAAGGTATTGGGAGTTATGGCGTTGTTAGATGAAGGCGAAACGGACTGGAAGGTGATTGTTATCGATGTTAACGATCCATTGGCCCCTAAATTGAATGACATTGAGGATGTGGAAACGCATTTGCCAGGGTTGTTGAGAGCCACAAATGAATGGTTCCGTATCTACAAAATACCCGATGGTAAGCCTGAGAACCAGTTTGCGTTCTCTGGAGAATGCAAAAACAAAAAGTATGCCGACGAGGTCATTTCTGAATGTGCTGACGCGTGGGACCGCTTGATCAAGGGTGCCTCTGATGCTGGCAAAATCAGCTTGACGAACACTTCTTTGACTGGAACGAATGCATATTTGAGAGAAGTGAGTTTACCACCAAATAAGGTGGAAGCTGCCGCTCCAATTGACAAGTCCATTGACAAGTGGTTCTTTATTTCTGGAGCTCACTGAGTTTTGTTCATTAAATGATGTTCTTGCATACAAGTAGACGCGTGTATTTTCGTAGGCGATCTGCAGAAGAGAAAGGTGGATGGATTTCTTCAAGCAATATGACAAGCCAGACAACCCGGATGGTTGTTTTGAGAAATATTTTGGGCCACAGGGGATTTGCTGCGTTGATATTATGATGGATTTGAGTCTAATAGGAGAGCAGATATCCACTCCACGCCAACTCCAGACTTCAAATGCAGTGTTTACAACTCCTCCAAGGGGTCGACCAAGAATTTCAATGAAATTCAAAAACAATGCTAGACTGCCTCTACAAAGGCAAAATTTTCATCTGGCCTTTCTATTTCCAGGTCAGATTTCTGAAATTGCTGGTCCTAGTGGAGTAGGGAAGACCCAACTTGTCTGGCAAATGATAGCACATGCCCTTGAAGCGGACGAGGAGAATGATGCGGCTGTTCTCATCAACACCGAGTCAGAATTACAATCTCTGAGATTGTTGCAAATGATGCGGGCAGAGCTTTCCCTAAACAAATTATACTACACGTATTCCGCTGATATTGAAAACCTCGATCATGTCTTGGAAACCCAATTACCGGCATTGTTGCTGAAATTAAGAAGACAAAACGCTCGGCCAAAGGCGGTCATCATCGACAGTATCGCTCACCACTTGCGAGCTCGAAAGTCATTTGTAAGCAACTGCTCTTCTATTAGGAAACACATAGATTCCAAATTACTATATTTGAGCAAACTTCCTGGCTTCGGAGAGTTTTGGACACGCCAGACTGGCGTCTTATTTCAATTCTTCAGGGGCAACTCTGAATACCTAAGTAGGAGGGCTCAGAAGTACTATTTTTTGGAAACATACCGGCAAATTCGAAAGATAGCTTTGAAATTTGAGGTCGCAATAATTATGACAAACCAGGTAAGTGATATGTTCACGCGCCAGAGAAGCGAACATGGACATTCCAGCTGCTCGCTAGATTTGTTATGGCAAATGAAAAAGTATGCTGGCTGGGATGCGCAAACGATCTTTGACGACCAACACACCAGCGACCTCATTGGTAGTTTTGAAGGGTACGATAAAGGAGAGAGTGCAAAAAGGAGTAAAAGGCGTCGCCTAGATTACTCAAGCAAGCAGAAGTCAGAGGAAGCTGATTTGAAAAATGAGACGTTGGCCGTCATTGCTGAGCGGAAAGTGCCAGCACTTGGCTATCAGTGGTCGAAGCTTATAACGCAGCGTGTAATTGTGAGTCGAATCCTTCTGAACGACCACGACAGCAAAGGATACAGAGAATTAAGAGGATTCAAGGTATTAGGAAGTCACATTAAAAGAATTGGTAATTGCAATTCCGGGGGCAGCTTCTTCAAGATAGATTCGAGTGGAGTCTCTCTATTAGCACGTGACCATTTAGGGAAGGATCACGTCTCAGGCTGCGATAAACAACTAAACCATCATGAAAGTACGTCCTAGGTTGGGAACTTTGAGCGACAAATACTAAAGCTTAGTTTATAGACGAAGTCGACATAGAACTTATCAATAAGGAGCTAAATTTCCACTCTCCAGATGACAATCTTGTGATTCGAGGAGGTTGTGATCTCTTCACGACCAAGCCAATTGGTGCTGATCGAAAATTGTTCAAAACAATTGACAGGCATCTCGATCAAATCTTGGAAGACCAGCAACTTTCGGAGTCACACGATAGAGACAGAAAATCTTCAGTTTCCTCTTTTATTGGGAAAAGTTGTTCACCCGGCCAATTGTTAAAAGGAAGCTTACATCTGGATTCCAGTTTAAAGGATAGTGTTTCTCTGCATTTCAATAATGAATTGCAAAGTCTGTACCGCAATTCCCCAACTGATAATTCATTCGACGGTATGGTAGATGGGCTGCCTCTGATCGAAGATTCCCCATTTGGATCCTTGAAGCAAGCACTGACAAGAAAGACCTTTGCCTACTTGATTGCAATTTTGAATACAACCTACCCAGACCACGATTTCTCGAGTTTGCAGCCGAGTACTGAGAATTTTCACAAAATTGACTCGATTGAGACCTTGGTGAACCAATTCAATAATATAATGGTCTCACTAGGAAAAAAGGATGATCTTCTCAGCTGGATTTGGGATACGATCAATGCGTACATGGACATTCTTCCGCCTCGTTCACCTTCTCAAGGAGGATCGTCGAGGCGTAACAGTCTTAATATAGGAGGTGTCTCAGTTTCTCCCTCTTCGGAAGCTTTTGTCTCTGTTGACCCAGGAATTAAAATTTATGAATTCCGGCCTACTGACCAATCAATATCTGAGGATTTGTATCATCCACATAGAATCATGTGGTCGAATTATTGGTTCATTCACAACAAGAAGAAAAAGAGGGTTTGCTTCCTTTACTTGACGGGTATCAATAGGGTTCACTACGGGCAGCTAAATGTAGCGTCTCAATTTGGAGCCAAATCATTTGAGGATGAGCAGGATAATGATAAATATGAAATTAGCTCATCCAATGAAGCAACCGCGGATGAGGACATCATGGGTGGGATGGAACTCTAAGGTACATTTATATTTGCATGGTCGCAAAAACTGCGAAAAAAAACTATAGCATTCCCATGTTTGAACCTTTCAGGTACCATAACTCGAGCTCTGCCCTGCACAATTGCTAGCTATGGCCAAAATCTGAGAACAAAATATTGACTGTAGGGAAAGAGATTCGGTTCAGCAGACACCCTTTCACATCGACTCCGGGAAAGAAAAGATCGTGAAAAAGTACATACATTCGTAGATCCTTACGCTAAGTTGGAAAAATTCAGGTCAGTTCGAATTCTGGATGGCTCCCGCTCTACCAGGTAAACCATACTCGACGCATTATTATAAAGAGCATGAGTTCTAGATTTTTCCGTGGCGGTTTCCTCGTAGAATAATGCGTCCCTGACATCCAAAATAACAATATGTGTCGTAACATCAATGAGAGTACCCCAACTCGATATAATTCGGTAGTCAATTCACCATTTGAAAGAACGCTCACATAAAACAATTTCCTTCTCTTCCCCCCTTCCTTGCATTCTGCATTGAAAAGCAAAGCGATGTCAGCCAGCTCACCTTGCGTAACGGCGATCCCGGGAAAATGTACTATCCAATTTACTTCAAATGATCCCAGTCACACCCTGGATACTTCCTAATAATCATTACACTTTACCAAATCGGTACTCGTTACGAAATATTTGAGAAATTAAAATTACGACCCGTGCAAGATATCATCACCGTACGTATTATTGGAGCTACAACGAGAAACTGAATTACCTGAAATTAAACAATATTTTAATACCACCATTAGGGTGCCACATTGTCATCGAAATAAAAGAATACAATAATCACTATTCATTCCATGCAAAGGGAAAGAATTTCCTCCCAATACAACAAAAATACTAGATAGCAGTAGTGGCATTCTCAATCATTTTAAAGTGTGTTAAGATTTAAAGCTTCAATTGTATGTGAACAATTGTGCAATTAAGTATATTCGGCGGACGACAATGTTGTTTAACTTGCAAACTAGAAAGTAAGTGCCATCTAATATGATATCGCTTAATGAATACAAGGTCGTTGGAGATGAACAATACTTGGAAGAGATAATATCGAATTATTGGTCGTAGTTGAATTTGTTAAAATTCTTCACCATAAATATGAGTCTAATGACATTCAGATTTAGTGATATATTTTCGTCATTGTTTGTATTCAAGAAATTTTGGTTTTTAAAATGTTTTTTTCTCTGGCTGTTTTTATATCCTCCTCGGTCGTGAAGAATTGACGTAGTTTGGAATTTTCAAGATTCTTGGTGAATTATTTGCTTATTCAGGGGCTATTAATAAAGTACTTTCAAACGATGGGATTTGAGCTATTTCTGTATTATTACTAGTTTCAATGTAGATGACATGGCAATTAGTCTACGATGAAAATGAGTATCATTAAAGATATTATTTAAGAACATATATGCCTCCCAGCTATGCTGGATCAAACTATCTACGAGAGGGTTATATATTCTATATATTGTCAGCTTAATTGGTAGGTAGCTTAGCGAGGTGAAAATAGACACCTTCTTCTCAGATAATTATATTATTATTCAATAAAGTTGTAAGGCGCTCATGATTAAGTATTGCTGTATTGTGAATCACAGTATGTTACGACTGTATTTTTGGATTAGGGCAGTTTCTTGATTATTTTTCGCTTTTGTATTTGGTGGAGTAGGCTTGATTAAGAAATATTAATATTGTTTTAAAAAATGAAGTACGCTAATACGGTAAATGTAATGGAATTATTGGGATGCTGTTTGGAAGTGTGTGGTTGTAAATATCTTGGAACTGGTTTTTGCCAGATGATGTATTACGGAAGATTAGTGTTGGGTTTCATTAGTTCATAATATTGTTTTATAATATCTGATTAATTGAACGTGGATTTAGTGATTGGAATGCAAAATGACTTTGAGGATGGGGTATTTGTGATCCATACGAAGTATTATTTTACGATCGATTCTTCCTAGGTGATTTTTAATGTACCGCAAGTAGTGGATAATGATGGTAGTGTCCCTCGGTGAATTCTTGAGAAGCTTTATAATTCCAGGCTATGTGCGAGAGTCGAGTTGCATCTGACTGTGTTATCTAGATGTGTGCAGGATGACCAATTCTTATGTTCCGAACTTTTACTGCCCCACGCTACCAGGCTTATGCTAGACGATATTATGGGTATCTCGGTCGACCAATAGCGAATCAGAGGCTCCGTTTCTCACCGAAATACACATTTCTTTTTGGGCTCCTTGGGTGTGGTTTGTCCTGGAATGAATCCTTGTTAGATCTATACAGCGATTATACTCATTCGAAGGTATTGACGGAGTCGTCAACTAAAATTGAGTTTCAGCTAAGGTCTGCGTCTGCTGCTGAAGGTGTCCGTACACCAAAGGGTGCTCTTCGGTACACTGAGATGAGGTCTTGGAATTCTGAGCACGAATTCAGTGGGCCGGAGCTGCATCTGCTAGAGAAAGCATTGTCTGCTGAGAGTGGTATTCGAGTACAGCCCTACATTTTCATGGACCAGTCAACGAGGGAATCTATATGCTTTTACCATTTGGGATATGGGCTCTCTGGCTACCCTTTCATCATCCATGGTGGAATCCTAGCCACTTTAGTATCGGAGGTAACATCTGGTTTATTCTTGTACGACAAACCTGGACAGAATGCTAATTTAGAGTCACTAGAGCTCACCTACGTGGCACCGGCTCTCGCCAATACAACAGTCATCGTGCGAACTCTGAAACCCCTCGTGGATGAGGACCGCGAGATAATCAAGTGCACAGTTGAGACGCTCGATCACAAGGTCCTTACTAGGAGTTTGGTTTCCTTGAAGAGGCAGAGTATTTAGGTAGTTACAACGTCGCATTTATCGTGAGACTGTAGATGGTGCGCGTCATAGCATTTGTACCATGAAAACAAGCAAATCCGCTTTGCGGGCGCTTGTAAAGAGACGGTCTCGAGCTTTAGACCCGCAGGATATGATCCAGAAAAGCCTTCTTATAAGTAACAAATTACTTTCAACCACCCTCTTTCAGACGGCCAAAAAGATTGGGCTATTCATGAGCATGCCATTTGAACCAAGTACAGAGTACATGATTGAACGCTGTTTTGCCGATGGAAAGACAGTTTACCTCCCCAAATGTGTCGTAGGGAAATCTACTGTCCAAAAGAACCGGCTAGTGTTTCATGAGGTATCTTCAATGCAGCAGGTGCGAAATTTGGTAGAGAGAGGGAAGTTTAAAATTAGAGAGCCTACATCCGGAACCAACTTGATGGATGTAGGCAGTTTGGACCTCCTTGTTGTCCCCGGGGTTGCATTTACTTCCAATGGAGACCGCTTGGGCCATGGAGCTGGATTCTATGATAATTTCTTGAGTGAGTATCGAACCCGATTCGCAGAGTTGCCTACTACCGCTGGCATCTGCTTCTCTGAACAGTTGGTCGATTTCATTCCAATGGAGCCACACGATTTCCGAATGGATATGATTCTTTCGTCCTAAGGTTTGAAAAACCCAATCATACAGCGACCAAGAAGTCTCTCTGCGTTGACCCAGCTATGATACTTATTGAAAAGCGAGGTTCCATCTCGGCCTGCGCATTTCATGATTTCCTCTTTACCGCCGGGATGAAAGTCAATGTAATGTGTGATGTTGTACACTCGCCCATTTATTGCGGTCCAGCAGTCGTGGTATTGGTTGTGCTCCGCCAACTGTCCCTTTGTGACCCTAATGAGGAAAGGATTGGGGCTTCCCTCGCTAAGTCCTCTGAGTTCATGAGTTGGCCTGGTTGCAGTCAAGTGTGCCCAATCTAGAGCTGAGTGCCCAGGCGCGAGGGCAACCTTTTCCCTCTTTATGCTTTGGAGACGGGCTTGAGATGGATGAGAGGGCAAATTGAGATTCCGTTTGTTGTATTGATCCTTGTTAACAGAAGACATTATGCTTCATGAAATCGCACTTGTAAGAAGAGCGTTGTCGCACGTGACCATGACTGGTCAATCGAGACGCTCATAATAGAGCATGTAAGCAGTTCCAGTCTCAAAAAGTACGGTAGATTTTGCCACTTCACTAACCGTTGAATCGCCAATACGCCAAAATGGAGTTTTGATCGTCGAACGAAGTTTTCGCATTCTCATTTTACCTGGTGCACCTGATTGCACTGACAGAGCCGCTGCGGAAGATTGGAAGTAGCTTTCTTGATTTACCATTACTTCTGCAGGCGTCGCGAGACCGGAAGAAGTTTCTTCCTCCATATTTGAAAGTTTTGGGTCTGCTTGCAAGATTGAGGGCCGGCGACCTATAATTGCCGAAAGCTTTTCACGAAGAGCCGACTTGTCGTCATCTTCAGCCGTTGTAGTACTAGATTCGAGGGACTGATCGCCATTGTGCTTCAGGACTTCTTTCAAAGTTTCTTCGTCTATCTCGCTAGCCATTTTGATAACGTTTCCATCAGAGTCCTTCACGAAAACGGGTTTCCTCCTATAGCATTCATAATGTCCTTGTGTGTGCGACCCCTGATGACGAATAAGTGATTTAAGTTTGTATTTGAAAGATTTTCTTTCTTCTGAAGAGGCATCCAAGATAAGTGAGGAATTTCGCGAGTGTGGTTTACCTGGAGGATGTTGCAAGGTTTCAGTGCTCTTGTCAGTAGTTGAAATCCCATGCTCAATTTCCAGAGAAGTGCTCAGTGGAGATATCTGCAGTTCGCTTTCCAGCTGGTAGTCTGAAATGGCGCTTTCGCTAGCTTCATAGTGTCCACAATCTTGAATAGAGTCATTGACACTTGCAATTTCCACGTCATTCTGATCACGAGTTAGAACATTGAAGCGCCTCTCTTCGTTTTTGTGCAAAGTATTCCTCATTTCCAGAATATGCTGTTGAAGGTTTTTTGCGTCAAATTCGATGCCAATCTTATCTCCGAATTCAACACGACAAGGGTTTCTTTCAACGGTGTGTCCATTGAAAGTCGATCTAGACAAGTGCAAGCCGAGGACTTTAGGCGGCTTCAAAATTTCCGTAGTTCGCTCCACTGTGGAAGTCACATTGGCAATCTCAGGAAGGAAGGATTTCACGCTCTGAAGTGTATGTTCCAATTCTGGGGATAAGTCCTCATTAATGTACAATTCAGTTTTAGAATTGAGCGCAAGGAGTTTCTTCAAGTGCTCTTGCTCACTGAACTCGAGAAACTGGTTTTCGTTAGCTAAGTAACCAGCGTGGAACGCCAATAGCCGGCATTTAAGGCATTTATACTCGGATATTTCTTCCTTGCCATGATTTTTTAGTAAAGATTCAACGTCGCTTTTGATTTCTTGGGGGGGATGGAGCGTCAACATCGTGAATGGAGTCACAGACGGCTTTGAAACATACGAACAGCTGAGACATGTCATTTGAGACCTCAAGAGCCCTGAAAAGGGAAACTTCGGGAAGGATATCGACTGCATCTCCTGAATGTCGATTTCACTTGTTGTTATTTTGAGTTTTTGGTTTATGGCTTCACAAACTTCGTTCTCATTTTCAAGAGTTTCATTTATCAACTGAGTAAGCTCTTGAGCATCGTGCTGCGACTTTGAGATCTTCGAATCATAAATTCTCTCCAATACATGTAAGAATGTCCAAACAGATATTGTTCGCGTCGTCATTTGAGTCTCCTGTAACTTCAGTAGCATCCTGGCAAGAGCAATGTGTAACGGAATCGACAAAAGCTCTTTTGCTGTCACGCGGTCGTTTTCTTTCTTTCGTCTTACAAGAGACAGGTCAATGTCCGAAACTTGAACGTATTCATTTAAATCGAATCCGTGTGTGTCAATGATGGTCATAAGTTTGTTGAATTGTTTGATAAACAGATTCAAATAAACTGTCAAAGCAGGTAAAGAAGCATATGCCTGAAGTGAAGAATTTGCGAAACAATCGTTTCTCATGTTGATCAAGCCTGTGGTGTGTTTATCGGGCCTCTTGGAGAACATGATTGGTGTGAGTAAAGTATTGGTCAGCTAGCACGACAAGATTGAGACTTGGCTCCCACCAACAACTGTCACCACACAGTTTTCTGGCAGTGTTATTCGATGAAAAAATTCTTCTAGATTTGAAATAGGATCGGAGAAAAAGCTAAAACTTGTACATGGCGCTTAACTGGCATGCGAACCGTATCAGATACGTTCTTGCATCAAAGTCACCACGTCATGAGGTTAACCCCATCCAATTATTTTGAACAAAAAGCTTCTTCTCTATTTCCTTATTTGCTTCCAGAATTATCGACAAGCAATATCTTAGATCTTTTAACAACTATGAATTCCTGTACATAAAACTAAATAAGTGTAGATTCAGCCTCGACAACTCTGGCACGACGATGAAGTTTTCCCATTCGTTGCAATTTAATGCGGTTCCTGAATGGTCATCGAATTACATTTCATATACTGCTCTCAAAAAGCTCATCTACTCTTTACAGAGAGAATCACTTCGGAGAAATAAGGATGACTTAGAGGCTGCCCATTTGATAACGAATGAGCATAACCGATCTGGGAGTCCAACTGACGTCTTCAAAGCAGCATTGCTTGCGGAACTCAAAAAAGTGAACAATTTCTTTGAGTTGCAAGAGCAGAAAGTGTACGCCGAAATCGATGGTCTCATCGCTGATGTTAATGAATACGAGTCGAGCCTTGGCTTCGCCATCGACGTGCAAGACAACTCGCTGATTGATAAGCTCCAATTATCCCGGTTTGAGAGTGGAGGCGAGAGGCGCAGGAGTCTTACGACGTCCCCTGATGTTCATCCGGTAACCACCACTGATCCAGAAACGGAGATCGAAACCGAAGACGAGAATCGAGAGCATTACCCACACAATGAAATCTCAAACCCACCAAATCTGGGTTCGGGCAACTCCATCAGTAGACAGAAGTCTCTTGATGATTATGGTAAGGGGCCAACTCCATGGAATCGTGAAAATGGAAATATGGATTCATTACCTCCTCGATCTGCCCTCTTATCGGATTCACGTATCATATTGCGCAAGCGAGTAATTGGCATGTACACAACTCTTTCAGAATTGAAGAGCTTTATTGAGCTTAATCAAACTGGGTTTAAAAAGGCTCTAAAGAAGTTCGATAAGTCGTTGAATACGTCTATGAAAGACGAGTTTATGAGCTCCTTGCCGCGCATCTCTCATGTTTTTCTGGCTTCAGCTCTCCAAGAGCTTGAAAAGAGGCTCCAATCATTAGTGGAAGCTTACGCCTTGGTTTGCAGTCATGGTGATGATCTTGAGGCCGCCAAAAACGAACTCTCAGTGCATTTGAGGGAGCATGTCATTTGGGAACGTAATACAGTCTGGAGAGACATGATCGGATTAGAGAGAAAATCACAAGCTGCAAATTTGAACTCGTCTCATCGCAATGGGGGCGAAAGTTTGAACGCAAAGGGATTCTCTTTAAGGCTCTCACTTACGAACTCCTCACTTTTGAAACTTGTTGCTATCGTTATCGTGACCTTGGCATTTTTAAAATGGTCCTTTTTGGACGACGATGCGCAGCGGAGATGCTTTGCTTTGCTTGTGTGTGCGTCCTTACTTTGGGCAACGGAGGCTATTCCCTTATTCGTTACTTCCTTGTTAATTCCACTTTTGATCGTCAACTTTCGTGTCTTGAAAGACACAGATGGAGGAATTTTGGATGCGACAGAATCGTCGAAGTTCATTCTTTCAACAATGTGGAATTCGGTAATCTTGTTACTTTTAGGAGGCTTCACCTTGGCTGCATCTTTGACCAAATTCCACATCGCAAAGCTACTTTCAACATGGATTTTATCGAAAGCAGGGACCAATCCTTCAATCGTTCTCCTCACTATCATGGGTATTGCTTTGTTCGCATCAATGTGGGTTTCCAATGTTGCTGCTCCAGTATTGTGTTACTCCTTGATCCAACCGCTTCTCAGAACGATCGATAAGGGATCACCTTTCACGCAAGCGCTAATTCTTGGTATTGCCTTTGCTGCCAATATAGGCGGAATGGCCTCACCAATCGCATCGCCACAGAATATGATTGCTATTGGCGAGATGTCGCCACCGCCGTCGTGGGGAGAGTGGTTTGTGGTCTCTACGCCAGTTTGCGCTGTTAGTCTTCTCCTTATTTGGTGCTTTTTGATTTGCACGTTTGACTGCAGCGCAAAAACAACGCGGATCATTCCAATAAGAACTATGGACGGTACATTTACTACCACCCAGTATTTCATATCAGCAGTGACTTTGATCACTATTACGCTCTGGTGCTTTGCTTCCAAATTAAGCGGAATTTTTGGAGAGATGGGGATAATTGCATTGATTCCGATTATTCTAATGTTTGGAACTGGCCTCTTGACTACAGAAGACTTCAACAATTACCCGTGGAACATTGTTGTGTTGGCAATGGGGGGGACTGCTCTTGGCAAAGCAGTTTCTTCGTCAGGACTTCTTTCCACTATTGCTGTCTCGATTCAACATGAGGTGGAGCACTTCTCATTGTTCGGAGTCACCTTGACATTCGGGCTACTAATCTTAACGATGGCCACATTCGTCAGTCACACCGTGGCAGCTTTAATCGTGGTTCCATTAGTGTCTGAGATAGGAAACAATCTCGACAACCCAAGACCTCGTTTGCTCGTCATGGTAAGTGCTTTTCTTTGCTCTGCAGCTATGGGCTTACCTACATCTGGGTTTCCTAATGTGACTGCCATTTACATGACAGATGATTTCGGTAAACCTTACTTGACTGTCGATACCTTTATCACAAGGGGTGTGCCAAGCTCTATTATTGTGTACGCGGTAATAGTGTCTATTGGTTTTGCTATTATGAAAATGATCAATTTATAAGAGCGTGTGGGTGGGTTTGCTTTTTCAATGCCTGTTAAGGGTAGTCAGTTTATACCTTTCATGGCCCGCTCACCTTTCCTGTCAAGGAAACGATCACCATTTCTTTGAATGCATCAAATGTTGAAATTTTTCAACAAAATTTAGCAAAATAAATTATATCATGTTTTTCCACTACTCTACGTCACTTGGATCGTAAATTTTTGTTCGTTTGTTTTTGGGAAACATTTGGCTTTGGGACACATTTTGACTTTGGGACATACTCGCGCCATTAACCATAAAAACTGTTGATGCTATTAAGAAAACTGAGAAACAAATACTGGATGGGTTGAGAATTGCGATACCACCTGACAAGAAAAACCCAAACCACAATTTGATGTCTGCACTTTACAGGGGGTAATAGAGAACGATACTCGTTGATTTAGTTTCGATAGCAATTCCGCCATTCGCGTAAGCCCGGCCAGATAAGACGACGTCGAAATATAAATTGGCCGCGGCTTTGCGACACTGCCCTATTGGATTCAAATTTCTTGAAGGATGCTTTATACGAATGCGAACATAATAACTGTTAATGACGCATTTGAAGTGATTGAAGGTGGTGCCATGCTTGTCCGTGACGACAGAATTGTCGATATAGGGAGATCTGATAACCTTGAAAGCAAATATCCCGACGAAAATACTTTTGATCTCGACAATCAAATTATTTTACCAGGGCTCATATCACTACACGTCCATTTAGCTCAATCTCTATTGAGGTCGGCAGCCGATGATCTTGCTCTAGTTGACTGGCTATGCGATAAAGTGTGGCCTATGCAAGGTGTGTTCACAGAAGAAGATGGATATTCAGCAGCTCAGCTAACGATCGCTGAGATGCTCAAGTCTGGAACAACCACCTTCGTTGAGGCCTTGTTTGCTGAAAGATACGGGTTCGAAGGGGCCGTTCAGGCTGTCGTGGAATCAGGAATTCGTGGCTGCATTGGAAAGGTTGTGATGGATCAACCTCGCTATGCTACTCAAGATGGCGTGACTATGCACGAAGGTCTTGTGGAAGACGAGCGCTCTTTGAAGAATGCAATCACATGCTTCAAGAAGTTCAATGGTGCTGGAAATGGGCGTGTAGAAGTGTGGTTCGGTGCAAGAACCCCAGGTGGTGTCTCCGAAGAGCTTTACAGAGAAATGGTTGAGAACGCCAATGATTTAGGCGTTGGTATCACGATGCATTGTGCGGAAGTCAAGCAAGATAGGGAGTTCTTCGCCTCCAAGGGTCACACGCCGATGAGCTATTGCAAAGATCTAGGATTGCTCAGACCAAGAACTGTTCTTGCACATATGGTGCATTTGGACGATTCAGATATCGAAACTCTCAAGGGAACTGGAGCTTCAGTTGCTCATTGCCCAACATCGAACGCAAAACTCGCGAGCGGTATTGCCAGGACAAAGGATCTCATTGATAACGAGATTCCTGTGGGGATTGGTTGTGATGGTTGCCCGTGCAACAATGTCATGGACCTTTTGCAAGAAATGAAATTGGCTGCATTGTTGCCCAAGGCTATTCATGGCGACCCAAAACTAGTGCCCGCAAAAAAAATTATCGAAATGGCAACAATCATCGGAGCAAAAGCCCTCGGAAAAGATAACGAGATTGGATCTTTAGAGGTCGGCAAAAAGGCTGATTTTATTTCTATTAAGTTAGAGGATAAACTTTACGCTCAGCCGTTGAGAGATCCTGTGTCAATGGTGGTTTATATTGCAACAGGCGCTGACGTCGAAAATGTTATAGTTGATGGCAAGATCTTGGTGAAAGAACAGCAGTTACAAACCATGGATGAAAGAAGCATTATCAGAAATGCTAACGTTCATGGAAGGCAAATCGAGAAAAGGCTCCGTGATAACAAATTAAGATGAGGTGATTATGGAGATCATCCTCCTATTGCTATGGGCTCGCCATTTTGCAACCTCCTAAGTCCTTCAGAATCAATATCTCCTGAAGCGCCACAGATATTACATCGGAGCCGCTTGCTGAAATTAAACGGAATAATTGGAATGAAAAATAAAGTGACCCAATTCGAGCTCTTCACTGCAAATGCAGATTGATTATGACACCTCCCACAGTAACATGCTATTGATCCCGCATTGTCAATAGGTTTATTGAATTCTTTGACTATTATTAGTTGAGTCCTGTTCAAAATCAAAATTTTGAGTCAAACATACAGCCAATGAGAAAAAAGCAGAAGTCCATGTTGAGGATTCTGAGCAACCAAAACAGGGTGTTCAGTCACTCACGCACGAATTATATCACGTGACTAATATCAGAAGACGATTATATTCTTGTCAATAGTCCGCAGTCAAATTTGGCAAATAAAATATCAGCTCTTTCCTTCAATGACGATCACGGGAGTTCCTTATGTGAGTACAGCATGCCACTAGAAGACTCTGAGGCTTGCGAGCAAAACAAACCACTCAATTTCGAAGAAGAGAATACGCCGACCAAGTAGCAACTTCTAGATTGGGATATTCATATGGGAAATCATTTCGGAGTTGAATACTTTCTTTTTTTCCCAGAGAGTGCGATGTGGATGAAATGAGTCTATGCATTCACCTGACTACTCACCGACGCACTTCGATACTCTACAAGTTTAACACCTATGGCTTCTCAAAGTGCCAAGAAGCTCGCAGCAAGAAATTCACAGTTTCTCAGAAACCTTCACCTATTTTCACTTGCAGTGAATTTATCAAGTCTAGTCTCAATTCTTTGTATTGCTAGACCCGCATCGATCAGATTGTATCTTTTACTTTCGATCCCTGCCCTTCTCTGCGAATGGATTTTAGAGAGGAACGGGCGACCTGCGATCTCCAGAAATGGCTCTCACCAGAAGCTTTTGAGATCTGGAGATGACATTCAGGGCCCCGGATTATACGAGTACATGCTTGACTGTATTTATGTCACCTGGGCCTCTGATATCCTAATGATTATCACAGGGTCAAACAAAGCATGGTATCTCTTTTTTGTCATTCCTGGATTCGTGATTTTCCAGTCGTATCGTCTTATTAAGTCGTTGAAGGGAAAGAAACAGTGATAGACATGACCATAGAAGATCGTTCAGCGTTTCGGTTACAATTTCCATTGGATTGGCTCTGGATTTCTGGAAAAAAACTAAAGTAAATAGAAAATTTAGATAACATTTTCCCGGATTGGAAGGCACTTCTAGCGTGCGCGTGGACAAATACATGATCCTACCTCGGTCACTTGGTGTAGTTAAAAGCTACACATTCAGGCTGATGGCTGAACGAGCAATGAGGAGCAGCACTTCTGGACCTCTAGAGGCACAGATTTTTAAAAAACTTCAAAATATTTCACCCACATTCGTCAAGATTACAAATGACTCTCACAAACATAGCCACCATCGGCCAATGGTGGACGCTGCGAATACGACAGAGTCTCATTTCAAAGTGGAAATTGTGAGCGACCAGTTTGTTGGAAAATCTTTACCTCAAAGACACAGAATGATATATAAACTCTTAGATGACGAGTTTAAACTTCATGGTTTACATGCCCTACAATTACAGACAAGGACAAACGAGGAGGCGCTGACTCGCGAACAGAAATGATGAAGCAGGTAGCTGTCTTTTCGTTCAACGATGAGCTCGAGATTATACTGGTACCTATGTGATCTCTTTACCAGAATTCCGGTTGGGTGAATTTCAAACATTTGTTTCGGCGATGGGTTTCTTCGAATGAATAAGACTCGGAGGAATTTTTTTTTGATTCGTTTATTCTGTACCTCGCTGTATATACTATTGCCAACTTATCATGTCGAGCCATTTCCCGCAGGTTTCATCTCTTGTGCAGAGGCGTTTTTGGCCACCAATTCAACGATTCTTCTTATAATGGGTAAACTCAACCATGCGGGGACATATGCCTCCACGCGTGAGAAAGGCCGAAGATCAACATTTCGGAAAGGATCGTTGAAGTAACCGTCTGTCGCCACAAGCTCGAAAAGCTCATCGTTTGAACCTTCAGAGGATTTCACCTTGTCAGCAACCGCCTGAAGAACGTCGGGCGCAATGGGAGTCTCATACTCCGCGACATAGTACTGCGAAATCAATTTTTGAATTTGAATTGGTTTCAACGCGAAACATATTTCGTAAATAATGTCAATGTCCTCCGGTGTGTTCTTGCGTAATTGCAATAATTTTGCAGCCTGTAATAAATGGCTCAAATGAGCCGAGCCTTCGTGGATATCATGGCCCTTGCACCATTCCTCAAGCCTCGTGACGTTGTAATTCAATTGCAATCCTCGTTTCCAAGACAAGAAATTTCGCCTCATGATCAAATCGTTGAAACAAAGAGCATCCACAAATCTCAATAGCTCAATGATCACATCATTCATAACGTCTGCCTCAATGAAGTAAGATTTCATTGACCAGTACACTGTATTGAAAAATGAAAGAATGTCGTCCATCTTGTATTGAACTCCAGGAGAGAATACCTTGGCCAAGAAAGGTGAACTTTCCGGAGCCATGAACCCTGGTAAGGACTGCGAGATGACAACCGCCGACACTGCCTTCTTTTCTAAATCCTTTTCCATCTTTTTCATCCACATATTGTAGATATTGTACGAAAGAGATTCAAAATCTTCTTTCACAACTGCCACAAGCTTGAGATACTCGTCAAATTCTTCTTCACTCATTTCGTTGGACAAGACATCGTTTGCAAGAATTGTTTGTTGCGCGTAAGAGACAAATGAGTACAATTCATGAGTGTTGGATAACCAAAAGGCACCATTGGGTATAACATCGTCTTCCTTGAGAGTGGAGACAATATTTTGGATTGCGGCGAGAACTTCACCTAGAAACTCCTCACTTTCCTTAGTCAAGCCGAGCCTCCACATGTCGGAGAGAATTATAATAATAATTCTGGCAGGGAAGAGGACTTCTTTTCTGGTCAAATCAGCCGCAACACCTGCTGGTGGCGTCTTTAAGCCCTTGAGTAATCCCTCAACTATCTCACGGTGAAGTTGTCTTGAGTCTCTTAACAAGCGGAAAAGCTCATCGTTGATGTCGTCCACATCTGCAAACAGATCATTTGAAATTGCGATCACGGAAACAGGCCTCTGTAATTGTTGCCCTAAATTCAGTTGGTTCCATTGTGTTGAACTGCTGTGGCGTCTGTTTGTAGGCACAGATTTACTAGAGGTTTGCAGCTGAAGCTGAGCAAGCTGCTGTTTCAACTGTTCGATATGCAGTTTTAAGTCCACTTCAACAGTATCTCGTTTAACGAGAGCATCCTTGGCCTCATTAAGCTCATTAATATTGCGCTGTACTTCTTGACGCAACTCAATTTGTTCTTTCGTAAGTTGCTCAATCTTGAGCTCTGCCAGGCGATATTCATTCCGCATCAGCTCCAAATCTTTCGTCAACAGTAGAATCTCTTGTTCATGCTCAGCATCGTTGACTTCCAATTTGCTGTTCATTTCAATGCCACGCGCTTTAAGAGACTCGGCAGCTTCGTTCGATTGAGTCAACAACTCCTTGAACTTGGCAATCTCTCCCACTAACTTCTTATTATCCAGAATTTTGGAAGTTAGAGACTGGGTGAGTTCAATCACCTTGTTCTCTAGCTTATAAGACACCTCTTGCAAATGGTTTAGGGACTTTGATTCGACCTTCAAGTTCTTGAATTCTTTCACAGCAAGTTTTCTTCTCATATGCGATTGGATTTTCACAGCCGAAGCTCTCTGCGCTTTAAATGAGCGCCTAACAGCGTGTCCACGGAAAGCACTTTGCAAAACAATTGCAGACCTTTCAGCCTTGATCTTTGAAACCGTCTTCCTTGCTTGGTATCCTCGGATTGCATTCTGAAGGATTCTCGTGGAGCGGAGAGTCTTCGAGTAATTTGTACGCACCAAACGACCCCGAATCGCAGTTTGCAATCTGGTGGCTGCCTCTTCTTCCTTCTTCCGCTGTATTTTCATTCGTTGAATATGCCCCCTTATTAAAGCTTGAACTTTGATGTGTGAGCTTTTTATATCCAAATAGCGTCTCCTGAAATACGACTTCTTGAGATTCTTTTGGATCATCACTGCCGACGAGTGAAGCTTCTCTGCCCTTAACTTTTCGAACTGAGCTAACAAACCTGCCTTGAAGAAAATCTTTGTGTTCCCAAGTTGGTACTTCGATTTGTCCTCGATGTTTCTTGATAAGATATCATGACACAAGTCGGTGACAGACTCTTGGGTGGTCTCACCGCCCATTACCTTCATCCATTCATCAGATGGAACAAGAATATGATACCGATCAGCGAACTCAACGTACGTCCACCTCGACGGGAAACCCGCACAAGAAATCCTGATGGTTTCCAAAACGCCACAGGCTCTTAACTGTGACAAAACCATTAAAGAGTCAAATTCCCAGGCACGTTTCGCCTCATTAGGCTTTATGCATCTAATATAATGCACATTAGTTGAGTCGATAGTTTTCATAAGCTCTATGAGGGAATTCTTGAACATTGAACCCAAAGTGGGTTTCTTTGAAGCAACTGATTTTCTTGCGGCTGAAGGAGCTTTTTGAGATTCTAGTACCTCTGCATTCTTCTCCAAAACCGCCAAAACACTTTGCAAAAGATCGTTCTGAGCCAACTTCAAGACCTCCAAATGACCCTCGCCCACAGTATCTCTATTCTTCTCAATAAAGCCCTCCATGTCGTACGTAACGTCAAGTGCGTAGTGACTAACCACGAATTTTGTTTGGCCAAATCTTGGTTTTTTGAAGACCTTATTAGTTGGCGATTTGTCAAGAGTTTGGTACATCTTTTCAATCCAAGACTGGTCATTTCCTGATGGCAATCTTGACTCTTCATCTAAAAGGGCTAACACGCCTAGTTTGTTTTCGATCAAGTTGATACAAGGTTGGTTGTCAGCAAAGTCAATAAAAGACCATTCGATTTCCTCTCGAATATACTCTTCTTGTTCTAGCTTGAAAACATGCTGATTGAACTCTTGTTGCAATTTTTCGTTCGCATAATTAATGCAGAACTGCTCAAAAGAGTTCTTCTCGAAATGCTCAAAACCGTAAATATCGAGTACACCAATGAACGAAACTGCATTTTTCTGAACATGAGGAGGACACAAGTCGACATTAATGTAATCAACTAACCAATCAAATAAGGCGGAATAGATGTACTTTGCAAATGAGTCTCTCGCAACGATGGCTTGTTTGTGGTTCAAATTACTCACGATCTTCTCCGATCTTGTAGTGATTTGCTTCTTGACACACCACTTGCTGAAAGAGTAGGGATCAATTCCCAAGAGCTCGCAGGCCTTTACCAAATTTGGTTCATCAGCAGATAGATGTGCATCATTTCGAGTAGCGGATATTTCAATATTACCGATGTGTAAAAGTGCGGCAAGGAGTTTGTAGATTTCAGATTGTTTATCTTCGGCGATTCCGATTAAACTGAGCGATTCTTTAGTCAATTCAAAATCCTTAGCATCGTCCACACCAGAGATAGTGATTGCATCTCCCTGATTGGTGTAGTTGTAGTCTTCAGCAGATGTTAACCCGAGGGCCAGTTTCTCGTCCTCCAGCATTGCAGCCAACATTTGGTAAAAGATATGGTAATTCCTTTCTGAATTTGGCTGAAAAACCAATCTTGACCTCTCCAAGAGATATGTCCGGACACGAGCACCGATGATAAAGGTCTTGTCATTGAATAAAATCTCCAAATACTTCCCGAATCTAGAAGAGTTGTCATTTCTGGTAGTTTTCGCGTTACCGAACGCTTCGGTGATCGGATTTGTGGCGAGAATCTGCCGTTCAACGTCGGACATATCCGCCTTATGCTCAGATCCTACCTTACTTCTCGATTCCGAATCCTCTTCAACCGATGCAAAATAACGCATAATGTACTTGGCACTAACAGTTTTGCCTGCACCAGATTCACCGCTCACGACAATGGTCTGGTTCTTCCCGTCTCTCTTCATGCAGCGAAAAGCATCCTCTGCTATTGCGAAAAGATGTGGGTCCAAGTCTCCTCTGCGTTTGCCAGAATACGCCTGGACTATATCTTGAGAGTAAAACTGATCCACCTTCTGAAAAGGATTCGTTGCAATTAACACAATACCAGAGTAAGTGTAAATATTCAACTGTGCATATCTCACCTTAATGGCATGTAGTACAGCGGGTTCATTGAGATAAGACAACGAAGTGAGGTCCTCAGCAGCCTCCAAAATCGGAGGATTCCTTAGCGGAATTTGACCGTCTTCTTCTTCAACTGTGTCTAGTTTGACCAGATATTCCTTATTGTCATTAGATTCTGATTTTACGGCCACGGTGTAATTCTTGCCAGCATTTTCGACGGAGGTCACAACGACCCCAATCCAGCCAGCGATATCGTCCGGATACCAGCAGCGCCTGAATGTTAGTTAACAGCAATTTGAAAGACAAACCAAATATTCACACATACGTCCCAACCTCGTACGCACTTACCATTTTCAGGACACGTTATCGAGGGAATTGGATCACACAAATCAAAAATGAAGAGCTCTTCTGTACTCACTGGCTCGATAAAATAGAGCTCAATTTTTCTGGCTCGAAAACTGATAAGACAAGCTAAAAGTGATTTCGAAGTCTCTTTGTCGGCAAGCTAGATCAGAGAGGAAAGGTATAAGGAGCGTGGTGTTGTACACAACAACTCGCGGGTGATGAAAATCGGAACCGCGACCTCCATCACGTGAATTTTCTTCCAATTGGTTTCGGGACTGCGTATAGACGCGTCACACCTACCTTCTCTTAAGAATGTTTAGAAGGTGCATCTACGCTAGTTTTCTTTTATAATTCGATGTGTTTTCCTCAAAGCTTTGATTTGAAACTTGGCAAGTCTAACAGCTGGTAGACGCTCGAATAAAGCTGGTCCGGGGGAGTAAAGCGATCAAATGCTGCCCTGTCAATATAACTTTCATCTAGCTCTTCAATTGTTCTTGCACCCAAGAGTCGCATATTCATAGTCATCTCGTCTTTAAGAACTTGTATGGCTTTGAAAACCCCATCGTCGCCGTACGTCGACATGGCATAAAGAAAAGGTTTTCCAATTCCCACGCCCTTAGCACCAAGTGCAATGGCTTTCAAGATATCGCTCCCGCGCCTAACTCCACCGTCAATGTAGACTTCCATCTTATCGAATAGGCCCTCCTTTTTCAATTTGGGGGTGAGCTCTGCAAGGATTTCGATCGGTGCCCGCACAGAATCCAACTGCCTTCCCCCATGATTGGATAACACGATTCCGTCAACCCCGTATTTCGCAGCTGTAATCGAGTCTTCAACGCTTTGCACACCTTTAAGAATTAGTGGCATCTTTGTAATTGATCTGAACCATTTAATATCATCCCAATTTAAGGATGTATCAATGAAAGAAGAGATTGCCCTCGCTGCGCCCTGGGTTCTGTCTGCGTCATCTCCCTCGCCTTGAACGTGGCTCAAGTCTTCAACGTTTTTCAGGCGCATATCTTTCTCCCTCCTTCCGAGTTGGGGTGCGTCGACCGTGATGAACAAGCCTTTTATTCCACGTTTTTCTGCATGCCGAACCAGAGCTTTTGTGATCTCACGATCCGAGTTAACGTAGAGCTGGAGCCATTGCGTCTGCTTCTCATTGGCTTCATCCACGATTTCGTCAAAGGAGCAACTTGCCAAGGTAGGAATCATTTGTACGACATCTTGACGTCCTGCAGCACGAGTGAGTACCTTCTCACCATCGGGATGTCCCAACTTACCCAACGCCGTTGCTGTGATATAAAATGGCACTGATGTTGGTGTCCCCAACATTGACGTTGACAAGTCAATCTGAGTTACATCCACCAAAATTTTGGGCTTAAAGAAAAGCCTTTGATACGCCAAATGATTGTTTCTGAGAGCAATCTCATCATCAGCTCCTGAAGAGTAATAGGCCCATGCAGTTTTCTCCATAGTGTTGCGAGCCACAAATTCAAAATCGTGAAGGTTATAAATTTGACTAAGATCTGGCTTGAGTTTGACTAACTCCCGCCTTTTCAACTCATATTCATCGGGCGGATCATCGTCATCGTCATCGTACTCCTCTTCTGCGTCAGCGCCCAGGCTGTAACTCTCACTCTCACTTTTAACATCTTTTTTCGATGTAATTGCGATTTTGCTTTCCTGCTCATCATACTCTACATCAAACTCGTCCACTATATTATCGGCATTTCGATTTGACGTCCCCGCATTTGCGATTTCATCATTGCCAACGGTATTCTTTGAAGGCTCCGAAATCTTCTTTTGGGTTCTCTTCAGCATATCAACTGCTCCGAGATGAAATTTTTTTGGAAGGTACTTAACTAGTGTGTCCCCAGGATGAATGGGGTCGAAGGCTTTCGTGGCATCTTTACCTGCGTACTTCAATATAATCGCCGAACCACCGGGATGCTCGTTCAAGAAATGAGTAACATCGTATGCTTTTCCGTGAACTATCACCCAGCAGTCCGTTTTGGTGTTGTGCTTTGAAACTTCCTGGATATCAAGCATGACCAGGATTATCTACAAAGCCTTCGAAGGGGTAGTCTGAGAAGTGCGGGGTGGTTTGCACACAAGTGAGCCACTAACATCAAGCGGAGATGTAAAATTCAAAATGAAGCGGAAGCGCTAAGTGGTCACCAGATGAATTGAAGCAGTACTTGCTCATGCCCATTGGAACAACATCCATGCCACAACGATCTCTGCGGTCATATGTTTACAACTGTTCTCGCTTGATTTCGAAAAAGTTTGAGCACCCGTCACGTCCGTCTTGACTCAATAATACTTCTTAAGAGATTCAGAGCCCTAAGAAAATGGGAACTTGGCAGGCTGCTTTCTGACAATTCGTCCGAAGTAGAGACAAGCACAAAGTGAGGAAAGGGAGTCCCTATATTTAATAATCCTATCGATTATGTATAGTTTAACATTTTATATTCTTGAACGTATTCGAGTCTTCCGGTTCCAGGGAAGAGACGAAAAATTTTCTCGATGATCGCTTTAGTATGCTTTAAATATCTCGCAGGCGCGGCTCAGTGCGTTGACACATTCAGCCGCACACGACCCAGGCAAATTTTTGGCACCGAGTGGCGAGCTTACTCCGTGACTGATACTCCAAAAAATTCGATTACGTACATCAAGTCTCACCCAGCAGCTATTTTAGCGTTCTAGAAGCGTTTGCGTTCGGAATCTGCGCTAAAGCTGAGCATTTTGCAAGTCGCACATTGGTGATATAGGCCCTTCAAGTTCAACAAAAGGGGCATACCCGTTCCCTGGCTGGGAGTTGGCTGAAGGCGATAATAGAACAGTTCTCCACATTTGTGAGAATTTTGTCTTTTGGTGGCTACAAATTATTTAAACGTCAGGCCCACAGCGTGTATTGAGTTTACGATCTCCCATACCTAGTACATTCTTTGGATTCAACAAAAGGTCAATGGTACTTCTCAACGGCGTTAAGTACGCTTGCGAAAGATGTATCAGGGGGCATCGTGTGAGCTCTTGCACTCACACAGACAAGCCTTTGACGATGATCAAACCAAAGGGAAGGCCGGCTTCTCAGTGTGCGCATTGCAGAGAGAACAGGAAGATCAAGAACACACATTCTTCATGCGTTTGTGGTAAGAAGGGAATGCCTCCCGGTTCGCACTTAGCGTCTTGTCTGTGTAACAAAAGCTCCCAATGCACTTGTCCTTCGAAGGACAAAAAAGTTCTCAACAAAACGCCAAGAAAGCTCCCAGAGAACCATGTTGGGGCGGAGATGGAGGTTACTGGTGATGATGCTCACTATTCAAGCACCTTTGCTCCTGCGACTACTATTTTGACTGATGACCTTAACTTTGACAGTGACCAGGGCCTTTTGGATTACTTCAGCAACACTTGCCTGTACTCTACGGAGGACGTGCCTGCATATCATCAGAAGGCTCTGGATGATCTATTCGGATCCTTTGTTGGAGCAGGCAATTTAGATGGAGAATCGAGAGCTGAGCCGCCTCACTTGAAAGGTTTGAATTTCCCGAATCCCCCTTCTGATGCCGATCTCGATCTCATGGAAAATATGTTTCCATTATTTCCTTTAGTGGGAAATTGCTCTTTCGACGACAACAAATCGATACCCCTTTCACCTATTCCCACTCAAGTCAGCACAAGCCAAGTACGAATCAATGGCGCGAGTGGAACAAGGTCTCGTGGAACCTCGATTGACAAATGGAATGCAACAGAATTGGCTAATTCACAGAGTCAAGGCAGTGGTGGTAAGTTGGATTTTGCTCCCGTAAGTAACCAGGTGTTCACCCCACTCGGACTGAGTTCGCCCCACGTACCACAATCTTCCACGTCGACGTTTGGCTCATCTCAAGCTATTACGCAGCATCCCCGGCCCCTTCGTGCATCCAATTCATTCTCATGCGGCTACCCGCACGCAATTTCCAAACCGCGGAGACCAGAGAGTGTACTTTCGGTAGCGTCAACCTCTTCCAATGCCAGTAAGCAACATGAACTTGCCAATGGGCCTTTGTACAACTTGCCTAAGCTGGGAAGTTCGGGAGCCTTTCCACCGTTCCAGTTGTCGCAGAACAATTCAACTGATGACTTTGGCCAAACTTACGAGTCGTCCGTTGCATTCCATGACAATCAATCACTCAGTATTTTGAGTGACTACGAGGATCATGGCAGGATTGGTGCAGAGCATGTGACTCCTCAGTCGTCATTGCCCTCACGGCAGCCGCTGCAGACAAGAAGGAAATCATCGTTATCGAGGTCTTCGCACTCTCATATCCATCATGGTGGCACCCAAGCCATGAACAAGGAGCATCCGCTTGTACCCTTGAAGTCAGCTTCGTCGTCGGAAAGTCTCATTCATGCGGCTTCTCCATTCATTGATTCTGGTGTCCATTCTAGAGCGCTTGCGGGAGATGGCTTACTTAAACAGGTGGCAGAGGAAAGTTCTTGGAATTCACCGCTCGATACCCCTGCAGTTGGCGTGCCCCTTTCTATTGGTAGTGGAATACCTCAACCGGGACACGATAAACCATTGATGAGTCTCAATGAAGTGCATGAGATTGCGACCGAGTTTCAGAGTTTTCTTGAATAGTTAGATAGAGGTTGCAATAGAACATTTATTTTTAATTCCCTTCTGTTTCCGAGGAATCAAGTTTTAAATTTGTAAGTCTGCCAATATTCGAGGTGTGATCAATTGCACTGGATTGCTTTTCTTTTCCTCTCAATGTCGAGGGCTCAGATTCCGAGGAGTAGTCACCTGGAGCGCTGTCATTGCGAAGGTATAACCAGAGTTTCTCGTCATCAATTTCGGAAACGCGTTGCTGCTCGTTGGATTGTATCTTACACAATTTGATGAGGTATTCAAGAAGAGAAACTTTGGAAGATACAGGCGTGATTTCCTCCTCTTGTGCGTCCTCGTAAGAACTGACATCCAGGCTTGCGTCTGAATCGGATTCAAAAGTCTGAGAGAGCTCCCCCAACGCCAAGTACGTGACTTTTGATTTCTCTTCAATTTTTAGAGTGAGTACTCTAGAGTTCACGCCTTCGACTCGTAGAAGTTGTCCCGCAGCACTGGCAAATTGTCTAACAATGTTCGTCAACTCAATTGAAATTTGTCGCGGAATGTCATCGTCCTCATGGTATCTCCCATCGTTAAAGCTTTCTTTGATAATAAGTTCGTAGTCGAAGAGTTTGCCCAGTTTGAGATGAATTTGACAGATTGCCCGTGCAAATTCCTCCTTCCACAGAATAGGAGAATCATCGGACGAAGATGTTGGAATTTCCACATAAGCCTGTCTACTGGGGTTAAGGAATACCGTAAAGACATTCAACTCAAAAGCTGGGCCAATCTTATTCTTAGACGAGAGTGACTCGTCCGTGGGAAGCTGGGCATTCAACTCCCCATGAGCCTGAAGGAGCCGGCTTAGTGAAATATTCGACCTCCGTGAGTTCGTAGCCGAGAGACCAGATGTGCTTATGGCAAGATTAAGAAGAGGAATAGCGTTGTTAATCGAATCCAAAAGCCTTAGAATGACAGCCTCTATGACTTGTGTAGATTTGGTGTCGGAAGTGCCAGCAAGGTTTCTGGAGATGGTATCTAGCTTCAGCTGTACATCATCAATCTCGCTTGTGAGATCATCAATAAGCTTCAATGTTGGTTCCAATGATGAATTTCCCTGACTTGTTCGGAGTTTGATCAAATCAATTGAGCTGGATAAAATTGTCACTGTGACCTCAAGACGACTTCTGAGACTTTGTATACGAGCCCGATTTCCTTCAGGGATTCGTTCGAGCAACTTGGATACTGTTTTAATCGCATAGCCTGACGCTATGGAAACACCTGAGCGGATAGCGAAAGACATTGCCTGATTACTGGCACGCGTAAGAATTTCATCCATATTGCTATTTATGAGAACTGCTGGTGAGATGTTGGTGATCTTAAAGGCGCTAGTGCAGGCATCTCATATGCAGACACGCGTTACATCCCAAGGTAAACATCACTTGCCACCAGAGATAGACTGGAGAAATGGCAGTCAGAAAACCACTCACTGGGTTTACTACTCCATTGGGATCTGGTGCTGGTCTTCCGAAAGATCTTCAACCTCCAAAGGTGAAGGACTCTGACGTCCGCCTTTCTAAACCTTTTCGAGTTCCATTCGCCAATCGAAATTTAAATGAGGGCCTGGGAGCCAAAAACTCTAGCAAAATGCTTGACCGCAGAGCCAGAGAAAATGTGAAGAGCTACACGGAATTATCAGCTGAAGCTCAAGATATCAGTGACTTAGGATATGGAGAGAATGGAGAAGCTATCAAGACGAAAAGAGTTGGCGCTCTTCTTCCGAGAACGATGATTAAAAGTTGTGATATGACTGCAAATAAGCTCAGAAGTGACTTCTCTGTACCATTGGCGAAGCGTTCCAACGATTTGTTCAACGCTCCCCTTCCTCCACCTCCCCTCGGAACACGGCGAAAATTGATCTTACCTCCGCGGGCTCTTCATGACCCCACAAGTGAATTTGCGATAGTATTGTATGATCCTACCGTGGATAGATTTACTGATTTGGAAGAAAAGCCAAAAGAAACCACTCCAACGTCTGAAGATACAGATTACAATGAAAATTCTGAGGAGCACTCTCGAAAAAAACGAAAAACGGAGAAATCATTGGCTGAAATTCTTGGAATTTACAAGAGCAAAAATCCAGACGAAGAATTTCCTGATGTACCTGTTGTTATCGACCCAAGATTGGCCAAGATTCTACGGCCGCATCAGGTGGCTGGTGTTAAATTCCTCTACAGATGCACATCTGGCCTCATGGATCCAAGGGCCAAAGGCTGTATTATGGCCGACGAAATGGGATTAGGTAAGACATTGCAATGCATAGCACTAATGTGGACAATGCTTCGACAAGGTCCACGTGGAAAGAAGAGCATCGAGAAATGTATCATTGTTTGTCCATCCTCCCTTGTGCGCAATTGGGCGAACGAAATTGTGAAATGGCTTGGTGAGGGCGTTCTCACACCTTTGGCTGTTGATGGAAAGAGCACCAAGACGGCAGAACTTGGCCAGGCTTTGCAGCAATGGTCGGTAGCGAGGGGCAGAAACGTCGTACGACCGGTCTTAATTGTGTCTTACGAGACCCTCAGGCGCAATGTCGATAAACTTGCAGGTACTGAAGTTGGACTCATGTTAGCTGATGAGGGCCACCGTTTAAAGAATGGAGACTCACTCACATTTACGGCGCTTAATTCCCTCAAGTGCAACAGGAGAGTGATTTTAAGTGGAACACCCATCCAAAATGACCTTTCGGAGTACTTCTCTCTTTTGAATTTCGCTAATCCCGGTTACTTGGGTACTCGAAGTGAGTTCAGGCGTAATTACGAGAATAAGATTCTTCGAGGTAGAGATGCATATGCCACTGATGGAGAGGTCCAGGAGGGAGAGAAGAAGCTCGCAGAGCTTTCACAAATGGTATCGAAATTCATTATTCGCAGGACAAATGATATTCTTGCCAAATATTTGCCGGTTAAACACGAATTCGTTGTTTTCGTGGGCCTAAGCCCATTTCAGAGGGCAATCTACGAGCATTTCATCTCAAGTGAGAAGAACGAGAAGCTAATTCACTCGCAAACGCTCAAGGCAATTGACATGTTGAAGAAGCTTTGCACCCATCCTGATCTACTCCAGATCACGGAAGAGATACGTGGGTGTAGACACTTGATCCCCGATGACTACGTGAGCTCCTCTGAGTCAAGTGGGCGTTCCAAGGAAATTCAGACTTGGCATGGAGCTAAATTCTCGGTATTGGAACGATTTCTTAAGAAAATCAGAGAAGAGACTGACGACAAGATTGTTGTGATTTCTAACTATACGAAAACGCTCGACCTTATTGAGAAAATGTGTCGATTGAGAAAGTTTGGCACTCTCAGACTTGATGGCACCATGGGCATCAACAAACGGCAGAAAATTGTTGACAAGTTCAATGATCCCACCAGCCCAGAGTTTATTTTTCTACTTTCTTCAAAAGCAGGAGGCTGCGGAATAAACTTAATTGGGGCTAATCGTTTGGTCTTGGTTGATCCAGACTGGAACCCGGCGGCTGATCAACAAGCCCTAGCGAGAGTCTGGCGAGATGGTCAGAAGAAAAACTGCTTCATCTACCGCTTTATATGCACAGGGTCTATTGAAGAAAAGATTTACCAAAGGCAGTCGATGAAATTATCGTTATCTTCTTGCGTTGTTGACGAGAAAGAGGACGTTGAGCGAATCTTTAGCGGCGACATGCTCAGACTACTCTTCGAATACCGTGCGGACACTGAGTGTGATACTCATGATACCTTCAATTGCAAGAGATGTACGCGGGAGGGTGGCCAGATAGCGAAGTCGCCTGCCATGCTTTACGGAGACGCAACTACCTGGAATCATTTGAACCACGATGCCCTCAAGTACAACGAGGACAGCCTACTTGCGAATGAGGCGAACTACAATGACGTTTCTTTCGCATTTCAGTACATTTCCCACTTAAACTAAGCATACGACCCAGGCAGATGTATGGCCAATGGAAACAGGTGATAGAACACACACATATTATCTAATATAAGAGGATTAATCTCTGTTTACTACGAAAATGTAATTTGGATATGGCGACCAATGCTCAGCACGAATTTTATTTATCCTAGTAAAAGTCTTGCTTCGCAGGTTTGTTTTTGAAGTGGGGTCCCGCTAGCTGAAGTGCGGTCAAGTGCCCCCGAAGTTTCCCCTCATACTGTATACAAATAAAGAGGAAGCTAGCAAATCACAGAAGTGGGATATCAAAGCTCAAAGTACTTCTCAATTGTATCACCAACATGTCTTTCCCACCTAACCCAATTCTTATCGTTGGCGGCGGATTGGCCGGTCTATCGGCTGCGCATCAAGCTTATCTCCGGGGTGCCAACATCATCTTGTTCGATAAACAGGGTTTTCTAAGTGGAAACAGTGGGAAGGCAACGTCTGGGATCAATGGTGCTTTGACACAAACTCAGGTTTCTTTGCTGATTCAAGACTCAGTGGAAAAATTCTATGAAGATACGTTGGCAGCTGCTAAGGATCGGGCAAACCCTGAGCTCATAAAGGTGTTGACACACCACAGTGCAGACGCAGTGCAATGGCTTCAAGAGGTCTTTGACTTGGACCTTTCAATTGTGTCCCGGTTGGGTGGTCATTCACAACCCAGGACCCATCGAGGTAAAGATGCAAAATTTCCAGGTATGGCTATTACATACCGTCTTCTTGAGAAATTAGAGAACCTTGCTAATGATCAGCCTCAAAGGATCTGCATTATGAAAAACACACAGGTTGTGGATCTAGTGACCGACGACTCGAACCCCAATATGGTGAAAGGTGTGATTTACAAGGACTTGAAAACAAAAACCAAAAACACCGCTTTGGGACCTGTCATTATGGCAACAGGCGGTTATGCTGCTGACTTTACCAAAAACTCTTTGCTCAGAAAATATCGACCAGATATCATGCACTTGCCCTCAACGAATGGCAACCACGCAACCGGCGATGGGCAAAAGATCATTATGAAGAATTCTGGAATTGCCATTGATATGGATAAGGTTCAGGTTCATCCTACTGGGTTGATCAATTATGAGGACACTGATGTCATAGAAGGGCGCAAACAACCTCGATTTTTGTTTCTAGGAGCCGAAGCCTTGCGTGGAGAGGGCGGCATCATGTTGAACCGCCATGGAAAACGGTTTTGTGATGAATTGGGAACTAGGGACTACGTAAGTGAGGAAATGCTCAAGCAATTGAAGGCCGGCAACGGACCGCTCAGGCTCGTTCTTCCCGCAGAAAGTGAAAAGAGGCTCTCTTTCCACATTAAGCACTACAAGCAAAGAAAGCTTATGAGAACTGTAACTGGTCAAGACCTTGCAAAAGAGATGGGAATACCTATCATTTCCTTGCAAGAAACCGTGCAGAAGTACAATAAGGCTAGTTCTGGTGAAGTACAGGACGAGTTTGCGAAGAAGTATTTCCCCGCTACGCCATTTCAGTTGAGCGCTGACTCGGATTTGCATGTTTCATTTATCACACGAGTTCTTCACTTCACCATGGGAGGCGTCAAAATCAACAACAAGACGCAGGTTATTTGCCTGAGCGGTGATGAAGAAGTTCCATTCCTTGGACTTTTTGCAGCTGGTGAAGTAGCCGGCGGAGTACATGGTCACAATAGGCTTGGGGGACTGTCTTTGCTTGCTTGTGTGGTATACGGTAGATTGTCGGCTGACCAAGCTTCGAGTTTTTTGCTCAACAATTTGGCCTCTCGAACCTCTGACAAAAGCGCCGTGCAAAGATTAGACCAAATTCATCTTCACATCGATCCAAACTCAAAGAAAATTACCATCGACTTCGATGGCAAATCGCCGGCGCCATCGCCCGATACCTCGAAACTGGAAACGCAACCTCCTCAGAAGTCGCAAACTGAGACTAGAAGTCTCAAACAATTCAAAATTCCTTCCAAAGAATTTACACCAGAGGAAGTGGCTAAGCACAACCTGGAAGGCGATTGCTGGGTAATTGTCAAGAATGTCGTGCTTGATTTGACGAGCTTTTTGAGTGACCACCCAGGAGGAAAGGATTCCATCATGAGTTTCGCAGGAAGAGATGCTACTGATTCATTTGACATGTTACATGAAGATAACGTGATTCCTCGTTACGCCGCGGGCTGCGTTTTGGGCAGGTTGAAAGGGAAATCACCGACTTTGGAGATAGAAGAATAAGAGAGCCTAGTGTTTTCCTACTGCAATGTAGATTCAATCCTGGTTTGTTCATTTTTAGAAATTCGACAAACGCGAACAAAGAGAACAGGAAAGTTGTTTAGATCAGAATTGGCGTAAATGGCCATTGGCACAAGAACCCATGGGATTCTTCTTAGAAGCACTTGTGGTGGACGATAGAAGGTCCAGACTCGTCGTACTCCTGCTTCGAGATCCACATCTGCTGGAAAGTAGACAACGAGGCCAAGATGGAACCACCAATCCACACAGAGTACTTTCTCTCTGGTGGAGCAATGATCTTCACCTTCATCGAAGATGGAGCCAAAGCAGTGATTTCCTTCTGCATACGCTCAGCAATACCAGGGAACAAAGTAGTACCACCAGACATGACAATGTTGCCGTACAACTCCTTACGAACATCGACGTCACACTTGATGATAGAGTTGTAAGTGGTTTGGTCAATACCAGCAGCCTCCAAACCCAAGTCAGCAGGACGGAACAAAGCCTCAGCAGCTCTGAATCTCTCATTGCCAATAGTGATAACCTGACCATCTGGCAACTCGTAAGACTTCTCGATAGCAGAAGACTGAGACGAGGTCTGCATCTCCTGCTCAAAGTCCAAAGCAACGTAACACAACTTCTCCTTGATGTCACGGACGATTTCTCTCTCGGCAGTGGTGGTGAAAGTGTAACCACGTTCGGACAAGATCTTCATCAAGTAGTCGGTCAAGTCTCTACCAGCCAAGTCCAATCTCAAGATACCGTGGGGCAAAGAGAAACCAGCGTAAATTGGCACAACGTGAGTAACACCATCTCCGGAGTCCAAAACGATACCAGTAGTTCTACCGGAAGAGTACAAGGACAACACAGCCTGGATGTTCACATAGAAGGCAGGAACGTTGAAAGTCTCGAACATGATCTGGGTCATCTTCTCTCTGTTAGACTTGGGGTTCATAGGAGCTTCAGTCAACAAGACAGGGTGCTCCTCAGGAGCAACTCTCAACTCGTTGTAGAAAGTGTGGTGCCAAATCTTTTCCATGTCGTCCCAGTTGGTCACGATACCGTGCTCAATAGGGTATCTCAAGGTCAAGATACCTCTCTTGGACTGAGCCTCGTCACCAACGTAGGAGTCCTTCTGGCCCATACCGACCATGATACCCTGGTGTCTTGGTCTACCAACGATAGAGGGGAACACTGCACGGGGGGCGTCATCACCGGCGAAACCGGCTTTGCACATACCCGAACCGTTGTCAATGACCAATGCTGCTACTTCTTCTGCACATGAGTTAGTAAACGATTTTTCCAAATAACGAGATTTCCGGATTTTTTGGTGCTGAGTATTGGCCAGCTGCACCAGCCAAATTTAGGCGCGACTTTTCTTCCCAAAAGGGGTACTTCCGCAATCTTGAACACCCTTACACCTGGGCCGACAAAACCAGGGACACACCGCCATTTTTCGATCATGGAAAAATAAGTGGAGTTTCGTTTCTTTTCTTGCATATTTTTAACCGCAATGAAGACTTGTGCGTCAGTATTCAATGGATGGCTGTGTTCGGAACCAACAGAATACGCTGACAAGTTGTCGTCGAACAAAGTTGCTAGATCCAAGCGCAGGCAATCTGCCGCTGATGAATGGTAAAACATTGACGACTAAAGACTGGAGAACAGATCTTCAAGTTTGAAATACAAATGGGATTGATTGTCGGCCAGGGTGGCAATGGGAAACGGGTTTAACTTCCACGTATCACCCTGATCCACCGGGTAGGAGGATAGGTGATTATTGTGCGAATTGGAACCCAATTTGCTCCTTCTAATCTCAGAGTCTCAAAATTTACATACCACCGTCCATTTTGAATATTGATTACCTTAGATTGAAGTAGGTGTTAGAGGAGAACACTGGAGAAAAAAACCCGGTGTCGATTGTATCTCGAGCGGAAGGCGCGCTCAGACTGCATAGGACTACCCGACCAGTGCGCGTGCTCTCTTCCTGTCGGCGATATTTAGACGACCAACGAAGAGAATGGGAGGTGGAACGGCAACACGAGCGATCGGCAAGAGACGATCGTGCTCTCATTTGCGAGCTGAGTATTAGCGTATTAATATGTGCTTCTATTTTTGGATGCTCTGGATGCCGTCGTTTTATCACTTATAGAGGCGGAGCGGCACCATGCCGGCCGGCATGCAGGATCCTGGAGGACGTCGTCTCGTACAGTACTTCTCTCAAAAAATTCGCGCGCCAGTAGTTCCCTGAATTTGCGGACGACGAGTTTTCGCAATGTGAATTTCGAAATTGTTTCCGTTGTTCTGAAGTTCGTATTTTAGAGATTCAAGTTCGCACGATTCTGTTGCTGAGTTCGCATTCTGAGACTAGCGAATCTGCCTAGGGAATGTTAGGCGCTGCGCGAACAAATTCGCGTGGTGACTGCTAACTCATCCGAGCACGGAAGGTCAAATCGGGAAGCGCTTGGGAAGAGTACCAAGTTTGCTGAATTGGATTAGACAATGGTGGGACCGTTTGCTATGAATTTAGGGACTATACTTTACAATTGGCTTGCCAGCAGAAAGGCACTACAAGATTCCAGTTTCGCACAGTTACACCTACTTTAGAACGATTTGTAGTTTATCGAAGATAATTCAATCCCGCCAGCGATAAGAAAAATTGCATGTGGAGAGAACCATATTCGCAAAATGAAACCAACAACACATCGACGCCGCGCAACTACACTCGCGAACAAAAATCATTCAATTACTAAAGCTCAGCAGGGAACATCGACGGGCCCTCCACAAACGTACCGTGCGGTGCCAGCGAGAACGTCTGTGGCATGTGGGCTCTGGCCACCTCCGTCATGGTTTGCGCATCAAGACACACCAAAATGCTGTGCTCGCCATCTCTGTCCATGACAATGGTTAAAACGCATCCGTCATCCTCTTCGGTAGAACCCGGTCTAGGCACATATATTGGCTCACAGGGTGCGGTCTCGCCATTTGGTGGATACCATTCCAACGCCTTCCCTGTCTCCCAGTCGGTCTTCACCAACGAGGCAAAGAGCGACAACTGCACGAACTTGAGCCCATTGGTGAGTTTTCCAATGGGAATGTGCGACCCTGGGCACGGCTTTCCGACTCCTCCCACGCCGAAGATGTATCTGTAGGTAGGATTCCTGAAAAGAGCGGGTTGATTCAAGGAAGCTCCAAGTTTTGATCGATTGGCTGCTTCAAGAACGCGCGGGGGACGTCGTTGTCGCCAATGATAAATTCCCTCACACTGGCCACCGCAGCATCTCCCACACGTTCGCCAATTCATACCTGGCAATACTGCAGTTCTCGAACGGCTCGACGGGATCCAACACGTTGCTTAGAGAGTATTCCCCGAAGGGAATCCTCTGCAGCTCCTGCCCGTCGTAAGCACAAACGTCCACATGCACATTGACATTTCCGTCCTTGCCGACGTAGTCGTACGCATTGAACGAGTGGAAGAACATGAAGTTGGGGGCCTTGTAGGTGGCCACATGTTTGCCAGACTGAAAAAATACGTGGGGCAGTCCGAGTCGTACTCGAAAGCATCGACAAAGAGCTTAGTGTCCATGTCCGCAAGATTCATGACGATGGGGTTACGCACAAACACCACGTACTTTTCTGTCAAAGCCAACGAGTGGCAATTGCAGGGTACGGAAGGAAGCACTGTGTGCCACTTCAACTTGGCCGGTTTGGCTTTGATGTCCAATGCGAAAATTGTGAGTTCGCCTTTGTCGTTGACCAAGTAATTGAAGATTTCGCCACGGCCACGGTCCTTCATGGGATGTGCACACGTTCCGTAGCCCTTGAGTTGAGGATCCACCTCGGTGTATCTCAAGAGCCGTTTGGGTTCTAAGGTTTTGGAGTCGCACACTTGGAAGTACGGGCCCTCGGTCTGGACCACAAGCTCGTCGGCCTCGGCGTTCTCCGCTGCGGATTGCGAGTGTGGGTTCTCGTTTTCAGGAAGCGAAAACCCACGCCGCACCATCACGTTGGTGTTGACCTCGTCCGGTTCCAAAAAGCCTTCCGGCGAAAAGGCCAGTTGGTGTTTCATCAACAAGGCCTGACACGGGTCCTGCGTGTCTCTGAGCTTGCCGTTGGCATTGACCCCAAACATCATCAAGTTAGTGAGAAGGCCGTCTTTCTTTGCTTTTCTCACCAAGCCCTCCGTTGTGTACCGCGAGTTGTACCGTACCTTTCTATTTGCAATGTCGACCTTGTGGAGCATGCCAGGCCCGTCAAAGAAATGTTGTAAGATCGCTGGCGGTTCGATCCTCCTCACTCAATGGCACGGTGTACCGGCCGACTCCAATTCTCACCAACGAGACTTTGACCCATCTTGGCCACTCACCCTCCACCTCACAGAGCGTAGGTGTTTGAGCAGCATCATTAAGGTATTTGGGCACCAACTTCAAGGTTTCTTCATTGACGAAGAATTGGCTGATTTTCTTCTGGGTAGGTATGATTTTTTTGGCTGCGGCACGCATTGCTGATGCATCTATGCATTGGCGCCTTTATATCCAGAGCAGTTACATACGGCTCTGATGTGATAAGGTAGCCCCACTTACGGGGTAAGGTACCGAAGTCCTGCAGGGAGATATGCAAGTTGGCGGGGACCATCAACAAGAATCTGAGAACGAGATCATAATGGGAATTGTGTATAGAATTGTGACAGATGGCTGTGATTCAGAACTGTCAATAGGCACCGTGTTTGAACCTAAATACTTTGAGTTCAACCATGAATATCGTAGTTCCCAGTTCCCATCATGATGATGCCTTTGTGGTAGTGTAATGAGCGGAAAAACCTATATACTCGCGGTAAAAGGCTTTATCATTTAGTGGGGTCAATGCTTGTTACAAAATTTGGCGGAGTTTATGTTGGGGTTAACGATTCATGCGGGAATCTCACCGAGTCCAATGCCATTCCGCCGCCGAGTGTTGTATTCTACTGGATTACTCATTGAAAGCGCATTCACTCACCGCTTTGACATTCATCTGATTCTTTACTTGGTTTGTGAGACCAATTTGGTACACTTATGCTGAACAGCCTGCCATCCGTTAGCCGTTAACTAGCAATGAGAAGTCTGGATTTAAGCTGTACAGCTGCTAATCGCTGCTCTCATCCTGCTATGCTGTCAAAAGCTCTGTAATTCTACGCATGTAAAAAATAACAACTGAAGCAACCTATCTCTTCCTGACGAGGTGTTTGGAGGTTCTTCAGGGAGATAATTTTGTTTCATATTGTGTTGAAGATCCTAATGTTTGCGCATGTCAAAGGAAATGGCCCGTTTCCTAGCTGAAAATTTAACATAGAAGTCGAGAAGTTTATGAATTTCTTCTTTGGTGCGTGCTACAGTGTCGGCCCATCACTTGAAAGAGATGACTATGCGCTTCGATAAAGAGTAGTTACACTTTTTAGAGGGTTGATGAGACCATGAAATGTTAGTTGAACGAAACAGTCTTGGTGTACTGGAACTCGCAAAGTCCCCACACAGAGTTAAACCGACCATACCCACTATGCTTGACACCTCCATGAGGCAAGTTGGGTTCATCGTGCACGGTCATTCCATTGATGTGCACGGCTCCAGTATCCAACTGTCTCGCAATATCAATGGCCTCCAAGTCATTGTTGGCCCAAAGTCCACATGAGAGACCGTAGTCACTCCTGTTGACACATTCAACAGCTTCTTTCACTGACTTGACTTTATTGATGTAGAAGACAGGTCCGAACGTCTCGGTATCATGGAGATCATTACCAAAGTCGACCTCAGTGAAAATCACAGGCTCCAAAAAAGTTTGGTTTCTCTGGATGCTGCCAAAAATCAACTTGGCACCTTTGGCTTCGGCGGCTATCAACAACGTCTCCACTCTTTGGGCAAATGGTACGGCTCTTTGAGGAAGCCCGGCATTTTCGAAACTCTTGGCGGCCTTCACAATTTTCTCCAAGAAGGCGTCGTAGACCTCTTCAACCACAAATACTCTTTCAGTACTCATGCATATCTGACCGTTGTGAGCAAATGCTCCGGCGACAATACCTCCTGCCGCAGCATCCAAGTCTGCTTTGGATGTCACCACAGAAGCGCATTTACCACCGAGCTCTAACAATACTGGTTTCAACACATTGGCTGCCGTGGTCGCGATGATCTTGCCAACTGATGTAGAACCAGTGAATGTAACCTTCCGGATATGCTTGTTTTCTATAAGTAACTTAGTTATTTCTGGAGCTTGCAGAGCAGAGTGGTGAATTACATTGACCAAACCGTGTGGAAAACCAGAATCAGAAAAGAGCCTGGCTATCAAGTATGAGATGGCAGGTGCCAATTCGGAGCTTTTCAACACCACACTGCATCCAGCCAATACGGGAGAAGCAACTGCTCGCATACATAATACTCCAGGAGAATTCCAGGGAACAATACTCAAAACAGGGCCAACAGGTTCCTGGAACACGAGGGCCAACTTTGTCTCGCCCGATTGGGGAATAGTGCCACTTGGAATGGAGCTTAAACTAGCACACTCTTCCAAAATTCCAATACTGGTGTCCACATTTACATTAGCGAACCATTCTGGAAGACCCATCGCAATCATGACAGTAACAAAGTGGTGCTTTCTTTCCTTGAGAAGACTGGCAGCATTGTTGAAGCAGCGTCTTTTCTCCAAGTAAGATGACTTTCTCCATACCTGAAAAGCAATATTTGATGACTCGGTTACCGCAGTAACGTCAGCTGAAGTAGAACCTTGAGTAATATACAAGCTGGACCCATCAAACGGACTGGGGCAGGCAAAAGTATTAGATGGATCCCCGAGAAAGTCGTTTCCGTGAATGAAATGTGGAACGCTATCGAGTGCCATTTAGTGAAGATACTTTTGTGGGTTCTGGAGTTTTCATACTAGATAATTCCGTGGTTGACCCCACCTTTCGGCAGCTTACCCGAGATCCATGTCGGTGCGATTAGCCGACGCGCATACACCCCCACCTCGAACCAGATTTGGCGAGAGTTAATTCCGTTGCCCCACTTAATGACCGCAGCCTAAAGTATAGCGTATCAAGATTAAGACTCAAGTTAACTTTGGATGCACTCTACATTGTGGAGATACAAGGTTGTTGCTTAGAGGTCAGATCCGCCCAAAGGCACTTTTTAGACAGCACGTACCAGAGACTGTAGAACGAAAGGAACAGAATCGTCTTCCGTATCTCGGAGATTTCTACAATGGGGAAAATATTATGGAAATATGCACCCGTTTTTGCACCTCCTGGCCCGGGAAGACGGCAAGTTGAGTCAAATACATTAAATTGCCGCTGAATTGAAAACGATGTTACCTTCACATGATGCACTCCTGATGCTACATCTTCAGAGTTGTGGCTAATGCATTTTAAAAGTTATAGTTTGTTGAGAATCCACTCAGTCCGCTCTGCGGCAAGCACCTGTCACTATTATGCTACATTAAGCCCCCAGTATCGAATAGCTCCTTTAAAGTTTCTAAACAGATTATAGTTGTATTTTTAACTTTTACGCCAGATGAGTGGAGCTCAAAGCTTAATGAACCAATCGTTGACATTTATTATTGAACTTTCAAGCATTGTTTGCATACAATTTTCAATTGCAACACCCTAAGACTCCCCAGTCTTTAGTTACTTAACATTGTGTGTACCAAACCAATTAGTAGGTAGAGGTAAAAGCATCCCATCCAAACAACCACTTCTGTGACGAGGGTCTCGACCAGGTATCAGGAGTATCGCTAATGGTAGCCTTCATCTTCCGGTCTCTCTCCTCCTGCTCAGGACCGTCTGGATAATGCCATATCACTGAATGGACACGTGCACCCTTCTGGACGTCTGTAACTCTTGGTTTCCTTAAAGATTCGTACTTTTTCAAGATTGAAGGCAAGTCGTCCAAAGTATTTAATTTCTTCAACTCCTCTGCCAAGGTAGCACCATCCTCAAGTGCCTGAGCCGCACCCTGGGATAAGAATGGAAGCATGGCATGCGCCGCGTCACCAATAAGACACACCCTGCCCCCTTCACTTACCCATCTTGGGCATTCAACTTCGGCTAACACCCACAGCAGACATTCATCCACGTGACTCAAAACCTGCTTGAGAACGGGGTCAAAGTCCTTGTATTCTGCTTTCATTTCTTCCAAATCTCCGGGAATATGCCATTTGCCAACGGCAGCTTCACCAGGGTAGATCATCACCACGTTGTAGCTCTCCCCGTTTCTCATTGGGTATGCCATCACGTGCCTTTGGTATCCAATCCAGTTGTTTGAGTCCACTTCAGTGATCAAATGAGAAATTTTGGGATCTTTGCGCATAACATCTCCGGGAATTGTGGCTCTATAGGCGCAATAACCAGAAGGAATAGGTTCCACCTTAATATCGGGCACCACACATGTGTCTCTGACAGCCAGTTTGATTCCATCAGCACCGATGATTAAGTCGCCAGAATACTCCTTGCCATTCTCAAGATATACAGTGGCAGTATCGTCGTCCACTCGCTTGACGCGACTGTTGGTGAAAACTTTGATACCACGCTCCAAGGCAGCTTCATACAAAATTTTGAGATAGTCTGCACGATGGATGAGCCAGTATGGATAACCGTAACGTTCTGTCATTTCAGGGTCCAAGGCAGTAGTGCTGAGTGGTTCACCGTTTGCATATCTTCTCAACACAATTCCTTTGGGTTGGCAAACCACTTGCTTCATTTTGGAGGTTAATTTGTACTTTTCCAACAATCGGACGGAGTTTGGGGGAACCTGAATTCCTGCTCCAACCTCAGAAATATTTGATGCTCCTTCCAAAATGGTGACAGAATGGCCGTTTTGCTGGAGTGCTAAGGCACAGCCTAGACCACCCAAACCACCGCCGCAAATGATGATGTCCAATATTTTTCCTTGTGTCATGGGTAAGTTTATTTTATCGAGTAGTTTTTCATTTTGGCAGAAATCATCGATCTCTTATAGTTAGATCATCTCGGGAGTGGTACCGAACTTCGTCGGCCTCTGTCGAGCCGAGTGGGCATGCACCTGGGGACTGGAAATGCGGGGTGCGTTATTATGCTCTTGGATTGTTCCGTGGCGCTCCGAAATATCTACGCGCATCCTTTCGGGTTGCTTTTTGCTTGGGGGGGGGGGCTGAGGCAACTTTTGCGGAGCTTGCAAATTTAATGAGCCTGAATGTTTAACTCTTAAGGATAGACTCCCCACGTCTCTCTCCGGACAATTGCTGAGTTGATGATGGTCTTCATTATCACATCTAACCACACAGGGCACCCGATCGCATTGCTGGATATCTGGTTTATTCGAGTATGAGTAATTACATAGCCATTTTTAGGCGAACACGCGTATGAGTCGTGAGGTTGCTTCTCGGCGTAAGTGAAATATCGCAACCGACAGGGTTCTCGGCTTATTTACCGTGATTCCCGACCACCGAATTTCTTTTTCAACTCTGCATGAAATCTAGATCTCAGTATTTCTTTTGCTAAAGCTGATCAGACGATCAGGTTTCATTCTGCGAATCGATGGTAGGGTTACAAAGCTTATAGTGAGTTCATGCTTAATTATTCACCAAAATTCATGGATTATGTATTCCAGGTATATACAACCCTTCATACATCCTTAGCCTGGTGCTCTCAAACATCATAGCAAGTTGTAGAGATGCTTCTAAAATGCATTCAACGAGCTCGGTCATTCGGATGACGTAGTACTCTGCCTACCCCGGAAACTGGAATTCAGCCTGGAAAATATTGGAATAGCTGTAGGCAAACGGCAAGAGAGCATCGTGATCAAAGACCGGATTTGACGAGTCATGGTCGGATTGCCAGATTTTCTCATTTAGGGACTCAAAACACTGAAGACAACGTGTGGCAGATTCGGACCCAGCCAGTAATTTGCGTAGTGTGGACACACAGTCTATCCACGCAGACTCAATCTGATATCCGTCCTTCAACTTCTCACTTTGACTCTTGATTTTTGCCATTAGGAGCACTATAGCACATGTATAGAGATAGAAAACCTGATACCAGGGCGCCGGGAGCACGCTGGGAACTCTGTTGAAATTGGTCTTCAATATATCAATAAGTTCAACTGTAACTTCGAGACAAGAGTCGAACGACGAAGATTCAAAATTTCGGCATATTTTGGACAGACGAGGACCAAATCGCTGTGACATGAGCGGTGCCCTGTAAAGCATGATTTGCACATGGAGAAACCGGACCTTGAGAATTGTGGCCTGTCTCTGGAAGGCCACATGCAAAGTCTTACTTTCTGGTTTGAGATGGAAGGGGAGATTCAGCTCAAACGCCTGCAAGCTTTCTTCAATGGAGAATAAGTCCACAAACGCCGAGGAATTGAAGGATTTGATTGTAGGCGAATAGCAGCTGGTCAAAATGCGTTCCAAGATACGGTACAACTTCAAAGATTCAATGAAAAACGCTCCCTGCGACAAGTCGTTGGTGTTTATGTCCACCCCTTCATCTGTTATCAAATCATCATTGGCATCGGAAGGAAGCTCAACTGGAAAGTTGCACGTACCCATCAGTGGGCGTCCAAAAGTCATGGAGCTTACTACGTCCATCATGACACATCCGGTCCAGAGGCGCTTGCATACCTCGCGCTCAATAAAACTTTCTTTGGCAGAAATTACTTGATCGAGATGTATTCCCAAACTCTGTGCAACACGCACCGATAGACCAATCGTGTTCCAACACTCACTCGCACGGGGAGTTGCCTGTAAGAACTGACTTTTGAGGAGCAATACTTGCAATAGCAAGACACTGCCGTGGCTCATGGCCTCTGAAGTGAGCTTGGACTCGCACCGCTTATAAAACACATCGGCCTTTAGCGGCACGTCCTGCGACACTGTGTTTGAATGTTCGTGTAAAACACCGAAGGCAAATATCAAGTTAATCACACAGTAGAACAAGTCGTCATCGCCTCCTGAGTTGTCGTCGTTCCAGACCCCCTCGTATGCTTTAAGAAACGTAGGCTTGTGGAGGAACGGGTACAATGGGAAGGCGTCCCGGAAGTAGATATCCACATACTTGTTGGCTACGCGCCGCACGGGCAAGATCCAGTCCGAGGAGCTGCTCTTGGCAAAGTTTCTCCCCGCGATGTACTCTGGCTTCGGTCTCGGGGTCTTTTCGATTTCAACGGTCTGTTCTACATTGAAGTTCGACAAGAGCGACCTCAAAAATGACATTGCCGACAGGTTTCCGTAAAATTCCTGGTTTTGAATGACCTGGTCAGAACTAGCAGCGCCCATGGCATCCACCGTGAAATGTTGAGATTCTTTTTGGCTGGCTTCTGTTTCGGGACCCGCTTCATGGTCCAAGATCTTCCATAGACTGCTGGTGGACCCCGGAACAGAGTTTCTACGGTCACCAGGGTGGCTGCTATGCAGACTTGCCATACTCAGAACATCTGTATCCGGGCTGGTCTGCGTATTCTCATTTGAATTTGGCGCATCCATGTATGGCTCGGCATCGTGGCCCGAGATTCCGGGAGGCTGCGCGATGCCGAGCTTCTCCTCCAAATATTTCACATAAACGTTTGGCACAGCGGCTTTATACATCTTGCGATATATGCATGTCTCTTTTCTCCGCACGCAGGTGGCACACTGAGGTAGTTGTCCGTCACACTTGACCTTGCGGTTTCTGCAGTTGGCGCATGCCAACCTGATCCTCTTGGGTTTCTTCAGCTCCTTCGGTTCGGGAACGCGCGCTTTCATGCTAATCTGGAAGAGAAGCGAGACGAGTGTACCAAGGAAGTCTGAGCTCGAAAGATACCGAAATCCATCAGTCACATCTTTGTCCCCGGATATGCCTGCACATAATCCTTCTCTCAATGCGGGGCTCCAAATCTCGGTTTCCATGCCGAACCTGAATACCATGGCGGGTTTAGTAAAGCGAAACCCCTCGCCTACCCCAATGGTGAAGATGCAAATCTAGTTGGTTTAAGAGGCGTCTGCCCCGCATACCCGGACAATTATAGGTATAAGTAACCAAGGCTGGCGAGAAGAACCAACATCATGAAGAACGACGACTTACATATTAACTCAACTACTATGGACTCAGAGAAGGATTTCATGCCTCTGTATATCGAATATGCAGACACAGCCGAGGTTTCCATTACAGATGAGCATCGCGAATACTTGATGGCCAGACATGGTACTGCGGACTTGAAGCCGTTGCCTTCAGCAGACCCCCAGGACCCACTTAATTGGTCCCGCGGTAAAAAGGCGTTTCACATGGCCTTGATTTCGTTGCATACTTTCGCCGGTACGTTCATGGCTGCCGGGCTTGCACCAGCATACGGTGCTATGGCCGAAGAGTACGGGAAAAGTGTCACAGAATGCTCGTACTTCACGACGATCCAGATCGCATTCATGGGTTCTATGCCGATGATATGGGTTCCTATCATGGACTTGTATGGTCGCCGGCCCTTTTTGATTGTGACGACTCTTGCCGCTATGGCGTGCAACATTGGCGGGATGTACTGCAAGACATACGAACAGCAGATGGCGACCCGGGCTTTGTGTGCATTTTTCATATCTTCTGGTGTTACCTTGGGTGGCGCCTTCACCGGCGCCATGTGCTTTAACTTTGAACGTGGCCGGAAAAACGGAATCTGGACCCTTACCAACATCCTGGGTACAACTGTTGGACCAATTTTGATGGGTTTCGTGGTATATCGTGCAGGAGTAAAGTGGGTCTACGGCGTGTTCGCCCTCTTGAACGCAACGATGGTTATTGGGTGGGTATTCTCAGATGAAACCAAGTACAACAAGGAGTATATAACCAAAAAGGCCATGCTGAGTGGCATAAGAAAGTGTTTCTACGTTGCCAAGACTGAGGAGAGATCATTGACATGGAGAAACTTTGCAGCGCCCTTCAAGCATGCCAAAAACTTCCGAATCGTGATTGTGAGTATTACAGCGGCAGTTTCTTTTGCTTACGGTAATATTGTGTTTAGCGTGGAGACTCCTGCTATATTTATTCGATTATTTCATCTTGATGCGCAGATGCTTGCTCTCCAGTTCATTCCAATGGTTGTCGGCACTCTCATTGGAGAGGTCATCGCTGGGCACTGCTCGGATATGTGGTTGATTCGCCAGACAAAAAAGCGGGGGGTCAGACATCCAGCAGACAGATTGGCGTTCACATACTTGGGAGATGTGCTTCAAGTGGTGGGGCTTCTCGTATGGGGCATTTACCTTTTCAAGGCAAAAGAGGGCCATTGGAATATTCGTCCATTGATAGGACTCGGAATCGCTTCAGCGGGCTCTGAGATCTTGGCGACAGTTTACATGGCATATGCCATTGATTGTCACCCTACTGATGGTGCTAACGCGGCGTTGTTTATGATGTTTGTCAGATTGACGTTCGGTTTTATCAGTCCATTCTATTTGCCCCACATGTTTGAAAGACTCGGCTTTGCTGGATCTGCCGGGTTAATGGCGGGCCTAATAGTTGCGACGGGCACCGTTGTTGGTATTCTTCACTTGACTCAGATCAGAAAGCCTCCGCAGATCCTTCTCACTAGAGATTGAGATATTCGTACGATGGCATGGTGCTGGTAGCCTCGTTAAGTTCGTACTCTTCTGAATGTGATTCCTGAAAATTGAAAAGAAACAAACTCTATCCAGATGACTTAATTTTCCAGCATCTGCTTGTACACTTGTCTCAAGACGTCGCAGACTACTCCAGCAACTCAAGCCCACGTCTTGCAGAGCCACACTCCACATCCTCTGGGATATAGACTCCTCGCAAATCAATAACATTCTTAGTCTATTATTGGAGCCGCGCTTGCATGTTGTAATTGAGTAGTGATCGAAAATAAGTTGATCACCGAGTGGCGGTGAGACTTCAACACGTCGACTCGAATATGAATATAAAACTTATGGAGACACTTTATATATTTCGATAGCAATTGCATGTGATTTGCCACGTTCTCTCCCCGCTGGACCAAATTTCTACTGGGGTGAAGACAGGTGAGTACGTGTTGAGCCATAACCAGCCGAATGTAAGCCAACGAAGATCATCACAGTGTTGCATCAACTAGGTAATCAGGTACTAGCATGTGTATGATTCTTGCCCGCATCATCCGGAAAACCCGCTCACATTTGCACCCAGCTCTTTCCTGGAAAAAGGACACGACATCCGCCGCCCGGAATGTGAAGAAACCTCTTCTATACCGATTCCGAATATTAAAAAATCTACGATTTTATAATTTCATGACATTTCTTTTCACTTCTTATTGTAAGCCCTTGTTCGTACGAGGGTGTCACGATTCTCGCGCCCCCAGTGTTCTTAGATACAAATCCACTAGCCTCATTCACATCCTCCTCCCTAATGTCGTCAGCAGTGCCATACGATCCATATATCCCCAATCAGACGACTGGTGACCAGTCCAACTCCAGGACTGCGGCTATTCAAGCAGTATGTAATTTTTGAGATCATTTTCCAGTGTTGATTTTATCACATCTACTAACACAGCCCAGCAAATAGATGATACCGTCGGCATCATGAGAGACAACATCAACAAGGTTGCTGAACGTGGAGAGCGGTTAGATTCGATCGAAAACAAGACTGATAATCTTGCCATAAGTGCTCAGGGCTTCAGACGAGGAGCCAACCGTGTGAGGAAAGACATGTGGTGGAAGGACATGAAGATGCGCATGTGCCTTATCTTGGGTGTAATCATTGTGTTGATTGTGATTATTGTGCCCATTGCTGTCCACTTCTCTTAAATTTCAGCACCGGCAGAGCTATATCCTCGCTTGCTCGCCTTCCGCTACAGTGTTAATCGTTCTGCAAATTTGCAAGTATGAATTTAAATGTGAAGAATGATTCGATTTGATGAAAATTGCAAGGTGGGAGTATATACGTCCAAGAATCCTAAGCAGTCAAACGCGCCAACTGGTGGATCTTTATGTTTCTCATTACACGCTCCTCCTAACGCACCATTTGCTTCGTATCATAGTTTCTAGATTTTTGTTTTGCAATTAGAATTTACCTAAAAGGCAGGTTATCCCCTTAACAACGTCCAGACTGGAATTCATGGGCCGTAACATGTGAAAAGCTCCGTTTCCCTTCCAACTCGCCAACCCCCTGACCTTGAACGAACTCTGCTTAGTGCTCCTCAAGGGAGGCCTCGTAGCCAGCCTCGTCCAACAAATCTTCCCGTGATTCCAAGGTCTCAGCAGGCTCAGCCAACTTGATCTGAGCAATCCAACCGGCGCCCATAGGGTCGCTGTTGATTAGCTGCGGCTTGCTCTCCAAAATGTCGTTGATAGCAACAACCTCACCAGAAACAGGAGCATAGATTTCACTGGCACTCTTGACACTCTCTACTGACCCAATCGACTCCCCAGCCTCGTAGCTTACACCAACTTCTGGCAACTCAACGAAAGTGGTGTCTCCAAGGGCATCAGCAGCATAGGTGGTGATTCCCACAAAGGCGGAGTCATCACTGAACACAGCAATCCACTCGTGTTCGGCGGTGAATTTCACAAACTTGGGACCTTCCTCCAAGTACTTGTAAACGTGAGAGTCCGTGTTCAACTTGAAGTTGACGGAATTGAATCTCATGGCATGGTATGCGGTTCTGAGGGGCGCAATGCGAGGTGTCTGTCTCAAGAGAGTTTTGAACATTGTTTGTGAAGTGAAGTACTAAAACTAGGACAGTATGAGAAAGTAAGCTCTGTGAGAGGAGGGAGACACGGCGCGGAGTCAACTCAGCGCGCATCTGACTCGCTCGATCACATGGAAGCTAGCCGACGAAGAAATCAAGCGGCGGGCTAAAAATCAGAGTCAGAAATTAGCTTGCAGTTTCGAAAGTAGTTGTAATTTTTACTTGTCGAGTTGGCAAAAGGTAGGTGCTTCATGGAACTGCCAAGTTGTTCATGAGGGAAAGGAAGGGTCTGCCCAAATCTAGCCTAAGTCGACTTTACTTACCGAGGGCTGGATCAACCAAATATAGACGGGTGACAAAGCATATTTGATGAATGTCATATTGTTCCGTATAGTGTTCCGTATGTCAAGGGTGCATTGTATGAGTAAAAGTCCACAAGATCGGAACAAATGACGTGAAGAGCCATTGCCGAGTCTCTCGCTGGACCTAAGAAAACGCAATTTTCTAAAATTAATATTTCCCACTTGGAGTAGCGAAACGGGAACGCCAGGATATTGGCGTACACACCTCTCTTGAAAGACGCTGATGAGAATCTCTCGAGTTTTTGCCAGAGACGCCCGGTCGGAGCTTCACGACTGGCTTCGAAAACTTCGGAACATGTTATCTATAGTGTGCACAGCTTCTAGTTTCAGCAATTCCACTGAATTCTCACGATCTCAAGTCATTTCCATTCGACGTCAGAGATGTCAGTGCTGCCTATCACGCTGGCGTGTTTCCGTTGTAAAAATGCTATCAATACTTCCAAAGTTTGCCCCTTCTGAAGCAATTACAAAAATAAGTATTGACAGCTCTCATTTGGTCAATATACGATGCTGGCAGCCTATTCGGCCCTTGCTACCACCAGCAACGAAGTGATATGGCCCGGAAATCCAATATAATTCTCAATGTAGCAATTAGAGAGATTAGAAAATTGCCCACGTGCTTTGCTGATACTTCACACATGCAGCGACTACAGTCGAGCCATCGGGTTGCACTTCCGTTACCTGAGATCAATAAGCACAACAGTATCCAACGCGATCTGGTGACACATTTATGGAATTATTCTGGAGTTTTAAGCTGAAGGATGGCACCCACAGCTTCTGCCAGGGTGTGCTCAATCTCAACTCGAAGTTCTCTTGGCGGGGCCGATCTAGAACATCGCATACAAACTGAAAGTCTGTGTAAATCAGAAAATTTATAATGCAACGGCCCACGTAGACAGTCACAGCAACGATTGCAGTCGTCAGGCTACCCCAATTCTGGACCCCTTGGATACAATGAAGTGCGAACCTTCGATACACGGACATACCACTTTGCAGCCGGGCCCATGCGAGGGAAAACTCTAGAATGATCCAGAACATCGCTCTTTCTTAGGACCATGGAGAATACCACCAATTAACAAAGCCGCTACCGAGGCAATTAGTGGATCCCAAGATTAAAATACAGATAATTGACTTAGGGTCGGTCTTTTGCTTATCGTTGTCTTCACGTCTTTCGTTATGTAAGTACCTTGCCTGCATGTTACACCAGATAGGACAGGTGCGCAAGTGTGGGGTCTGACAGGACTAGAACGTTCCGGAGTATTCCAGCAAAACAGGCCATAACTATATATATGACCACAACTCGTGTAGCTTTTCTTTCTTATCAACCACAAAATAAATCATGTCTAAAGCAATCGGAATTGATTTGGGTACTACGTACTCATGTGTTGCACACTTTACCAACGATCGTGTCGAAATCATTGCCAATGACCAGGGTAATAGAACGACCCCTTCGTATGTTGCCTTCACTGACACGGAGAGATTGATCGGTGATGCTGCTAAAAATCAGGCTGCGATGAACCCACCCAATACGGTGTTCGACGCAAAGAGATTGATTGGTAGAAAATTCAGCGATCAGGAAGTCCAGGATGATATGAAGCACTTTCCATTCAAGGTAGTTGACAAGGGCGGCAAGCCTCAGATTCAGGTGGAGTTTAAGGGCGAAACTAAGGTATTTACGCCCGAGGAAATCTCCTCCATGGTGTTGACCAAAATGAAGGAGACTGCCGAACAGTATTTGGGTACTACCATTAAGGATGCTGTGATTACTGTTCCCGCTTATTTCAATGACTCTCAAAGACAGGCAACTAAGGATGCTGGACTCATTGCTGGCTTGAATGTTTTGAGAATTATTAACGAGCCTACTGCCGCCGCCATCGCCTACGGATTGGACAAGAAAGACCTGACCAGAGGCGAGAAGAATATCTTGATCTTTGATCTTGGTGGTGGTACTTTTGATGTCTCGCTTTTGGCGATTGATGAGGGTGTCTTTGAAGTTAAGGCCACCGCTGGTGACACCCACTTGGGTGGTGAAGATTTCGACCACCGTCTTGTCACTCATTTCGTTCAAGAATTCAAGAGAAAGAACAAGAAGGATTTGTCTACAAACCAGAGAGCTTTGAGAAGATTAAGAACCTCTTGCGAGAGAGCAAAGAGAACTTTGTCGTCCTCTGCGCAGACTTCGATCGAGATCGACTCTCTCTTTGAGGGTATTGACTTCTACACCTCTATAACTAGGGCAAGATTCGAGGAGTTGTGTGCTGACTTGTTCAGATCCACCTTGGACCCTGTTGAGAAGGTGTTGAGAGATTCCAAGTTGGACAAGTCTCAGGTGGACGAGATCGTGCTTGTTGGTGGTTCCACCCGTATTCCCAGAGTTCAGAAATTGGTTTCCGATTTCTTCAATGGGAAAGAGCCTAACAAGTCAATCAACCCCGATGAGGCCGTTGCCTATGGAGCTGCAGTTCAGGCAGCTATCTTGACAGGTGACACCTCTTCCAAGACTCAGGATCTCTTGTTGTTGGATGTTGCACCTTTGTCTCTTGGTATTGAGACTGCTGGTGGAGTGATGACGAAATTGATTCCAAGAAACTCCACCATTCCTACCAAGAAATCTGAGACTTTCTCGACATATGCCGACAACCAGCCTGGTGTCCTTATCCAGGTCTATGAAGGTGAGAGAGTACACACAAGGGACAACAACCTACTTGGAAAATTCGAGTTGTCTGGTATCCCACCTGCCCCAAGAGGTGTTCCTCAGATCGAGGTCACTTTTGACATCGATGCCAATGGTATTTTGAATGTGTCAGCTCTCGAGAAGGGAACCGGTAAGACTCAGAAGATTACCATCACAAACGACAAGGGTAGGCTTTCTAAGGAGGACATTGAGAGAATGGTGTCTGAGGCTGAGAAGTTCAAGGACGAAGATGAGAAGGAAGCCGGCAGAATTCAATCAAAGAACACCCTTGAATCCTACGCTTACTCCTTGAAGAACTCCATCAACGATGGTGAGATGAAGGACAAGATTCCAGCAGAGGACAAGGAAAATCTCAGCAAGGCTATTGATGAAACAATCTCCTGGCTCGACCTGTCCAATGCTGCGTCCAAGGAGGAGTATGACGACAAGCACAAAGAATTGGAGGGCATTGCTAATCCAATCATAAGCAAGGCTTACAGTGCTGGTGGTGCTCCAGGTGGCGCTCCGGGAGGATTCCCAGGAGGAGCACCTGGTGGTGCTGCTGGTGGTGCTGCTGGAGAATCAGGACCAACTGTTGAGGAAGTCGATTAAGCAGATCAGATTTGGGTTTGGAGTATTGGAAATTGGAAATAAACAAGAAACTTAATAATACTAATGTAGCATCTCAAATGAGACCCAGGGAAATTCTTGGAATATTCACAGAATGGAAAAACCATGAAGGGCGATTGATGAAGTCCGATATAATTACGGCGGAGCGGATCATTGCAGACATTAAGCGTTCATATTTATTCAATTAATAATACACTGTTCATCACTTGTGAACCTCTATGAAGATGCTCATCACCAACGAGAAAGTGTAAGCAGATAGGAGAAAGAATCCCACCCTCTTATCGAACATCCAATTGTTTCTAGGCACGTAAGTCACCAAAAATATGAGGCAGAAAAACATCACACCGATATCGAGAAATATAATTGGCAGAAGTTTCACTGGCACAGGCTTGTGGCCGTTCGAAGCCATTATCACAATGGCATTGGCTCCTAGCGAGGACAATGTTAGTAGCGGGCCCCCAAAACAGGCACCAAATGCCATTACAGGCATACCCATGTTGGCGATGGCAATGTTCAGAACGAAATCTCCGACGGAGTTTCCTAAGGCAAAAATCGTGGCTCCTAAAATGTCGTCGGACATGTGAACAACCACCGTTAACGTTTTCAAAATCGCTACGATTTCCGATGCGAAAGTCGAAATCCAGACAAGCGACAAGATAAAACCAATCACCGAACCTAAGTAATTCCAAGCCTTGTAAGCGGGGAGTTGAGATTCGAGCTGGGGTTTCCGAAGGGGAAATTGATATGTCATGACCACGACGAGAACTAAGATGACACCCTCAAAGAAGAGCTTGGCCCAAGAACTCGAAATATCCTTAAATAAGTAGGCTGCGAGACACAATTCCGAGATGATGAGTTGCAACTTGTAAATTTGCACATCGATATCGAAATCAAAGCTTGAGAAACAGTGATCCTCCTCACTAAGTCCAGGCCCAAAACGAAAAGAGTTGGAGCGAGTGACTATATAATCGCCATACTCAATCGCCAACTCGCGATTTGGGGTGGTCAATCTGAGGATAAAGTTTACCGGTGCACAAACAATGAACGACAAACCTGCAAGAAACAGAAACTCTGGGTTCCATTGGGGAAGTAAAGCTCGCCATACCTGAAATGCTTTCAGTGGTTGAGCCTCGGGCAAGATAATTGGGACGTCAGGGACCAGCTCTGACTCCAGATCTTGCACAATCTCGTCCTCAGTGCTTGCGCGAGAGACGTTGAAGCTCGTGTTGGACAGAGAAGGTCCAGGCGACATCACCAGGTGTCTACTGAGCTCTCTAAGCAATACGCGCACGCCGTAAGATCCTGTGTTCACGGGAATTCTTTCCTCGGCCGTGCACTCAGGATGAGTCGAGATGAAATAGTCAAACTCAGCTCGCTCATCATCACTTGAAGATGAGAAGAACTCAATTGTCGGAAGTTCCTCCAGATCTACCGAGACATCGTCTGGATCAATGTGGGATGCGCGGGGTACATCAAGATAGTTATTCTGAATTGTGGTTTCCAAGTGCTGCTTAGACTGCACTTTCTTCATCCACGAATGACTGTACACGGCTGCAAGAACATAGAATAGATATAGCAGTATCAATAAGGCCAGGTTAACGTAGTTGAGCTTGCCGTAAGCAAGCAGGCCAAATATTGCAAGTGCAATGAGCATGTAGAAAAGCGAGTCTCGCATGAAATGATTCCGGGGCACTTTGAACGGCCTAATCATGGAAATGGATCCGACAACCACGGTGAGAATGAATAATGCAGCGCCGACTAGCTCCGAAATTGCCAATCCGGCTGAGTGCACGCTAAGTGCTTTGTAGGTGCTGAGAACATCGGCACAGCCATTGCCCATTGCTAGCAACGTGAGTCCGGCGAGATTGTCAGATAGCTCGAGAAATTTCGAAATCGTGTACAAATTAGGACATAAGTAGTCGGATGCGGTGACTCCAAGAGAGACAAAACAAATCATTAACGCAGCTGCTATGCCCCATGCTGTGAGTTTCCGAGACGACGAGCAGTAATACAAATCGAGGTAATTAAGTAGCCCAATCTGGTACTCGTGAATGTTGCAGTGAGATCGAACAAAGGCACATTGCTCAGCTCTGGGGATCGTTGAGATGTCTGAACACGACAACGAGGAATTCAGTTTGAAAGTCTGTGCAAAGTCCGTAATCAGCGCACCAGCACAAGCGCCAAGGATCACTAGAACGAGAAGTGGCGTTCTCATAAGTTCATGACTTTCCGAGATTGGACAAGAGTTTTCTAGTGTTGCGCAGCACAGCCGACCTAAAGAACCCTGGATACAGTATGTCTCATGATCAATACGCACTCGTTATCTATATACGTAAAATACTCTGGCGGCCACTAAATAGTTTGCTTCAATTTGCGATTTTCAACATATCGGGATTTTGTGACGTGAGGGAAGTTGTAGATTATTATGCGAACTACACAGAGCTTGGTATGTTGCAAGTCATTGGCCCCATTGTGGAAAAAATGGGAGGCGATTTTTCTTGGCTGCGAAGTCACTGCCTTGCAATTGGAATGACGATTCTCACACTCGCTCGCAAGGCTGGCCAGGCGGTGTTTGATCTTCATGCAAGTGAAGCAACAGCCCGCATTTCATCACGTATTGAAAACTTGAACGGGAGAAATGCAAAGGACCGGAATGCACAGAATCGGCCCCTCTAGTGAGCATAGGCACAGCAGCCAAGGTGAGACTCTGATAGTTAAAGATTGACAGTCGACCATGCATGGCGCAATGCGTTCCATAACACTTCCCAATCAGGCTGTCAATGGACCTCTGGTTATTCGAGCTGTATATTTGAAGGATTTGCACCCATCCCCAGAGCATATCTAGGCGTGAAGATGGCTACACATAATCCATATAACAATCAAAAGCTACATTTGAAATATCTTTACGATGGAATTATCCTTTGCTTTGCTTGCCGCTTCATTTCTCTCTCTGGCTTCCCATGTTGGTGCCGCTAGCGATTCTGGAAATGCCGATATTGTTTTCCCAACAGAGGCAGTGCTTGGAAAAATTGCCCTCTCAAAGGATGAAGCTCCTATTTACCTCGGCAGTGGTGAAGGCTCCTACATTGCGCTCTTGAACACCACGGTGGTTAACGAGGCATACGCAGACGTCACCAATGCCAAAGGTCGCCTGATGCGTGGGGATGGATCAGGTACAGAGTGGGCCAAATTCAGTCAAAAAGAGAGGCTGAAGCCGACGCTTGGGGTTGGATCAGATACAGAGTTGGCCAGATTCAAGCCAAACGGGAAGTCGAATGGGAATGGGTAAAATACAGAGTTGGGCAGATCAGGGCAAAGAGAGAAGCAAATGCTGATGCTGATGCTGATGCATGGGGATGGGTGAGGTATAGAGTTCGCCAAATTCAGGCTTGAGCTCGTTCTTGCAGTGCTACTTCCAATGCATTGTCGAGTTTGCCATGGTATCAATTTCAGGAAGAGTTTTGAAATCTATCCAGAAAGCATTAACTTTCAACAAATCTACCTCGAAGAAGAGAAAATGAACTTGTAGTCGTCTTCATGCGATCGAGACGGTCTCGGAAGATGATACGAGAATGGAGAGTCCTCAAAGAACATCGAGGAAGAACAGAGGCCATGAGAAAATGCTAAATGTAAGGTTGATCATTGCAGCAAACCCCATCCGGGAGCACGAAGGCATACCCTTAGAAATAACGAGTATTTACGCATGGAATGCTGCACCCAAGATCAACTTATTATTCTCCAGTCCGCCACAAGGCACAAAGGCCACAACAATACTCCGATGGTCATGGGTCAGAACGCCATAATGGGTTCAACCTCAACGGAATGCTGTGTGTTGCGGGCGACTGTTAAATTTGCGTTAAGAAAATCAAGTAGCGGCCCATCGCGAATATATACTTGATGTATGTTGGGGCGGGTAACCCCGGTTTTGCACCCAGGCCCTGGGGTACCGAAAAGGACCAACCTTTCGATTATATCTATTTATTCCTATTCAGATACGAGATCCGGTACTCAAACAAATTTCTGACTTCGGGGAAACGCTCGCAGTCCTCGGATTCCTCGACTTCGAGAAGCGAACAAGGCTCGTTTCCGATGGCATCTCTTTAGTGCAATAATTTGATCGCTTATGGTCACAATACTCATAAATATCCGATTCATCTGGAGGTGTGCTGCTATCAACAGCCGCAACTCCTGCCTCAACCACAGCTGGGATCGTCGAGCTTTCATGTGGTCTAGACAATCTTGAGAGCTCAAAGCTTCACGCCTCTCGATTTCAATGCCAGCGTGCAAGAATTCAACCATTTTCTGAACGTCTGGACCTCCATCATACCCCAATTGGACTACTTCCATGTGCGCACTGAGGAGGGCATTTTCATTGCTCTGAATACGCCACGCAAGAGCCCGAATTTCGGCTTCTAGTATTTCCGAGTGATTCAGGTCACATTGGGCCAATACTAACTCGAGGTACGGAATGTTCTCTTCCATAATATGTACAAATGGGGTGGGTGCGGGATTTTGCTTCCCAGCGAGCGCAAAGCATCAAAAGAGCCAGAACCTCTTTTTGGGTTTGTTCTGCGAAACGTCACCATCACCCATAAATTCGGCAGCAAATTTCTTGTGTTCATCCAACTCGCGCAACATTTGCTCTTCTCTCTGTTGTTGAACTCTCTCCGCCTCGAGCACATGGCGCTCAGACGGTCTATTCAATGCATATTGGCCCTCTTTAGTTTTCCTTAACTCTTCAGGAATATACTGCGCATCGCGAACATTCTTAATCGTAGTGGGGGCAGTTTTGGGGTGATACAAATCATCGTACTCTTGGTCGGACAAGCCGAAGAACCGTTCCTTCATCTGAAGTCGAGCACGGTAGAAATCTGACATGACATTCTCGCGGCCGTCATTCCAACGGTGAAAGAAGGCGAAGTAGATCACCACTGAACCGGTGACGAACGAACCAAACCATCTGGTACCAGTATTGAGTCTCTGGTTGGTGTCCACCTTCCGGAGCACCATATACTGGCCAGGATATAGCGTGGAAAACGGTCTTGGCGTGTAATTCAACCTCTTCATAGTTTCGTTGATTTTTTTGTACTGGGTCGGATTTTTTGGGATGGAGGAGAATCCTTGTGGCGCCTCTGCCGGAACCTGAAACTCCGAAGGGTAACCGTCGGCAGGTCGAAGATCCGTGGGATCATAGGGATTGTAGGGAGCTTTAGGGGGCATCCATCCCTTGGGATTGGGTCTGCGTTGGAAGTCGTCCGACATTTCGATTGGAGATGTGGTTATGTACAGGTGTTGAAGTAGGAAGGAAATGCCTAGCAGATTGGCACAACTTTGCAAGAAAATCGCGGGAAAAAAATATTCACGCAAGCAAAATGGTGATTTAGAGCTCAGAAATCGCGCTGAGCCAAAGTCATCGCCTTCCCTACTATTTGGCCCCGGCGTACCTTTCCCCACATTTCATCACCTACTTACGCGCTTGGGAGAACAACGTCAAACCCGAAAAGTTCAGCAACGCTCTATGCTCAAAGAGGAAGAAATTCCGCTCGACCAACATCCATCTCTCCCGTTCAAACCCGAGGAGGAAGCATCATCTCCAATTTCTCCCATCATGAGCCTATTACAGTCAGTGCTCCGATTCTTCTCGTTAGAGACGCTTGACACTCGGCTCGAGGCGCCAGCTAATCCCAGCAAAAAAAACCAAATAGTACAGCGGGCCAATCCGCATTCTCGCTGGCACACGCTCGAATTCAAGTTTTACATGTTGGTATTCGCTGTGATTGTCCCTTTAATGTACAAGGCAGCAATGGATGCATCGAACGAGACTAATCCCAACTATCCTAAGTTCGTGCACCTTCTTTCACAGGGTTGGATTATGGGCCGCAAAGTCGACAATTCCGACCAGCAGTATCGCTTCTTCAGGAATAATTTTTGGCTCCTTGGAGGTATCGTGGCTGCACACGTCCTGCTTCGAAAAGCCACAGTGGCAGTCGTGGCACATCAAAGAACTATCTTTGATCTCGTGTTTGGATTAGGTTTTCTTTTTGCTCTTTTTGGCGTCAATGCCTTGAGAGTAGCGCTTCACGCCGTGGTGATGTTCGGGCTCTCCAAAGGAGTGAAAAACACGAGAGCCTCGCGGATTTTGCTCTGGGCATACGGAATCGGTACGCTATTTATAAACGAAAGATGGAGAAACGAATCGCTTCCCGGCGACTTCTTATCCAATGGCTTCAGAGGAATCGTACACCGCTGGGACGTTTTTTACAACTTCACTCTCCTTCGAATGCTCTCATTTGCATTCGATTACTTGGAGAAAGTCGATTCGCCTGCCGACCAGGCCACCATGAGTGCCGATTTCACCGACCGCGAAAGATTGACTGCTCCTCTTAAGAGAGAAGAGTACAGCTTCTCGAACTACTTGTCGTACTTGCTTTATGCGCCGTTATTCATCGGTGGCCCCATCGTCACGTTTAACGATTACATTTACCAGTCCAACTACTTCCAGTTGGCATCTACCAGAGACACGAAAAGAATATTGGTATATGGAGCCCGACTCATTTTCTGTATTTTGGTGATGGAGTTTCTTCTCCATTACATGTATGTGGTGGCTGTGTCGAAGACCAAGGCTTGGAGCGGTGATACGCCCTTCCAGCTCTCCATGCTCGGGATGTTCAATTTGAACATCATTTGGCTCAAGCTTCTTATTCCGTGGAGGCTTTTCCGCTTCTGGAGTTTATTTGATGGAATTGATCCTCCAGAAAATATGATCCGTTGTATGGACAACAACTATTCTGCGTTGGCTTTTTGGCGAGCCTGGCACCGCTCCTTTAACCGATGGGTCGTTCGCTACATCTACATCCCGCTCGGTGGAGCTGGGGCTGGAGGCGGAGGCTACGTGACACGGATTTTCAACATGCTTTTGGTGTTCAGTTTTGTCGCTGTTTGGCACGACATTGAACTCAAACTTCTCATGTGGGGCTGGGCTATCGTGATCTTCGTCCTTCCCGAAATCTTTGCCGGAATCTACTTCCGGCGATACTCCTCAAAGCCGTGGTACAGACATCTTTGTGCAGTTGGGGCAGTTGGCAATATTTGGATGATGATGCTTGCCAATCTCTTTGGTTTCTGCCTCGGGAAGGATGGAACGCTTGAATTGGTGCGGGTGATGTTCAGCACGGCGCAAGGTTTCTGGTTTTTTGTCGTCTCTCTGGCGGTGTTGTTTGTTGGCGTTCAAGTGATGTTTGAGATGCGGGAGGCCGAGAAGCGCCGGGGTGTTGATGTCAAGTGCTAAAGTGTGGCGGAGACCTTGGTGTTCGTGGATGAATACGTATAACTAGCTTGTCTAAAAAATAAAGATGAAGGAATTGCAGCTCGTGAAGTAAAACGTATCTTCTAAATTCTCGGGTAAAGGGGTCCCTTCTACTGTTTCGTGTGATTGAGTATAGGCCCACTGATCCCGTCCTACACACTGGCCATGAGTCCTCCTACCCCGGTCCACACCCGAGCAGAAATACAGCGAATATACGGCGAACAGCTACAAAATCCCGAGCGATATCAATGCAGCCTTAAGCAAATAGCTCAGAGTGAATGCACATTCGTAATAAATCCAGAAACCTCGAGAGTTCAGGACGTCATCTGCGTGCCATTCAAGCGGCTATTTCAGCGATGTCTTGTGCCTCAGGTCAAATCCGTTAACGGTCGGAAAGTGAAAACTGAGCGGTGGATTAATATCGAAATCACCGATCTGTCTACCAACAGCGGTATAAGGAAGAAGTACGGGCCAGAAGTGGAGAGATTTCTCAAGGCAGACGAGGAATTGTCTCGGTGGATAGAGAAGGAATCCCAATAATAGTGACTAATTGGCTCGTTTGGGAATTTTGGGATCGAAAATTCCCCGCAACAGATACGGCGATATATCTACTAGGGGATACCACAGCTGCTTTCTTTGGCAGAACAAGAACTTGCTTCAAAAAACAGTGCAAGCATATAAAAAGCATCAGTTTAAGAGTAAAAAGAATATTCATGATTTTTCGCCGTCTCATGCTAATCAGTATGTAGAGCCTTCCGGAGGCTGCACCAACTTCTTATTCGCCGCCGACGCCATGGCTTTACGCAATTCCAAGAGCACCGTCTCCATCGTATAAGACCTCTTCCAGTTTTTCAATGTATCGAACTCCTTAACAAGAACCTGCCCAGTGGCATCCACGCATGGGAGGTTGATTTTCGAGACAAACACAACCTTGGGGGGTTGGTCGGGATAATGTTCGTCACAAGTGATGCTGAGCGAATAAATGCGATTTTCATGCGACGAATGTGGAGGTCCCAAAATGGTGCCGTTCCAGTGGGTCATGGTGATATCATCCTGGTTGGTGAGTCCGTAAGAGATGGACTGGGCGCCGAGGCCCTTTTCTCCTTTCTCCAACTCTTCTAGTAACTTGAAGTTTCTGGGACTGAAAGTTAGTTAAGTGGAATTCTCAATATTCGCGATTTTGAAACGTACACTTTAGACATGCTGAGTCGGAATCTGGGAGGTGGTGAAAGAGCGATAGACGCGGGAGGCACGGGTGCATCCAGCATCGAACTCCACACTTCGGAACAACAAGTTTCCTACAATTTGCATGAACGACCAGAGCCTGTCGCCGTTTTTGGAAAGGCCATCATTAATTGATAATGACGGACTTGTGAACCGCGAGCGATTATCTAGGTTGGAGTATGAAGTCCGAACCTTGAAAACAGAGAAAAAGCTTCTCGAGCTGAGCAAGAATTCCGCCATCGGCCGCTATGAGGAGCTTCTACTGAAGAAGAATGACGAGCTAGCACGACTTCAGAACAACTTTGATTTTGTGTATAACGAGCGAAAAGACCTCAAGCTGAAATTGGCCAACCAGAAAAACATCGCAGAGAAAGACTCAGATGACCTCGGCGCCAAAGCGGAATCACTTAAAAACGAAAATAAGAGATTGCTTCAAGATATTGAGAAGCTACGCAGATCTCACAGTATAGCCTCGGGAAAAGCAGACCACTTGCGTGCTGACCTTAATCGTGAACTCGCGGCTAATAGTCTGTATCAGGAAAGAATTGCAGCTCTTGAAAGGGAAAATCGTAATCTTGTTGAGATAAATGACGAATCTTTGACTCGGATTAAGGAACTTTCTTTGCAGGCTGAGCAAAACGATGACCAAAAGAAAATCGGAGAATTGCAGTTGCGCATGTTGGCACTCCAAAAGACAAACTCGCAGCTCAATATGCGTGTTGACTCGCTTTTACAGCACAAGACTAGCGTGGAAATTCTCAAACAAAAGAATAATACCCTTTTGAAGAAAGCGCAGGCATTGGACGAAATGGAGGAGAGAAATGCGAGGTTGGAGCATGCTAATCTCGAGTTGCAGGTCAAATTCGAGGAATATTTCGGTTTCGTTGAAGCCACCGTGGATAAGAGCAATTCCTCGGGTAAAGATGCTGTTCTAGAATTCGTGCTGCAGTTCCGTAATCTTCAGAACACGACATTGGTGCTTCAAGAGAAGCTTGACGATGCCCAGCGTCGTGTAACTGACTTGGAGGAGCAGCTTGATGAGAAAAACTTGTCCATAAGCCAGGACCTTCAGCCACAGATCGAATATTTGCAAAAAACTGCATCGGCTCGAGAACAGGAACTTGCAGAGCTCAGGAACATGAAGCTTCTAAACACCAAGGAAATAGAATTTTTGCGTGGCTCCCTCAAGAGCTACGACCAGATCTTTGCCAGCAGAAAGGGGCCAGAAACCACTCCGGACCCCAAAGTTGAAGCCACTAATCAATACATGAGCGGATTAGAGAAGCTCGTGGATGATTATAAAACCGAGCTCGAACTGTTGAAAAAGAGAATTGCAACCACTCCGTTGCCGGCACGGACTCCCACAAAGCGGCCCAGAATTGTTGACGAAGACGATACAAAAACCCGTGCTGTGAAGTCTCTCCGCAGCGAAAACCTAGAATTACTCGTCCAGGTCAAGGACCTCAAAGTGCAGATAAAGGTTCTTGAAGAAAAGCTCGATTTGGTTCAAAGAAGCACTAGCGCAGGCCGGATTTTTGAACTTAGGTCAAATCCATTCAACCGTGACCAGGTGATTAAGCAGGAGACGCTCAATTTGCTTCGTCAAGAAAACAAAGATCTTATCATGCAATACGTGGAAGGAAGCTCGGAAGTCGACCTTGTCCCAAGATCGGTGTTTGCTAGACAGGAGGATGACAAGCAGGCTCTCCAGGCAACCATTGACCAACTTCACAAGCGGGTTAAACGACTTCAATGTGTCTTTGCTGAAAAAAGCAAGGAAATTATTGCGGTGATTTCGCGCTATTTTGGGTATACAATTGAGCTCATTCCCAGCTCCGTCAACCCTACCGACATATGTGCCAAAATTAAGCTCACATCTCGTTATTTGGCCTCATCTGACGGTGGTAAGACTGCTCCGTATCTTATGCTCGATGTTCGCTCCAAGTCATTGAAAGCCAATGGGAGCTTTAAATTCAAGTCCATGTGTGAGGAGCTAGTCAGTCAGTGGGTGAACGAGAAGAACCAGATCCCATGCTTTTTGAGTGCATTGAACTTAAAGATCTACGAAGAACGAAACGAAAATCTGCTCTGAAATGGGCTTAATTGTTAATGAATCGATTCGTGCACTCGATATTCGATGTGGATGTAGATGTAAATCTTTTGTCAGACGTCATGGGGCGACAGATTCAAGAAGTTTTGCAGAAGCAAGTTCAAGAATTTCCGATGGGCTCCTGTCTAAACTCTCCGGGTCCTTGTTCACGCCATTGTAAACTTTTCCTCTATTCACAGAGTCGTAGACTTCGGAGAAGCGTGCTTGGAGATCTTCGACGTCTCGTTCACTACCAAGTCGCCTCAAAAAGCAGTAGGTCCATCCCCACGCGTCTCCATTAGCTGAGTCAGCTTTCAATGCACGATCAAACCACGCTTTGGCCTTGGCCAACTTCCCGTCAATCCAAAAAAATACACCAATTCCAAGAAGAATCTCCGTAGAATTGGAGGTGCTTTGAAGTGCATCCATGAAAGCATTCTTTCTGTGAGACATTTTTGGAATCATGGCAAGATGGCGCATCCAGATAGTTGCCGAGTGCGGGAATAGTTTCAAAGCCTTGTTGATGAGCTGCCTGGCTGCGACCAAATCTTTAGCCTGGATTTCAATTGCAATGCGTGCATCCCAAAGTTCAGCAACGTTTTCATTCCGAGTGAGAGCTTTGTCAAGCACAGTTCGAGACTTGGAGACTGAGCTCTCAGCTTGTAGATTTGCCAACGCAATCCATATTTGCGTCGACTTTGGACAGAGTCTAGAAGCAGTCAAAAGCACCTCGTGCGCTTGCTGAAATTGGCCATTTTCGATAAGGAGCTGAGATCTCTGGAGATACACTTTCGGGTTGTCGGGGAACTTTTCTAGGGCTGCTTTGCTGACGCCATTAAGCCGCTCAAAGTTGACCCCTTCTATGCCCTTCTTTTCAAAGAACCTGAGAAGATGGATGTGTTTATAGAAAATTCTTGCGGACGGCGACGATAAGGTCTTGAGTGAGGCGCTGGAAATTGCAAGGGCTTCACTGAGCTGCCCTGTTCTTTGTTCTAGTTTCACTCTCGCGAGCAACACCTTCTCGTCTTCGGGTAACTGCTTGGAGGCATTGGCCAATACTCTTCTCGCCAGGTCTGCATCTTCACCAAGTACCCACAAGTCCTTCGCATACATGAGATGCAATATTTCTTCATCACTGTTAAGCTCAATAGCTCTTTTGTAATAGCCGTAAAGCTTATCCAAATGGCCCTTCTTTCTTTTCGCGGCGTCAAACAATTTTGCCCAGCACTTGATTTCGTGAGGATTTGAAAGGGCAGCAAAGGAATAAATGTACTCGGCCAAGGACACGTGAGCTGGATTATCGGCCATTTGCAAGGTACTAGCAAGGGAGGAAACCAGGGAGAGACACTCATTGACAATGGCTTCAGCCGTCTTCGCGAACCCTTCTTCTTCTGCTTTGGTTGCTTCAGCAAACCAGTCATCAATTGTGATAGCCGCACCTTTCTTTTCGAGCTCAGTTAATCCTTTCTTAACAATAGCAGAGAGCTTGCTCACGGAGACGTCCGCAGCCTCTCTTTCCTCCAACTTCAAAGCAGTGGCCCACACTCTTATATCTGTTGAAAGCACTTTTCTGGCTCTGTTGAGAACAGACTTGGCTTCTTTGTAGTCGCTGATGTTCACCAACTGTAACCAGAAATCCCACACTTCGGGACACAATTCCACTGCTTTGAGTACGAATGGTTTGACGTCCCCGTGCTCACTTTCTAGACCTATAAGCTTCCGCCATAATTCCGCATTCGAGGGTAGATGCTCGAGAGCTTTCATTAGCACTTTCCGTCTTGAGATGATATCCAGAGAGTTTTCAAGCTCGAAGGCTTGAAGCCACAATTTCTCAGACTCCGGGTTGAACTTCAATGCTTCATTTGCTATGGCTCTGCCCTTTTTGAAGAACTCACCCAGACTTTGATGAATCCGAATATTCTGCACCCAGATCTCCTCGGATCTCGGAACCATTCGACAACCTTGGGCGATGAGCGACCGCGCCGCTTCGAACTGTTTGGCCTGTTCCTCGAGTTTGGCAGATGCAATCCATGCATCGGCCTTCTTCGGATCCGCCTTGCGAAGTGAAGCGAGAATTGTGCGGCTTTTCTCAATATCTGCAAACTGCGCATTCTCTGACTCCCACGCCTCAATGTCTGCTAGTAGAGCGCTCGGCGGTTTGTCTTCTCTTTCATGGTCAGCGGCCCTGTTGGTGGCAATAAGAGCATCCGGTGCTGCATATGTCCTCTGCTGCTGCTGTTCTAGGATTCGCTGTCTTTTGTTTCTTCTCGTCAAGTCTCCCACTTCGGGAAGATTTGCCCAAGCGTCGAGACTAACTGAGCCCAAATCGGACTTCAAAGTCTTAAATTGTTGTCTTATGGCGCTCGTTTCCATGTTTACCAGCGCCAATGTCTTGTCGGAGGCTGCAGGCGGCGCCTTCTTTCGTCGCTGTTCGAGCCTTCTTTCTATATCGTCGTATATATCATCGGCTTCTTTGTCGTCTTTCGATAGAGTGCCCAGATTAGATAGGAGGCCATCGTCGTCTAATGCACCTTCTTCATTGTTATCCTCATTGCCAAAATTGGAGGTAAACCGCACGGTGTCGGCACTGGTAGTAAAACCCGTAGCTCCTCTGCCAATTCCGGCAACATATCCTGCCGGCGCCTCCTGAAACAAAAATGCCTTGTGTTCCATTGTTACGCAGTCAATAAGCGATCGGTAATACGTGGGTCAAGGGCCACACGAAGCTGGGACGTGGTGATGGTGCTGGTGTTGTGGTCACGTGAGCAGAGCCTGTCGAGTAGCGGCAACCGTGAAGAGTCGGCCAGGGTTTGCAAACCGCGCGAGAAAGAGCCATATGACAAGCTCTAATTAGCCTCAATGCGCGAGATTCCTAATTTGCCCAACACCCTATTTTCAGGTCTTCCGCCGGCACCCTTGCATTATCTGGTCACGTGATGTCGAAAAGTCATCGCACATCGCATCGCACCATCTCAGACCAACCATGGGTAAAAGAGCTGCCGAGGACGAAATTGTGCCTGGCAATTCCAACGTCGCCAAAGTTGAGAATGGACTCGGACCATCGGCAAATGCCACCGATGCCGCCGTCGACGACGAGATGGGCGAGTTCGAGGATCCCTACGGAGATGACTTCGAGTCTGAGGGAGAAATCATCGAACTCGATGACGAAGATGACGATGGGGAGCAGGCAGACGAAGACACCATGATGAAAACCATCGAAGAAAGAGAACAAGCCGAAGAAAAGGCCCCCGAATCGTCGGTGTACTTGCCCCACAGATCCAAACCTCTAGGGCCCGATGAGGTGCTCGAGGCCGACCCTTCCGTGTACGAGATGTTGCACAACTTGAACTTGCCATGGCCATGTATGACTCTCGACATTCTTCCCGACAAACTTGGCAATGAGCGTAGAAACTACCCGGCCTGTTTGTATGTGACTACTGCTACTCAAGCCGACAAGCCCAAGGACAACGAACTCATTACAATGAAGTTGTCCTCGTTGCCCAAAACGCTTGTTAAATTCGATGAAGATGACGGCGAAGACGACGAAGACGAAGACGAGGATGATGTTGACCCAGTCATGATGAGTGAAGTTTTGCCTCTCAAGTCCACCACCAACAGAATACGAGTATCTCCGCATGGCCGCGAGACTGGCGAGTATTTTGGAGCCGTCTCCGAAGAAAACGGCGAGGTGCTCATATTCGACTTAGCGCCCCAGATGAAGTCGTTCGACACTCCCGGGTACGTGATGCCCAAAACAGCCAGAAAGCCGCAGCACGTGATCCGCAACCACGGCTCGGTGGAGGGCTACGGTCTCGACTGGTCGCCGCTCCTCAACACCGGTGCTCTCTTATCTGGAGACTGTGCTGGAAAAATCCACTTGACTTCTCGCACCACATCGGGTTGGGTCACCGACAAAACCGCCTTTACGGCCTCTTCTGACTCAATTGAAGATCTTCAGTGGTCGACCGGTGAGACTACGGTGTTTGCTTCTGCTGGCTGTGACGGATACGTTCGCATCTGGGACACCCGGTCCAAAAAGCACAAGCCGGTGATTTCCGTGCAGGCATCCACCACCGACGTGAACGTGATTTCGTGGAGCAACAAAATCAACCATCTTTTGGCCTCCGGCCACGATGACGGCTCCTGGGGCGTCTGGGACTTGAGAACGTTCGGAGCCAAGGACACGCAGCCAACTCCTGTTGCCCATTACGATTTCCACAAGTCTGCAATCACCTCCATTTCGTTCAATCCATTGGACGAGTCCATTGTGGCTGTTTCCTCCGAGGACAATACCGTGACGTTGTGGGATTTGGCAGTCGAGGCTGATGACGAGGAGATTACCCAACAACGCAAGGAGGCGCAGGAATTGCAGGATATTCCTCCACAGTTGCTCTTTGTGCACTGGCAGCGAGACGTCAAGGATGTGCGCTGGCACAGTCAGATCCCAGGATGTCTTGTCTCGACTGGTGGAGACGGGCTCAACGTGTGGAAAACGATTTCAGTCTAGACAAACAAATGCATTGGGGATTAGAGAGTTGTAGATTTTGGTAATGCCTGCCCCGAGAGCCAACGCCTCCAGAGGCGTTTTTCTCTCCAGCAGCAACATTGTAGTATTGACTTGTGGAGCATCTTCCAACAAGAAAGTTGCATGCCACCAACCTAGAAGTAGTATTCATGAGCAGTTGTTTATGGCTCAAAAAATCCTTTCTTCGTCGTCGCTTTCACTTTCTGGAAGCTAGGCATCTACTCCACATCTCATCGCGCATCACCGCACGTCAACTCAATAGGCATGGCCAAAAAAGACAAGAAAGCCAAGGACGCCAAAAAGGCTCGCACAGCCGAAAAGCAGAAGAAAAATGCCACCAAGGCCGACCTGAAGTCAAAGAAATTGGCAAAAAAGACAGGCGAAGAAGAGGACGATGACGACATCGATGCCATCCTCGCTCAGTTTGCCAAGGAGCAGGAAGAACAGCTTGCTGTGAAAATAGAGGTATGCTCGCGTCCCTCTAAGAGGCTCAATCCCACGATCGTGGCGTCTCCAATCCACGGCAAAAGGGAGTTGATAATGTTTGGTGGAGAAAACACCGAAGCCGGAGTTTCCAAATTCAACAACGATTTGTTCACGTACGCTGTGGACAACAACACGTGGCGCAAAGTGACCTCGAAAAACTCTCCACTTCCCAGATCATCCCACGCCTCATGTGCTCATCCCTCGGGAATCGTGGTCATGTTTGGCGGAGAGTTCTCGTCACCAAAGCAGGCTACTTTCTACCACTACGGAGACACCTGGGTGTTGGATGCTGACACCAAAGAGTGGGACAAAGTTGACGTGAAAAGAGGTCCCTCGGCACGGTCTGGTCATCGTATGTGTGTGTGGAAAAACTACATTATTATGCATGGAGGCTTCAAAGATCTCGGTGATTCAACAACGTACTTGGATGACTTGTGGTTGTTCGACGTGTCTACGCATAAATGGCTGCAGGCGATGTTTCCGCCGGCACACCCGATTCCTGATGCTAGAAGTGGCCACTCGCTCATCTCTCATCCCGAAGGTGCAGTAATTTACGGAGGTTACTGTAAGACGAAACTCAAAAAGGGAGTGCAAAAGGGAAAGGTGTTGACAGATGCCTGGTTGGTGAAAATGAAACCTGACGCGAAGGGTATCAGATTCGAAAGACGCAGAAAACAGGGATTCGTCCCTTCCGCCAGAGTCGGTACTCAGATGGTGTTTCACAAGAATAGAGGAATAATGTTCGGTGGAGTCTATGACTATGATGAGAGCGAGGAGCAAATTGATTCGCAGTTCTTCGACAACTTGTACTCGTACCAGGTGGAGACCAACCGGTGGTACAACGTCGCGTTAAGACCCCGAAAGCAGAAGAAACAGGAAGCAGTCAAGGAAAAGGCACGTGATGAGGACCTTGAAGACATTCTCAATTTGATTCTTGCCAAAGCGAACTTGAATGATGACGCCGAGGGAGACGATATTTCGCAGATTGAGAAGTTGAAGCAGCTTGAGGAGGAAGAGGAAGCTATTGAGCAGTCGAAGACAGAGTTCCCAGTCATGAACCATCTTCCTCACCCGCGCTTCAACGCCACGACTTGCATCTTGAACGACACGTTGTACATTTTTGGCGGAGTGTTTGAGAAGGGTGTTAACGAATACAACTTGGACTCCATGTATGCAATCGACTTGTCAAAGGTCGACGGCGTCAAGGTGATCTGGGAAGACTTGAGCGAACTTGAAAAAGCAGTGGTGGATTCAGATGAAGAGGATGATGACGACGATGACGAAGACGAAGACATGGATGATGACGAAGACGATGTGGATGACGATGACGACGGCGAGGAAGCGGAAGAAGCCGCCGACGAAGAAGAAGAGGACGAGAAGGAGGACGAGTTCCCCGATCTCCGCCCATGGCTTCCTCATCCTAAGCCTTTTGAGTCCTTACGTTCCTTCTACATCCGGACCGGTGCACAATTCCTCGAGTGGTCGATTTCAAGCAACAGAGACGCGCGCGGAAAGTATCTCAAAAAGGCTGCCTTTGATCTTTGTGAGGACAGATTCTGGGAGAGAAGAGAACAAGTGAGCTTAGCTGAAGATGAATTGGAGGAGCTTGGTGGTGTTGGTGAGGTCATCGAGAAGGACACAACAGGCCAGAAGAGGAGATAAGTGGAATTGGGGGAGATAAAATTTAGAGTGACAAGAATGCGGCACGGAAATCAGGTAGTGGCCTCTAGTAGAATATATTTGCCAGCGTACGAATGCTTGTCGTGGCTACAGAATCCGAGTAATAAACCTTGCGATGTAGATTGGGTTGTCTGTCATGCCGAACCCGACTTCAAAACTCCTTGTACTCATCTCTCTCTCTCTCATGCCTGCTGAGACTTGTTCATGCAAAGTGAATGCCCACCTGGTGGAATGCATACAATAACTTCAAGAAGTCGGTCTGGTCCAACTTAGCAGACCGCTGATCGGAAAAGCCCGTCTCAGTCAACACTGTAGCAATCTTCTCTTTGATAAGCCCCGACATGTCTGCACGAGAATCCACCGCCATACCATCGCTATTCTGCGAAGCCAAAAGCGCCTTGTAGTTCTTCTCCAAAATCTCAATGACGTTGGATGACTTGAACCCAGCCGCAATGGTTTTGTTTTTTCTCACGAAACAGATTCTGAGCAAGCCATCCCACTCGTTGAAATCGATGTTTGGTCTAGGGTTTTTGACCTCAATTCTCACGACAGACGATTCCACCTGAGGAGGAGGACGGAAATTGTTTTTTCCAACCTTCATGATATGCGTAACATTGGCCCACATTTGGACATTGGCAGAGAGTCGACAGTAGAGGGCATCTCCGGGTCTGGCCAAGAGTCGAAGGGCAAATTCTCTCTGGAACATAAGAATCGAAACCCTGGGGGGATTTGGCTGGTTAAGCAACTTGAATACAAGCGGCGATGAGATCTGGTACGGAGTATTGGAGATACAGACGTCGAAATATGGGAGTTCAGCCTTGATGAAATCGCCGAGAATGATCTCCAACTTCTTTTCTTGAGGTGTGCCGTGCACTCGTTTACTGAGCTCAGCCGCCATTCGAGGATCCATTTCCGAAGCAATGACTTTTCTTGCCTTTTCAAGAATCCTGACCGTTAAATTTCCCGTACCGGGGCCGACTTCGAGCACCACATCCGAAGGTCTAAGTTGCGCCTTATCGACGATGCCTTGAGCTACAAGTGGGTTTTTGAGGATATGCTGGCCAAGATTCGTGTTGAATTTGAAAACCGAGTTGAGATGTTTGTCTGCCGCCACAGTGGGTCCTGCAGAGTCGGCGCCTGTGAACTTTTTCTTCGCCGCTTTGGCCATGATGATGGAATCGATGAGATGAGATGAGATGCGCGGAGTGCATGATGATCCCATGGCAGTAGAGGCATCACCAGAGCGGCGAGATCAGAGATGGAGCTGGAATGGAAAATTTTGGGCATTATAGGTAGATTGGCTTTTTTTTCAAGATTTGGACCTCAGCCTGTGGATCAATCGCACAGTCCCGCTGGGGTGTGTTCTCTAGATGAAGTCAACGAAATCATGCCAAAAATCGCGTAGAGGAAAGTTGTCATTTAAGTTGTTTTCATGTTTCGAGATTTTCTGCCTTATTGTTTCTCTCATCGTCCTGGCTTCGCTGTGTGCTCGCTGTTTGTGTCTGCGAGTTGCACCCAACGGCAATTTCATGGCGTCTGCGATTTCTATCCCCAGCACTAGGAAATCGTTATCCTCAAAATATTCAATTAGAAAGTTCGTCGGAATTTTCAAATCTGAGACAAAAAAAGAAGTGGCGCTACAAGATGTCGAGTGGAAAGACGTTTCGAAATCTCCCTCTCCCGTGGAGATTCACTACCCCAAGAATAAAGAGCAACGATCTTCCGAAATCGAGCTGAAAGATAAGTTGGTATCCCCTTTGAAGCAACCGGATGTTTTGCCTATTAACGGGGCCACTCGTCGAGCAGTAGAAGGACAGAGCGAGCAAAAGAGCAACCTGGCAATCGCTCCTGTTCACGTCTCAGAATGTCCTTATTTAGACAGCTTACACGAGAAGATATTGCAATCACGCCATAGCAGTAAATTGCATAGATTAAGGTCGTCGCGGGAGAAGAGGATCCGAGGAATGGCCGGCTTGACATTCTTTGATTCCGATGGCTACTTCCAAATCACTGCTGCTTCACTCTATCTGCGGCGGAAACTTCATCTTGATGGAGATTTGCAAGATCTTCTTCAGTCATACGAGGTGGAAGAAGCACGCAATGCACTTTCCGAAACTTCAACGGTCTGCGAAATGCACTTTGATTATGGCTTCCGCGCAAGATTCACTTCAACATTTGTTGAAACACACTCTGAGGTAATCAAAAGAGTCCAGGCGTACGGAGAAGAGCTCGAGGAATTGAAGTTGATTATACCAGAGTTCTACGCTGAAGTGCTTCAGAAGCAGAGAGAAATCCTATGGCTATATGACGACTCAATTAAGTGGAGCTACGTCCTCAACTACAACAGGAATCTCGTGAGTCTGTTGGAAGAATCGTCCCAATGGAGTATACTACACATCACTTCACCCCAATGTGAGGAATTTCGCGAAGCTCTTGAGTTGAAGTTAAGAGACTGGAGAAATATAATCTTTGCTCACCTGCAAAATCCTAGAAAATACGAGGCGGCTGACATTGGAATGATTCGCTTGATTTCCACAGCAGAAAGGGTTCGGTCATTTCGCAGTGAAACGCATATGCTTCGCCAGAGGCTACGATTATTTGCAAGCCGCTACGCATCCCGCCAGTCACTTACCTCCAGATACATACATCCACTTTTGGATCACTTTGAGAACATGAGTGCTCAGGTGGCTGAAGGCGGGAACTACAACGCGTTTCTCAAATTTTCGGCAGCGTTGAATAGAGCAAGTGAGATGCTATCATCGGTTGCAGAAAACTCTCGGATTATTACCCTGCAAGTAGCTTCTATTTCACAAAATCTCGAGCAACTCAAGGAAGCGTCCACGTTGATGGTGGGTGCAAGTCTGCAAATTCGAGAGAAGGTCTCCTAGGAAACCAGCTCGAGTAAAAATAGTTTTAATTCTAGTTTGCTACAACTTTCATTGTACAACGTTCAATTTCCCCTGATACTAATAGTGTGGATGTCTCTATACTACTTAGCAACGCCGGAATGATGAGTATCACGTAGTGATGGAAGGCAGATACACAGATCAGTCGTTTGCATCTTGGGAGATTGCATCGTCGTCTACGTGTGCTTAATAGAGAATTTTTTATTAAAATCACTCAATATTAAAAGGCCGCTCTACCCAGGCGCCCCATCGGGACCTCAATTTAAAATCGGCCCGGAATCCACTCCCTCCAATCACTCCATCTTCAAATAGCCTCTCGTCTTCTTATCACTCCAACTCCAGATAGCATCTTCACTTTCTTTTCTTTTCCTTTTTTTTTCTTTTTACCTTTTTTGCTTTTAAATTTTTTTCTTTTTTTTTCTTTTTGTTTTGTCTTCAATAATCATTTCTCGTTGACTGCAAAACCGATTTGCTTTGTTTGTGCAATCATTTCTGGCCAGTGAGCCTCTGCAGAAGTGAATTTTCCAATGAGCTGGCAAATTCATTCCTTGCATTGCAAAGTTTCTTAGCTCCTGTATTCATTCTAGCTCCCAGAGGTGGAGCTTGGAGCACGATCTTACTAGGATCAATTCTGCTCTTAAGCAGGCGAATGTTTGCGAGCGCCGGGTCTTGCGGGGGTTTGAAATCCTGGTCAGCAGTTAGCTTCTTAATCCTGTCCGCAATACTTGGGTTGAGGGCGCCACCAACTTTGGATGATGAGTACTTGGCAGCGTCAGGTATTTTCCTCTTGATCCAAAATGGCTCTGTTGTTGAAGGCAGCTTTATCTCGGGTCCTCGAGGCACTTTTCCCTTTCTGATTACCAATTTCTTTTCTTCCTCAGATGAACCGGAAATCTTAGTTATTTCCTCAGCGGCTTGCAGAGGGCCGGACGTCTCGTCCTTTTTTTCGGGGCTCTTTTTCAAACTATCTGGACACGGGGTCATTTCGTCCACTTTATCAGCCTTTGGAATCCTCGATCGAGGAAACCCAGCGGCCTTACTGGTACCCGAAGCGCGGGCGGCAATTGCGTCACAGAGGGACAATGCGAATGTCTCTTTGAGAGATCTACTGTCGTCGGCAGGTACCGCAGCACCAAAATTCTTCTTCAATGTAGCTGGACTTGAAGTACTTTCAACTGTTTTAGCAGTCACTGGAATCCTCGCCCGGGGAAATCCAGCGGCCTTGCTGGTACCCGAGGCGCGGGCGGCAATTGCATCACAAAGAGACAATCCAAATGCTTCTTTGAGGGAGCTGGCTTTATTAGCAGCTGCATCAAGTGGCTTTTGCAGAGCAGTAGAGATTGACGATTTCTCAATCTTAGTAGTCTCTGGAATCCTCGCACGAGGAAATCCAGCGGCCTTGCTGGTACCCGAGGCGCGGGCGGCAATTGCATCACAAAGAGACAATCCAAATGCTTCTTTGAGGGAGCTGGCTTTATTAGCAGCTGCATCAAGTGGCTTTTGCAGAGCAGTAGAGATTGACGATTTCTCAATCTTAGTAGTCTCTGGAATCCTCGCACGAGGAAATCCAGCGGCCTTGCTGGTACCCGAGGCGCGGGCGGCAATTGCATCACAAAGAGACAATCCAAATGCTTCTTTGAGGGAGCTGGCTTTATTAGCAGCTGCATCAAGTGGCTTTTGCAGAGCAGTAGAGATTGACGATTTCTCAATCTTAGTAGTCTCTGGAATCCTCGCACGAGGAAATCCAGCGGCCTTGCTGGTACCCGAGGCGCGGGCGGCAATTGCATCACAAAGAGACAATCCAAATGCTTCTTTGAGAGATTTAGTATCACTTGTGGGCCCTGCAGTATTAGACTGCTTCTTCAATGTCGCTGGGGTTGAGATTGTTTCAATCTTGGCAGTCTCCGGAATCCTGACGGCGGAAGCGCGGGCAGAAATCGCATCACAAAGGGACATTGCGAATGTCTCTTTGAGGGCTTTAGTATCAGTAATGGCAGCATCAGAATACCCCTTCAAATTAGTTGAGGCTGAGATTTTCTCAACCACATTGGCACTCTTCGGAATCTTCGCGGCACCCGAAGCGCGAGCGGCAATTGCATCGCAAAGGGACAACGCAAACGACTCTTTGAGTGAGCTAGTACCGCTGACAGTTATCGTAGTGCCAGATAGCGTTTCTTTGGCTTCCAGAGCCGTTTGTTCGCGGGTGCCCTTTTGTGTCTCCGGTTTTGCGTCTCCCAGGCTAGGCGTCTCAGAGATCTTCTGGTCCTCAGACAACTTGTCGAGAACCTCTCTGTGTTGCTTCTTCGTTTGGGAACCGCTTGTTCCTGCTTTAGTAATACTCTTTTTTCTGTCCTCTGATGCTCCTCCCTTTGCTGTGCGAGCTTCAGTTCTCTCGGAGAGCTCTCTCATCACAGACTGAAACGGAGTTTCTCCTCCTTTCAATGCCTTCAAAGATGCTTTCTTTGATAGAGGGCTTTCAGCTGACGTCGTCGGTATCGATGTCTTCATCTTGCTGATCTTTGAGCGCTGTACGGCAATTAGGGCGGCAGTCAAGGCATCATTCGATACTATGGCTGAAGGAACCACACTGGGAGCAGCCACCAGTACTGAGTGGTTCTCCGAATCACTCTTGGCCTTCGTGCGAGTGAGAGCGGGAGTTTCTGTAGCTGCTTTCGAATCCTGAGACGAAGCCTTGGCCGTGATGTCCGTGGCTTCTACCAAAATGTCCGAGGTAATAACTGAAGTGTCACTCTTTGGTTTAGGGATCACCAAAGAGAGGTTTCTTGCCTCCATTGGGGTCAGGCTCTCCGTTTTCGTGAGCAGCCCCCCCTCATTCTTGGGATCGTACCATGGAACCATGGCATGGTGTACCATAGGCTTGGTAAAGGTGTTAAGGTTTTCTGATGCTTGATCAAACACCTGGCGACTCATTGTCTTGATTCTGACATATTTGACAGTCTGAGGTGCCTCGTCAGTGGAGAGAGGACCAGCTGCAACCGTAGCCACGGCATGAGACAGTTGATTGCAGGAAAAAGACTGCAAATTACCCACAGAGGTTTTAGCTGTTTCCACTGAAGCCTCAACGGTTTGTTCTACCGGAGACTCAACAGTGGACACACTTTGTGTCTTTGTGACCGTTTCACAAACACGAACAATTTCCTTTGCCTCTATCTTAGCAGCATCCTTTGCCTCGTTAGCTTTAGCTTTTTGCTCAATCTTCACTTCCTTAACTGCACTGTTAAGTGCTGCTAAGCTATTGCTGCTGGTAGCAAGGCTGACATCTGCATTCTCTTCAACAGGAGCACAATCCAACACGGCCTCGCTAGAGGGAATTGGGTGCTCAAACTGCTGTTCAGAAACAGATTTAATACTTCCGCCGACAGCTTTAGAAGCTCCACTGAGTGTGAATTCCTCGTTTGAGGCTGACTCGGTAATGCCATCATTCGCAAGAGCCGCGATCTCGCAATCCGTCAACTCAAGCAAGGGAAGGAAAGCGAACGTAACTGTATCACCCTTCTTTAATTGCTGTACTTCCACTTTCTCCGATTTCTTAGGGGTGTCCATACAGGCTTTTGTGACGTCTGTATTCACCCCCGGTAAGTAGACCTCCTCTAGCTTCTTGTTTTCCGGAATTGGCTTCCCAAAGATAAAGAGCATTGTAGAAATCTCAAACTTCTCAAAATCGACCCTTATAGGGCTTTCTTTGGGCTCAAAGTTGCATTTGATAGATGCAGCGCCAGATCGCTCACTAGAGTAATGAGAAACCAGGAGCGGCACAAATCTCGAGGTGCCAGCTCTCCTCTTCTCTTCCAGCCCTGTTTTGCTCCTTTTGCATCCATCTTTGAGTACAATCTCGCCAGCCTTATCGTTTGTCAAGGTCTCTTGGTCACTAACACCTTCACTTGCTGTCTTCGTAGGGAGGCCCACAAGTTCTGGAAATGCAGCAACACGCGGCCTCAGCCTTCTTTGCTTAGGTGGTGGGCTATGTCCAAGAGAAGAACACCCACCGGAATAGGTCTGCAGAAGTGATTTTCCAGCCGGAGAGAGACTCAAGCATTTACGCGAGTCTTCCTCAACAGACTGAGAATCAACTTCCTTGACGGCCTTGGGGGTATATGACAGTTTCGATTTCTTCTCTGCTCTTTGCTTTTGTGCCTCTTGATTTTGTGTCGTTTGCTTCTGTGCCGCTTGCTTCTGAGCCCTATAGGATCGCCTTGTGTTGTTTCCAGCAAGGCAATCTCTCCTTAGCTCTTCTTCGTGGAATGCTTTTCTGCATTCTTCCAGGTACTTCTCCTTTAGCTCGTCTAGCCTCTGATTCTCAGCGGCCACCTGCTTGTCTCGTTCTTCAGCAAGGGCAGCTTTCTCTTGAAGGCGGCGCTGCCACTCTCTTTCGTAAATAATGCGCAAACGCTCATCATTACGTTGAATCCTTTCCTCGAATTCTCTTGCCGTCCGCATTTCCTCTTCTATCTCCTCAATACTCCGCATCCGGATTGGTTCCTTCCATCTGGAAGGGTCAAGGAAACGTGCAACCAGGGCCGCGGCATTGTCAAATCTTCTCTCCATTTTGATCCTGTTGTCAAGCGCTCTGTCATCAAGGCGTCTTCTGGTGTCTCTGACTTTCCATCGGAAGTCGTGCTTTGCGCCGTCGACCATCTTCTCCATGGCGAACTTCAAATCGTCATAGGTGTATTCGATCTTCTTTTTTCCATTCTTGAGTTCCCATTTTATTGATCGCTTCATTTCGTCTCTGTCCAGGATCACCTCCTTGAAGCGTTCAAATTTGTTTCTGGCCACCATCTTGATCTGTATTCGCTTTAAAAGTGTTAAATTCGCTCTAGTCTGTTTATAGCGTTAAAGTTCGGAGTTATTTCTCAACGTTCTTTAACTATGAGTTCGGAATGTACTAAACTCAAGAAAACAGGGAAGGCGGTGGGGGGGTTTCCAAAGCGATTTGTACACCAGGTGTTTTGCACCCATGCAATGTGCAGGATGACAGCTTTGAGCGGCTATCTCACAGCTGAAGTGTTTCAATACTGCGATAATACTCTCAAGATTTTGGGGGTGAAATTGCTGAACTCGATTCTTTTTCGTATTCGAGCTTTCCATCTGAGCGCATTACCTGGTAGACTTGAGTGCTGCTTCCCAAGTTACCATATTTCTGGAACATTTACAGATTCTCATGATAATTTCTCACATTCTTGGGAACTTGATCTCAAGGTTTCTCAATAATTGTAATGTCTGAGAGTGGTTTGCGCTGGGATAAGAACAGCACCTTCCAGTATGTGGGGAAGATGCAACACGTACGTTCGCTGAAGTTCCAGTAACCACAATTGAGCATTGTGTCAAGAAAGAGTCTTCATAGTTTTCAAAGACTCCGAACCGATATAACGCCAACAGCAACTCACGAGGCTGGTCGGATTTGAGACTCACCAATAACCACAACGGACCACCTCAATTGGACTTCTCAGAAGCTGCGTAGCCAAAATTGTGCTTACGACTTCAATTTGAAGGGTAAATTTCCAGTCATTGAGGATTTCCGCGACATCGTGGAACCTATTTCCTCAATCCATTGAAGTAGTAAATGTTGTTCCTGCACGGTAAATCAATAAACAAGCCGGGTCATCTTGACTTGACAACAACCCCGAACCCCATAATGCCACTGCTTCAACAAAGGCTACTATATCTGCTAAAGCAGGTTAGAGATGTGGACCCGAAACAATTAAATGAGACTGACGGGCTTCATTGTGCCATGCTGGAACATTCTGTTAGTCCGAAACATGAACGGTTTCTCGCAGAAATCAGAGAAATATACACCATATGGCTGGTCCAGAAAGGTGCCATGGATGAGTTCTACGAGGCTCGAAAACAATGGCCTGAGATTCTTGGCGAGCTTCACAAAATAGAGCTCCTACTACTTCCCCAATCGTCTCAACAAACGTACCCGTTGGCACAAACAAGGCTGTTCCTAGTCGAATTGCAGAAACTATCGACTCTAGCGGCTAATTTCCGGGAGATATCCGACTACATATTCCCCGGCGTTGAATCAGAGGTGCAGAAATGCTCGGAACTACATAAAGACTTGCAGGTCAAGTTTAAAGAGGTATATGACATCCGCAAAGTAGACTTGTCGGACTTCTCGCTACTAGACTCTCCAACGCTTACTGAAATTGGCACTATGATTTTTCCCGGTCTGCTAAAGTGTCTTGTGGACTCACTATTGTCCTTGGAACAACGTCTAGTTCCCGTGGCGATCTCCATGGATCTTTTGACAATGAAAGTCAGCGAAGTTGCCAAAACGACCGGCGCTTTTTTCCCTGACCAAAACGAAATGCTTCAACTCTCTCACAACCATCTCCAGTCACAGCACGAGATGATATCCGGCGATGCAAGGCACCTACGTGCTCGTCATGTGACCTCTCGATGGAATGTTGTCACTCGCTACTTTCTAGCTGAATTACTTGAGCTCATGACACGTGCGGCAAATTCACTTTCTCAAAGTGCTTCTCTTCTCAAAGTGTGCTCCAATGCGGTTTCCCTCATTCGCCTGATTCTTTTGAACAAGCTCGCGGTTGACGACAAACTCTCTGAAGACTTCAACTTCAAAGTATTGCCTCAGTGGGGCGATATCCATGCCCTGATGATGCCGCACGACATCCCCGGTTTGGGCATCAAAATTCAGCCTGGTTTACGGCCACTTCGAATGGCAAAAAGCAGGACTCCTCTGGCAGAAACCTCTGCTCCACCTGTCACAGATCGGTTCACGCAAGGAGTAGATCTAAAACTCGAAGTGGATACTGTGGTTGCTCCCTTCAGTGCTCTCAAAAAAGACCGTATAATCAACTTGGCCGTCGACCCGAACTTCCGGCCATCACGAAAAATACTGGCAGCGTTGGCAGGAATAGCAAACGAGATGGAAGGGTTATCTATTTCGCATAATGCCTTGAATGCCACGCCAGAGACTCCTCAGCTCTCGCGCCAATTTGAGTCTCGCATTCCTCGGATCCGAAAGGATTTCATCACAACTGGAAATTTCATTGCCAAAATGGACTCCATTGGGCTGCGCATTCCAACGATTGCAGCAACTCATCGAGTGTTTCAGCTGCCCGAGAGAAGGTCTCCACAAAAACCCCTCGGACGAGTTTTACAAATTTCCAACTCCGCTAATATCAGAGCAGGCCAAGTGAAAAAAGAAAAGGCTATGCAGACGCCACTTCAGGGCCTCAAATCCCCACCAGCGTTTTTAATGCAGCATAATCGGCGCATTTCAGCAAGCACTGGATCGCCAATTAGCTTCAGAGATGTCAGGCCAAAATCGCGCCAGCCATCACTTGCAAGCATCAACACTCCCAATTTATCATACATGTCTGTGCGAACGCCAAACTTGTCCTACTCCGCAATGAGAACGCCCAGCACTGGCTTCACCAGTCTAGACTGCGATACACTCTCACCTGATGAATATCATTTGAGGTCTTCGTCGCCAGAAAGACCAGGACTGTCTATGGGCTCGCGTTTTGATGCGATCCACTTGACCCAGCCGTTGCAAAAGACCCGAAAGCGGTGGGCTTAGTACGCTACCTATCGTTTTCAGCGGTTCCAGCATCTGGGTCTTTTTTCATGGTGTTCTTGGTGAAGCCCTCTAAGAAAAAGTCGCGGCCAAAGATTTTATACATTATGGAGTTCTTCTCCCGCTGCCATTTTTCTGCCTCATCGAAGTCTCGCACCTCGTGTCCTTCGATGATTTCACCTTTCCGGACTTTCTTAGTGGACTTTCCACTTAGACGCCGGTAAAGCTCCCATCCTGGTAATAAGAGAATTGGTATAGAAACTAGGATCATGAAAAGCCCATTATACCTCTTTTTGACTGCAGCCGGTGCTTTTTTCCAGTTGGGGCGGCCAGTTTCGACCAATTCGGTGAAAAAGGGATCTTGTTTTGTTTTAGGCTCAGCAGACTTTGTAGCAGCTTGCGTTTTTTGTCTTCCCTCACTGTGAAGCGACGAGTTCGCGAATTTGCTGTTCTTCTTCATATCTGGGCTAGTGAATCAATTTGTTCCTCATTGGGAAGCGTGCAGGATCAACAAAACAGTGACGTTGGAACGGAACACGATCTTAGAATATTCCAGACACCATGCCGCTGATCTCCGAAAATGTGAAAAATGTACCTGCGCCCCGCACCCAGTTTGCCTATGGTACTGCTGGGTTCCGTATGGATGCGAATCTCTTGGACTACGTGAACTTCACAGTGGGTATCCTTGCCGTGTTGAGATCACAGTCATTAGGAGGAAAGACAATAGGTGTCATGATTACAGCATCACACAATCCTCCCAAAGATAATGGTGTCAAAGTTGTCGATCCCTTGGGTTCCATGTTGGAGGCGTCTTGGGAAAAGTATGCCACGGACTTGGCAAACACGAAACCTGAAGAACTCGAGGCAGCGGTGTTAACGTTGCTGAAGAAATTGAACATCGAGGAGGGGGCTCGTGGAGATGTGGTGATTGCGGCTGACTCAAGAGAATCCTCACCAAGGCTTGCGGCAGCTACAATCTTGGGTATCTCGAGTATTCCGGGTGCTACCTATAAGGACTATGGTTTAATGACCACGCCACAACTTCACTACACCACTAGAACCCGGAACGACCCCGCATTTGGAACCTGCTCGGAAGAGGGCTACTATCTTAAAATGTCCAAGGCATTCAAAACGATCTACGCTTTGGGTGATGCTAAGAAAATTAATATCACTATAGATGCTGCCAATGGAATTGGAACGCCGAAGGTCATTGACCTCTTGGAGAACTACCTCAATGACGAGATTGCGTTCGAGGTAGTGAATACTGCCTACGAAGAGCCCGAGTTGCTTAACCATAACTGTGGTGCCGATTTTGTAAAAACGAACCAAAAGCTTCCTGGAAATGTTCAGGCCACTCCTGGGCAACTATACGGATCTTTTGATGGCGACGCCGACCGTCTTGTTCACTATTATGTGGATGAAGAGGAAGAGAAGTTCCACCTCTTGGACGGCGATAAAATTGCCACGTTGCTTGCAAGGTTTTTACAGACATTGCTTGCCCAGCTCGACGGCTTGGCGCTCGAAATTGCAGTTGTGCAGACCGCCTATGCCAATGGTTCTTCAACACATTATGTTGAGAACAAGCTTCATGTGCCAGTCAAATGCACCCCAACGGGTGTTAAGCATCTCCATCACGAAGCAGAAAAATTTGATATTGGTGTCTACTTTGAAGCCAATGGGCATGGAACCGTTATCTTTTCCCCAGCGGCCGAGAAGAAAATTTTCGACTTTAAGGCAACGTCTTCGAGTGGCCAGAAGGCGTTGGTGGCTTTGCAGGCATTCACGCAGCTAATTAACCAGACGGTGGGCGACGCTATCTCCGATCTTTTGGCGGTTTTGGCCGTGCTTCATTTCTTGAACTTGAGCCCCTCCGCCTGGGATAACGAGTACAAGGACTTGCCCAACCGGCTTGTCAAGGTTGTGGTGCCAGACCGGACAGTCTTCAAAACCACAAATGCAGAGAGAACTTTAGTGTCACCATCCGGTATTCAGGACCAGATTGACGCCGTGGTGCTGAAGTTCAATATGGGAAGATCCTTTGTACGTGCCTCGGGAACTGAGGATGCAGTGAGGGTGTATGCTGAGGCAGCTACAGCTGAGGAGGCAGTCGCCTTGAGTGCGGAGGTGTCTAAGCTTCTCGAGTGAACACGTCGATAAAAACGGATCACAGGTGGATAAAGGAATTCGCCAGAGTCACACCTGAACACCATCACGAAAGCCGTTTCGCCAGCGAGGACGCTCTATCCAGGAACGGCTTCTCTAGTTTCACAGAATGCCATGCAACATCTTCATTATCGTCTCTAGCTAGACATTTTCGATTTCTTCATTTCCTTCTGCCATTCTGGACACAGCAATGACCGCAAGTGCTGTGAATGCTGTAGTTCAGCCTTGCTTTTTGAACTCGCCAGGAGTAACGAGCCTTTTCCCCAACTTCCAAAGGCCCCGTTTCCGCCGTTTAGCCTGTTGTTCTAGCTTCCGGTACCAGGCCTCGTTGTCACCGAATTCGGCACCAAACTTGGCCTCATAGACAACTCCCAACCCATTTCTGATCATCTCTGCACTCACGTCCTTTTTCCCTGTGAGTTTCCATACCTGTGCACGAGCCACAACTCTCTTGTACTGGTCTATGGAGTATGGAGTTATGGTGACGGTGCGCCTGTGAATGTAACTTTGGAGCCAATACAAAGCATCGTCCGAAAACGGCTGCGCGGGTTTTCCGAAATGGGCTCTTTCTGGCGCATCTACGCCACATAGCCGGATCTGTAGAGTCTGGTCTTTGAGGCCCGCACGGGTAGTGGGAATCGGGCGGAGCCAGCCCCACCCGAGGATGCGGCCGCCGGGGGTGTGGAAAAATCTGAAATTGTCGCCGTCGCCAACCCTTGTCACGTGGCCCACTAGTCTGCGCTGGCCATCTAGGCAGTTGGTGGAAAGATCGAGGTAGGTGCGGATCGGCCGGAGATATCGGCGGTAGCCCTGCCAAACAAGCAAACCGCCGGCTGCGAGAGCGCCCGCAAGAAGGAGAACCTGCGGATCGGCCGCCAGAACGCGCGGAGGCTGGTCATCGGGCGGTGATTTGGAGGCCATGACGTGAAAAACGGCAACACCAGGAGCGGAATCGAAAGTTTGGAGGCGGCTGAGGGAATTCGCAAACAGAGAGCACAAGCCTAGCGCTGCGTTGCAAGCACGCTGAGTCAAAAGACGGTGAAGGTGGAGTAGCGCACGGTGGAGTCACGTGGTGGGTGTCACGTGGATGGCTCCTGGCGTGCGCTCTCCGCCGGCCCATCACGTGACACTCTTAGACACCCCAGACGTCTGCTGCCGCCGCTTGTTTTCGACTCCCAGCAAAAATTCCGCCGAGAAACCGAGTCCTATAGCCTCTTAATTTAGCAGCCTATTCGCACATATCGCCAGTCTCGGCTCCACCTCATCATTGGCCCACCTTTTCCCTATTCCAGGCCATCTAGGTTTAGTCCCGTTGAACGCAATTGGCGTAGCTTTTCTCGCGCCGACAGTTTGTTCTTTCCAAATTGAGCCATGTCGCTTGCAGACGGCGAATACGAAATCGACCTCTCGGTCCTTTTGGACCCAAGCAGCGGATCCAGTCCTTCATCCTCAGTGGCACTTCGTTACGGATTCGTGCCCGACTCCATGGACCAGACAGCGCCTCTCCGACTATTTCACAACGACCGCACATGCGTTCTAGAAGCTCAGGCGGTCCAGGCTCGAGCTGGAACTTCTGCGCCGCTGATTATCTTTGAAGGATTCCCGCAACAACAACGCACCCAGCCGGGATCGGGGCAGGCGATCCTGGATCTGTATTTTTTGTCGGTCAGTCTGCACGGTGCCAAGTTGGGCAAATTCGACAGCATTGTGAGATTGAACAAATCCCGAAGTGCCGACAAGTGGAGGGGCATGATAGCCGAATGGGGCAGACGAGAGAAGAAAGAATCCGGGGCAAAGGCGACCAGCAGTGATAAAGCGGCGGCAATTGTGGCCGCGGAGAAGCCGAAAAAATCCACACCGGCCGACGTTGGCAGCCAAGGCGTCCAGAAAACGTCGACTGAGCCCCACGATGAAACAAGAACCCGCCAGCCCTACAAAAACGTGAAAACCGAGTCCAAAGCGCGGCCTGCAGAAAGACCTCCTCCGCCAAAGCCGAAATCGTCCGTTTCACGAAGCTCATCAGCATCAATTCCCCAGACGGCTCCACCAAAAGAAGTACCATCCAAGGTGCCGGCGGCTCGGCCCGTCAAACAGGCACGCGTCGCTAGCAAGCGGCCGCCTGTGGCCAAACAAGATGGTGACGACTTTGCTGATCTCGAAAACGAGCTCATGGAGGCGCTTGGCGAGACGGAATCGAGCGACGAGGACGAGCCGCAAATCTCCCTTGAGCCCATCCGAATCGAAGTCGACGAACCACGCAGAAAGCCTGCTGTTGTTGAAAATGTGCCCCTGGGCCGACGTCCCATGAGTTTGAGAGAATTATACGGTGAGCGGGCGGACTACGGAAGCAGCAGCGAAGAAGAGTAAGAATAACGATGGCACTGCTTGCGGACCGGATGCCCAGGCGTGTCACACAGAGTAGGAAGTTTTAATAGGAGGCGTGAGCCACAAAATCGCACACAAACTTTAGGGAGAAAAAAACGACCTCTTTCCTTGTTTCTATGGGCCCCTCGCGGTTAGACGAGGCAGATGGTGGATGGACCTGTACACAGTGTAACTTCTAGCTTTACCCCCACAAAGTTGTAATGGAAAGCCTAAAACAGCGGGTGGCGGCCCTCGAGCTAGACTTGGGGACGCAGAGCACACAAATGGCGCAACAAATTGCGGAATTGCAGGCTCATTTCGTCAAGTTGTGTGCATCCAATGAGGAGTATGGAACTCTCAACTCGATGATCGACTCCTTACCCAGGCCTGCGATAATTGACGAGACTCACGACCAGCAAACCATGCAGGAGTTACTTCTAGCAAAGATTCCGTTCTTACTGGATGCTCACAACCAGCTAATGGAACTCCAAGCTATTGATTTTCCTGAGTTTTCGGAGCACACCATGCGCCTGTGCCTGCCTGACGAGATTGTGAAAAGGGAGGCAGAATTGAGACTGCTCCAGGTGAAGATTCATGCTCAAGTGGTCAAGAACTTGGTGATTTTTGAGAGATTTTCCGATTTAGTAGAGAGGGAAACGCTCTTCTGGAAGCTGACACAGCGGCGGCTCACGCGACTAAGCTCCAAACATCCCGTGTTGTAGAACTCACATGCAATAAAAATAATTCTAATGATATCGACGTTTGGACAACGTAAAAAATGGACGAGACCGGAGTTGAACCGATGACCTTTCGCATGCGAAGCGAACGCGCTACCAACTGCGCCACACGCCCTGTAGGAAGTGGTCCCTAGCGGGATCGAACCGCTGATCTCGGCGTTATTAGCACCACGCCTTAACCAACTGGGCCAAGGGACCATTTCTGGCATTTCTAGAATTTGATTCATTCTACCAGATGTACTGAAGTAAAAAGGCGTAATCCGGCAAATTTTAGGGGCTGCTTGCATAAATATCTCTTCTTTTGTTGCTTTTAATGAGATTTGTATGCTTAAATGGGCTGTGTATTGAGAAATTCTCAAAGTAGTGCGATCTTGTAAGAAGTGCACCCTCACATGAAATGAAATGGCAGCCTGAGAGTGAGGACTTCCTTGCTGTCTCGCAGTAAAATTAAGATAGGTATGAGCCTGTAGTCACGTGCTTGTTCTCCGTCTCCGGGAACCAAGTCTGACCTGTAATGGACCAATTCCAAGATGCGCCGCTCAAAACTCCGTCGTGGTTTGCTACATCAACAGATACGATATATCCTTCGTGAGTTCACAAGATTCACACTTGGATCTGTCAAAGAGGGGCCCGAAATGCCTCGACAGCCTCCACATCTCAGTGCTTGGGATCAGAAAATTTAGGCTCGGCATATGCTGTACGTCAGTCCCAAAAACTTTCTCTTGTTATATCTTCGTTACAGGGCAAATTCGATTTTTGACACGCTTTTTGTATTCCCACAATAATCACCGACTGTGTGAGTTTTTCAGAGTTCAGACTCCCGCCTCGCAAACCATGAACAGTGCCACCGAAAGTGCCATTGCTGCAACCAAAGAAGCCTTAAGAAAAAATATTCACCAAGAAATAACATGAATTCAACAGAAAATATCCCAAATCTCCATTCAAACCCTCCCTGGACTCGCTGGACTACCCGAGAAGTCACGTGCCGGTGTACGGGTGCGCGCACTGTAAACACAACAATGGCTTCTCACATGAAAGTCTCCACCGACTCAGCCATTCCTTTTCACCCTTGAGCTCGACTCTTCACTCTGTCTGGAACTAGAAGTGACTGTTGAGAATAGGCAACATAATTTTATCGAGACGGTGCAAATTTCAGCATTTCAAAGAGCCACAATTAGCTGCTTTCACTTCGCCAAAGCTCGATGCCAGACAGCCCTGTAAAAACGAAAACATCGTCAAAGGTGATCGATCTGCTCCACACACAGATTGATGACCTCAAGAGCGAACTTGAAACTCTCAGAGATTCTCATCGAGACTACAAGAAAAGAGCCCTGGTTTTGCAGTCCAAGAATGACTCGCTCGTGGACCAGTTGGCCAACTACAAACACGAGAACGACATGATAAATGCGTTGCTCAAGCGGAAGGAACGGCGAATTGTGGACTTGGAAGCCGAATTTAACGATGTGCTGGCCAAGAACGACCACTTGAAACTCTCCTCCAAAAACCTCAAAATTCGATGTGAGAATTTGCAGGATTCGCTGGCAGCACTGACTGCTGAATTTGAGCGCTTGAAAATTGCTTACGACGCCCTTATTGCCGGCCAGAACGAATACAAGCGTCATTACCAGGAAGAGTTCAGGACGATACAGAAACAGTTGGAGGAAGCGAAGTCTTCGAGCCTCGAGAACTTCGATCTGCTCTCGAAAAAGCTCGAGTCCAGCGACAAGGATGTGGATGTTTTGCTTGACTCGCTCGTCAAGAAACGTAAATCAATGGATCAGTTATATGTCAAGAGAACACGCGCAGTGCTCGAGCTATTGGCGGCATTGGCACGGGCCGCGAAGCTCCACGGAGAGGAATCAAAGCTGGTATTACTGCAGAATGTGCAGGTACTTAACCAGCTCCGCTTGCTGTTCCCAGAGTTCGAGAACCTTGTTCTGCAGAGAGAAGAGACCCAAGTGGACATCACTGAACTTCTTAAAGAATCAGCCGATGCGCTAGAGACAAACTTCAGCGATTCTGAAACCGCTGACGAAGTCCGCAACGTCAGCGGCTCGAGCAACTCCGGCACCGGACGTAGACGGCGTCACAAGCGCAATTCGTTGCGTATTTCGCCCGAGCCAGAGACAGAACCGCTTCCTCGCGTGAGAAACTCTGGAAACAGCAACGGGAACGGAATTTCCGGAGGCCTTGGACCCTCTGGAGCTTCTACTCATGGCGGGAACTCCGCAAATTTCAGAAGCCGTAACGGCTCGGCAGAATCCGGCGTGCTGCGTCAGAATTCTACCCTGAGTCAGACGCGCACGCCGTCTAATACCCGTCGCTTCCGCAACACGAGCAGTAGTAGTAACGGCAGCAATAATGGCGGCAATCTGCCTAATCTCGGTACCCAGACAGCTGCTCGCAATGGTTCTGCGCAGAATACCAAGAATAAGGGAAACCGCAGGCTGTTCTATGGCGGCAGCAACAATTTCAACGCCTCACAGCCTAGAGATAAGGAGAAGAACGACGACAGGTTGCGCAGGAAAGACTAGATGGATTGTGCCTTTTGTCGTCCATGGGAGAGCCATTGCCATTGCTACCGGAGATGACACTATAGCAATTTCTGCCGCAATCAGAAAATCCGCTCTTTGACGAATTTGGAGGATCGCGAATGGATCGCGGCCAGTCTTCCCAGTCAACCTTCCAAGGCAGCCTGTGGCCCACTACCGGATCAGGTGCAATCCGAGCGTATATAGCGGGCTTTAGGAACTCTGCCATATTAGAACCAGGCGGCGAGTGGAACCCAGACAGCCGAGTGAGAGTGACGATCATAGCGTTTCGCAACAAGCTGAGTGACCATCACCACGGAGTCTGAGATGAAATTGCGAAGTGGCGGCGTGGTGCACGGAATTATAGGATCCCAGTGACCTGGGTGCCTTTGTATATGACTTTTAACGATGTGTATCTTCGCCGTCTAATCACGTACCTCGCTTCCGCTCGGCGTGAATTATCCCCGCCACCAGACTGTGTATTTAGGTCATCTATAACTTTCCGTTTTTATCATGTTGACACCCCTCAACCCGAATTTATTTCACCCGCCAATTCTCGCAGCGATCTTCTCTGTCTCGTCTGGTCCATGTACTCTGATAAGTCCGTCAGAATGTCCTACAAATAGCAAGCTGGGCGGCATTTTCCGCGCCAGCACTCGCCCACCGCTACACGCTGCTGTATACATCACCGCAACCGCCAGCTGCACCGCCAGATCATCAGGCCGCATCTGTTCGCGTGCCCTCTCCGTCGTCGACACCACATTCATGTTGCCATCGTACACCTGAACCGTGCCATCCCAAAATCCAACCGCTAGATGGCTTTCTGAACAGCTCATGGCCTGGGCGCCGTGGTGGCCTGTGTTGAATACCGAGACATTCAGGTTGGGGGTCCTGATGTCGGCGTCCAAGCCCGAAAGGTCAATTTTCAAAAGCTTCAAGGAGGCCGATCCGGCGAAAATGCAATTTTGCTCCACGTCGCGTTCGAGCGACAACACCGGGTGGGGCTTCTGGAGCTCTGACTCGAACACCACCGTCACGTGCGCGTCCTTGTTGAGCACAAAGGCGTCGTTGGCCTTGTGAATCTTTTTTGCCACCGGAAAGTCGATTCTGTAGCCGCGCACCACGCCGGACTCGTAGCCCACGAAAAGCAACGAGTCGTCCACGAACAAGAGCCGCATGACGGTGCCGTTGCCGCCCCGCTGGCTGAGCTCGGAGGAAACCTCGCCGCCAAAATCCGCAACCACCCGGGAAAGCTCCTGCCCCCGGATCCTATATATATCGAAGTTTTCCGAGTTCTGGGTGCCCGGCGTGGCTAGGAGATGGTTGCAGAAGTCGACGTTGCAGAAATTGAGCGAGTTGACCGGCATTTCGAACGTGGCGGTGCCGAGGTCGTGCAAGTTCCAAATCCTGACGGCGTTGTCTCTGCCGTGGGACAAAAGGCCGTCGTCGACCGCCTTCAATGTGTAGATGTGGCCGTGGTGGGCTTTCCAGCGGTGCCGAGGCCGGCGCGTGCGCATGTCCCAAACCACAATGTCGCCACTGGCGTCGCCAGATACAGGACTTTCGCCCACGACACAGAACGCCACCACCGGCGCCGTGTGCGCCCGGAGCGAGAACAAGCGCATGGAGCCGAGAGTAGCGCAGTGGAAAACCTGGGGTCGCGGTACTGCACACGGCCAACGAACTATATACAGTAACACGCCATGCACCCGCGCGCCGATTCCGCTCCACCAACCGCATGCTCTCCCAGCAACTACTTGTCCTCGGATATCGCAGCACCCGTTTTTTCTCGCGAACAACTATCCGAAATCTCTCCAAAATGAGCGTCCCATACAAGCAGCCCGAGCACAAGCTCACGATGATTCCTGGCCCCATTGAGTTCAGCGACCCCGTGTTGTATGCCATGGCCACTCCGTCGCAGGCGCACACGCTGCCTGAATTTGTGGCCACGTTTCTGTCGGTGTTGAAGAGCTTACGTAAGCTTTTCAAGTCCGCCGACGCCAACGCCCAGCCCTACGTGCTTGCCGGATCAGGAACCTTGGGGTGGGATGTTGCGGCGGCCAACTTGTTGAATGCGGGCGACAACGTGCTTGTGTTGCTGACAGGCTTTTTTTCCGACGCTTTTGCTGACTGCTTGCGTGTCTACGACTTGAACGTGGACGTGGTGACGGCCGACGTAGGCGATGTGGTGCCATTGACCAAGATCGAGCAGGAGTTGAAAAAGAAGCAGTACGCGGCCATCACCATCACGCACGTGGACACGTCGACTTCTGTGGTGTCTGACGTCGAGAAAATCGCCGCGCTTGTCAAGAAAACCAGCCCCGACACCTTGGTGATTGTAGATGGTGTGTGTTCCATTGGAGTGGAGAACTTGGAATTTGACAAGTGGGGCATTGATTTCGCCTTGACCGCCTCGCAGAAGGCCATTGGCGTGCCTGCCGGTTTGTCTATCTTCTACGCTTCCGAGCGGGCCGTGTCCAAGGCGCTTTCTCGTAAGAAGGACTCGACATACTTCGCCTCCTTGAAGAAATGGACGCCAATCATGAAGGCCTACGAGCTGGGATCCGGTGCATACTTTGCCACTCCAGCGGTGCAGACCATCACGGCGTTGAAGGTGTCGTTGGACGAGATTTTGTCCGAGTCTTTGGACGCCCGTTTTGCTCGCCACGAGGAGGCATCCACGAAATTCAAGGACGAGATGGAGAAAGCGGGACTCAAGATCTTGCCTGTGAGCCGTGACGTTGCTGCTCACGGACTTTCTGCCGTGTACTTCCCAGACAACTTCAACGGACCAGATTTGTTGGGCGCGCTTGCCAAGAAAGGCTTCACTGTTGCTGGTGGCATCCACAAGGCCTTAGTTGGCAAGTACTTCCGTGTCGGGCACATGGGATACTCTGTGTACCAGGGCCATGTGGACAAGGTCAGCGCTGCGATCTCCGAGACGTTGGCGGACTTGAAGAAGTAGAGCAGTGTATATTCAGTGTTATTTTTTCTTCTGCGTTTCAGGCCATGGCATAGGTGCAATCTACACCATGAAAGAGTGACCAGGTATCACACGGGAAGTAGCAGGATCCTAGCATTTTTTGTCGAAATTGGTGTTACAGCAAGAGCTTCGTCTCATTTCGGCTGAAAATTCGGTTTACCCATCTGCATAACCGTGGCACCTGAGAAGTTGACCCATTTCAAAGAAGCCATCATAGAAAATAGCCATCACCCAGTGTCTCAGCTCACCAGATTCAGAAAGAATACCAAAACTTCAAATCTAGGATCAAATCATCTCAATAATATCTCCCTATTTTTTGTCTCTCCTGCCCCTCCCGCTACCACTACATCTCAACCTCAGATCGCACTCATCTCACGTGCCATGACCATCGACAGCAAAGACTTGGACCCCTACGCAGTGCTAGGCGTTGGCGAATCCGCGTCGCCGCTCGAAATCAAGAAAGCATACAAGAAACTTTCCCTCAAATTCCACCCTGACAAAATCAACCAGCACGGCACCGATCATGATCCCCAGCATTTCCCCAACATTCAATTTGCCTACAGTATCCTCTCAGACCCCGCCAAAAGGACCCGATATGATACAACCGGATCGTTGAGCGATCTCGGTGCTGACGATTTCGACTGGAAACTGTACTTTGATGCCACCACCGAGAAGATCACCATTGACATGATTGATGAGGACAGGGCAAAGTACCAGGGCAGCGACGAGGAAGCCAAGGACATAGTGGAGAACTTCCTATTTTACGATGGCGATTTTCTCCGTCTTTTTGAGGTCATTCCTCATTTGGAGTTCACCGAGGCAGAGGAGGCAAGAGTGTTCAGCATAGTGGAGGCCCAGATGAGCCAGGACGGCTCCTCCAAATCCACGCAACTTGAAATTGACGATTCAGTCCGGAAAACGTGGGCAAAATACAAGAAATCTCGCCTGACCAAAGTCAAGCTGATGTTGAGGAAAATGGCCCGCGAAGCCAAACAGGCTGATGAGTTGGCACGGTCTATGAAGACGAAACGGGCCAAAAATGAGAACGATCTCAAGGCTATGATCCAGCTGAAAAATTCCCTGCGACTCGACAGCTTGATTTCCTCGTTGGAGCAGAAGTATGGCGGCGGCGGCAAGAAGCGTGAACCGTCTGAGGAGGAATTTCAGCGGATCCAGAAAAAATTGAGGAAGACAAGGTAAGGGAGATTGAAGATTTCCAACGGGCGAGCAGCAGGGTGCGAAAAATCTGGAACTGAAGAATGGCACGGAGCTGGAGTGGGTGAGAGAAGGAGAACAACCACTATGGATCAGCGGTGCGCTTCAGAGGAGAGCCTGAATCTGTGTAACTCTGTGAGAATTTGGAGGCTCTGTGAGAATTTGGAAGCATTCAGCCACAGGAACGCAAAATTTCAGACATGGGCAGCCCTTAGCACGACGAGGATAGTATGGGAGGCCGATGAGGATCCGACCTTGGGCCTCCTCAGTGAGGAACGTCGGACCTGATTTTGGAGCAGACATTCTCAAATTTGCATTTGGCTAGGCACGCTGAGAGTCACGAAAATGTCGTTTGCTGATCCTCGACTTGCTGAGTTACGAGACCTCTTTCACGGAACATGCCGCTTTTCGGGTGGAGAGAAAAGCGGCCATTAACACTCTGACTACATACGTCAGCACTAGCGTGCACATTGCATATTCTACGAACGCCAGGAAAACTCCACATCTTGAAAGCAGAATGCCTTCTACTCTATTGGCGACGTGATCTCCTCTGAACGCGTGGACTCGATTCTCGACACATTGGGCTTTTGCTCTCTGGCAGCCACTGATTCCCAGACTGGAATATTCCAGCCTCATCCACTTGGTTTTCCGCTTCGACCCACCGCACTGTTCCACCGTTTTACCACCGCTGAGGTCCGCGTTGTGAGCCCAAAGCAAGACCAACAATTGCCAGGCACGAGTTTCACGGAAAATGAGAATTTGGCACCTTGACACTCTTCCTCTCCGTGGCCGACTCTTCTACCATCACCTGCCGCATCGCATCAATTCGCGTCGCGTACTACATACATCATCATTACAACATCCACGCTCGAAATCAACAGTTACAGCTTCTGAAATCCGTAAGAAAATAACACAAAGCCCTAGGATGTCTGAAAGCGACTTTGACTCAGGATCCGGGTCGGACTTTGAGGTGCTGTCTCCGCCCAAGAACCGCAAAAATTCACCCTTGACCGACTCCACCAACACGTCCCTGAAATCCACCCCATCCAAAAAACTGAATGCCTCAGAACAATACCAGAAATTGTCCCAATTGGAGCACATTCTCAAAAGACCGGACACCTACATCGGGTCCGTGGAGAAGAACGAGGTCGAAATGTGGTGTTTCGATTCCGCAACTGATCAGATGGTCAACCGCCGCGTGACGATTGTGCCAGGATTGTACAAGATATTTGACGAAATTTTGGTGAATGCTGCGGACAACAAAATTCGAGACCCCAGCATGAAGAACCTCAAGGTAGAAATCGACCCAGAATCGAATACCATCTCGGTGCTCAATGATGGTCGCGGAATCCCCGTAGAAATCCACACCAAGGAAAACATGTACATACCTGAGATGATCTTTGGTAACTTGCTTACGTCATCCAACTACGACGACGACCAGAAAAAGGTTACGGGTGGTCGCAATGGTTTCGGTGCCAAGTTATGTAATATCTTCTCCACGGAGTTCACAGTCGAGACCCAGGACCAGAACTCGGGCAAGCACTACGTGCAGACGTGGACAGAAAACATGACACGCGTACAGAAGCCTAAGATTACCAAGGCCAAGAATAAGCGTGAGTACACCAAAGTTACGTTCAAGCCAGATTTGTCGAAATTCGGCATGGATAATCTCGATGACGACATTCTTCTGGTTTTGCGCCGTCGTGTCTATGATCTCTGTGGAACCGTGCGTGACTGCAATGTTTTCCTCAACGACAAGAAGCTCAACATCCGCAATTTCAAGAACTACGTCGAGATGTATGTCAAGGCCATCGAAACGCGCAGCCCCAATATTGCCAACCCGGATGGCCATTCGTACCAGTCAATTGTGCATGAGGTTGTAAATGACCGATGGGAATTGGCATTCGCAGTCAGTGATGGATCTTTTAATCAGGTGAGTTTTGTTAACAGTATCGCCACCACCGCCGGTGGCACGCACGTTAAGTACGTCAGTGATCAGATTGTCGACAAGTTGATGGAAGAATTGGGCAAGAAGGCCAAGGGCAAATTGAAGTTGATGATCAAGCCTAACCAAATCCGAGCCCACATGTTTGTTTTCGTGAACTGTCTTATTGAAAACCCCGCGTTTACCTCGCAAACCAAAGAGCAATTGACGACGCGAGTATCGCAGTTCGCCCTGAAGCAGAAGGACAAGATACAAATCACCGACGCCTTCATCAAAAAAGTGCTCAAAACTTCAATCGCTGATACCATCAGCAGCATCGTCGACGCAAACGAAGACAAAGCATTGCTGAAGGATGACGGAAAGCGCAAATCAAGAATAAAGGGCCACGTGAAACTCGTTGACGCTAATAAGGCGGGCACAAAGGAGGGGTATAAATCTACGTTGATTTTGACCGAAGGAGATTCGGCTCTATCGTTGGCAGTTGCTGGTTTGTCCGTGGTGGGTCGAGACTACTATGGCTGTTTCCCACTTCGTGGTAAGCTCTTAAATGTGCGAGATGCATCAGCAGACCAAATTTCGAAAAACGCCGAAATCACAGCGTTGAAGAAAATTATCGGCTTACAGCATCGCAAGCAGTACACCGCAGAGAACATTAAAGAGCTTCGGTACGGGCATGTGATGATCATGACTGATCAGGATCACGATGGCTCGCATATCAAAGGATTGCTCATTAATTTCTTCGAGCTGAGTTTTCCCGGTCTTTTAAGTGTGCCGGGATTTTTGCTTGAATTCATCACCCCAATCGTAAAGGTCACCATTAAGGGTCGAGGCACTCAAAAGGGGCACAAATTTTCATTTTACTCGATGCCCGAGTTCGAGCACTGGAGAGACACAGAAGGCGCCAATTGCAGATGGTCTCACAAGTACTACAAAGGTTTGGGTACATCAACCGCAACAGAGGCTCGTGAATACTTCTCCAAGCTTGAGAAACATTTGAAGGAGTTCCACTCGTTGCAGGATGAGGATCCCAAATTGATTGACCTTGCGTTCTCGAAGAAAAAGGCTGACGACAGAAAGGAGTGGTTGCAAGGTTTCCAACCAGGGACACACTTAGATTCTGATCTCACTGTGATTCCAATCAGCAATTTCATCAACCAAGAACTCATTCTATTTTCCATGGCGGACAACATCCGCTCTATTCCGTCGGTACTAGACGGCTTCAAGCCGGGGCAGCGTAAAGTTCTTTATGGCTGTTTCAAACGTAACCTTGTCAACGAAATGAAAGTGGCACAACTCTCCGGGTACATCGGTGAAAAGACAGGTTACCACCACGGCGAGCAGTCCTTGATGCAGACTATCATTGGCTTGGCCCAAAATTTTGTTGGCTCAAACAACTTGAACTTGTTAAAACCAAACGGTGCGTTTGGTACGCGTGCAGCGGGAGGCAAGGATTTCTCAGCTGCAAGATACATCTTCACTGAGCTCAATGAAATTACACGCAAGATTTTTAACCCCTTGGATGACCCGTTATACACGTATGTTCAAGATGATGAACAGACAGTGGAACCGGAGTGGTATTTACCAGTGATTCCAATGCTTCTAGTCAATGGAACAGAAGGTATCGGAACAGGATGGTCGACCAACATTCCCTCGTTCAACCCTGTGGATCTTGTCAACAACATCCGGCGTCTCATGAGTGGTGAGGATGTTGCCGAAATGGTGCCCTGGTATCGAGGATGGGAGGGAGAAACCGAACGGGTGGCTGACGGAAGATACAAGCTCAGCGGTCACATTGAAGAGATCGACAATAAGACATTGGAGATCACCGAAATCCCCGTGAAAACCTGGACTAACAACATGAAAGAGTTCTTGCTTGATGGTATCAACAGCGACAAATCGCCATGGATTAAGGATATGGAGGAGCAGCACGGGTCCGGAATCCGCTTCGTAGTGAAATTGTCAGATGCCGAAATGGTAAAGACGAAGAAAATTGGAATGCTCGAGAGATTCAAATTGATTTCTCACGTCAATCTTTCGAACATGGTGGCTTTCGACCCTCACGGCCGCATTAAGAAATACGACTCAGCTGAATCCATTTTGCGGGACTTTTACTTTGTCCGCTTGGAGTATTATCAGCGTAGAAAGGATTTCTTGACTGAGGATATTCAAAATCTGTTGATAAGATTATCCGAACAAGCCCGGTTCATCAAGTTGATTATTGAGAAACAGATGTCCATTTCCAACAAAAAGCGGGTTGTTCTCGTAAAGCAATTGATCGACCACAAATTCGCTCAGTTCGACAAGAAAGGCAAAAAGGTCAAGGAGCAGAGTCTTTTTGTTGAAGATGCTGAGGACGAGCTCGCGGAGGAGGAGGAAGACGTTGACGTTTCCCAGCTCAACGCCTCCACCGTTCGTGAAGTGGAAAATGAAGAAGGCGTGCATGTGCCTGACAATGTCTACACATACTACGACTACTTGCTCGGAATGTCGCTCTGGTCGTTGACTAGAGAACGGTACGAAAAGCTCTTGAGCCAGAAAGAAGCCAAGGAGGCCGAGCTCAACAACATATTGGGCAAAAGTGCTAAGGACCTCTGGAATGAAGACCTCGATGCTTTCCTTGAAAGTTGGGAAAAGTTTCTCAAGGATGATGAGTTTGAGCGGTCAAGAGTTGTGGGCGGGAGTTCCACGGCCGCCAAGAAACGAAGACGAAGAGTGAAGGCAGAGGGCGACGACGACTATGGCGCTCCCAAGAAGAAGGCGCCACGAGCGAAGAAGAGTGCTACGCCCGCCTCAGAACGCTCCACGCCCGCGCCAACAAAATCTAAGCAGTCCACGTTTCCAGTTGTGAAGAAAGAGCCCGAACTGAACTCCACAGTTGCAGCTCCGTCGGTAAGTACTACCTCGCCCACGGTCTCACCAGAGAAGCCTCCGCTAGACAACTTGCCAACATTTTTCAAAAAGTCGGCGCCAAAGCAAGCGAAGCAGCCAAAAAAGCTGTCGTTTTTTGACTCAGACGACGACTTGGAAATCACGATGTCAACTCCTGCGCCTGTGACGAAGGCTCCAGCTCGCATCGAGTCTCAAGATGACGACAGCAACGACGAAATCGAAGTTGTGGGCCTGAAAAAGGTGAAAAGAGGCACCAAGGTGAACTACAAGGTAGAGCCAGACCTGGAGCTGGAGGAGTCCGACGCCAGCTTTGAGGAGTCTGACTAAGTTGAAAGTGTCGAATTCGCATCGCTAATCCTGGTTTTCAACGTTGCAGTCGGTGCATAGCGTGTCACTCTTTCCGTCAGTGTGGCCCATTGAGTGATCTGGGAACAAGTCATTTCTGATCAAGATCTTCACCAACTTGGAGTCAGGGAATCCGTCGTAGTAAAACGAGTCGGTTTGCGGCTCAATGGCCTTCTTCATGCGGCGCCTATAGATCACCTTCTCCACTTCTCCGTTGTGGGTTGTAATCTGAAATAAGCCAGGTTTGTCATGGATCGGCCGCACGGCTACTTCGGCGACGAGATTCTTGTCGGGGTCGCTGAACGTCTGAAGAATCTCTTGCATGTACCAGACTGCTCTATTCTGCCATTTGCATTTGGCACAGTACTCGATTGTCACCTTCGGATGCATAGTGTGTGGCAGCCTGCAGGAGGGTTGAACATCCTCAATCCACAGTTGGCTACCACATCCGGTTCATAGCTCTTTTACAATATATACTTGGTTTCCGTCAATCTATTTGTCTATATGCTTGTTCAGTGCCTGGACAGGCCGTCGGCCGCACAAGTCGGCGATCTAAAGAGCGCTGATTAGATTATGAATGGCACTTAGAGAAGCCTAAACGCTTGCAAAACTGGTAGCTGGTTTGGATTGAGACGTGATGAGGAGCAGGTGAATGTTTTCGAGGCAATCCATGCCGGCCGCTATAGGACCGATGCACGGGATTCTGGACAGTGTCGGTAGCGACAATAATTTGCAAGCCACGAAACATGCAAGAGACAGCAACAACAGCACTGCTGTCGATGCTCATTAAACTGCTATTGAGGCACTTTGAATCAGGCTGCCGTCGCAATTGAAGAACTCTATTGTTATCGAACTCTTCACAACGTCATGCTGAGCCAGTCCCATTTACCCGAAGACTCGTCATGCTCTTCAATCATTAGGTCCTGAGGCAATTGCTCCCAATTTTGTTCTTTCTCGAGTTCATGAATCGGATGGAGTTGATCGTCGGTAGGACCGTGTGGCGTATGCAGCGCTGCAACCAGCTGTGGCTTCTTCTCCGGTGACAGTTTCCGCGGCTGCGGTTTGCGCATGTCTGATCGTGGGCGTCTTGACTCCATGCTTGGTTTCCTCACATCTTTATTTAAGGGAGTCGGGTTGAAATCATCGCCGTCCTGGGCAGATGCGTGAGCCGCCAGCGGCTGCGAAGCCGACATGGCAGAAACTACCGAGCTCTTGCGAGAAGACGTCTGTCCGCCCTGGCCACGCTGGCGCTTCTTGATAATGTCGGTTTTAAGAGAAAGCGGGCGAACAGTACCGTGCAACTTGAGAAACAAGCCACAGGCGTTGCACAACGGTTCCCCTTGAGGATTCCGGCGCCATAGCGGCGTGGTTTTTGTGTGGCAGTTGGTGCATTCGACGTTTGAGCCGACGGCACCTCCATTTGAGCCCGAGGTGGAACCAGACCCGTTCCCTGCGCCGCCTGAAGCTGCGGGCCCTGCCGATGGCGGGATGGAGTCGCGTTTCTTTGGCTTACCCTTGGGAATTGCTTTCTTGGGCTTTTTCTTGGGAGTGCCGCGTCCAGCGGGCGTAGTTGCTACCAGTGTCAGTGCAGATGCCAGCAACGGTGCGGGAGACTCGTCGAAGTAGCTGCCGGTCCATGAGTTAGGATACGATGTACCAAGATGGGTGGCAGATGCATGACGTGAAAGCGGTGGTTGCAGGGATTGCAGTTGCGGAGGTTGGAAATGGGTGTCGATGCCGCCAGTAGCGCCGCTGCCACCTACAGTTCCAACACCGCCTAATCCACCGAAGGAGTCAAAGAACGACATTCCAGGACCTTCTGCATACAGGCCAGGCATGGAGCCAGGCATGGACCCGGGCATAGAACCAGGAACCAGCAGGATCGGGAGGGGATCGGCGGAGTTCAGGCCCAGATCATCGACGTCATACGGCGTGTTCGATTGCAGCGGCGCAAAGTGATCCGCAACGCTGACTAGTGAGTTATCATCGCGCACAAGAGAGGAGAGAAACGTAGCAGGTCCCACGGGAGTCTGAAGCGACCCTGCAGCCAGGTACGAGTGGGACAACCCGGGGCGAATACCGGCCAGACCGGGCGGTCTGATCAGCACGGCATCATTATCGTTGGGACCGTCGTATGCTAGTGGATCGAGCAGAAAAGAAAAGTGGTGAGCCAGCGCCAGAGACGGCCGCAGCGTGTGCAGGCGGAGAATCGACTGCGGCACCGATTGTGGAAGCGAATGCGGCACTTGGTGCGAGGGCTGCATTTGGTGATGTTGGTGGTTTTGATGGTGCTGCAGGCTCTGCAGACTCTGCAGATTCTGCGGGTAATGATGGTGTTGGTGGTCCAGCGGCTGATCGTGGTTGTGGGCCAGATGCGCATGGCCTTGCACTGACCTGCTAGACTGCAGGTGTGGGTGGGGTTGCTGGTGCAGTAGATGCATGTTGAGGGCGGCGTGGGGAAGTCCCGTGCCGTCGTGTAAAGCAGAGGGAGCTGCCATCACAGGGGTACGTGTCACGTGGGCAGTGCCGTTGGCAGTAGCAGCGGTCACGGGATTCTGCAGTTGGCGTAACGCCACTGATAAACTCAGCGTGATGTTTGGAATAGCCGCCGCTGCCGGCCCGTTGCCTACAGCCAGCACAAACGGCAGTAAAGGTGCTGGTCTCTTGCGCAGAGGCCGGAGTTCGTCTCGGCTCATGTGCCGAATGTGTGCCACGTAATCGAAATCGTCGCCCACAGGCCCGTGCAGCAGCAGCAGCAGCGGTGGCGGCAGCATATGATCGGACACGATTTGGGTGAGAAGAGGCAGGGCCAAGATATCGCTTAGCTCATGTTGTGTGCGCGTGTGGCGTCTCTGGTTTACAAACATCATCCGCCACGTGAGGTTTTCCATTCTCGCACGGTACGGGAGAAGATTTTTGGCGTTCGTGTACATCAGCCAAAGCTGTTTGGATGTGGTGTCGGAATCCATGGTAGCAGATGCCAATAATACCACTTTTAGCTTCCCCCAGGGAATTGAGGAATCAGGATTTCAAAATATCAGAATACAGCCTTGTCTTGGAGACTGAAGGCAGTAGGCGTGGGCGTGAGGGGTGTCTAGTGCTGCAACTGGAATGAATTGCCTTGGATAGGAATGTCGGGAGAGTGGGTTGAACCGGCCCGCGTTGCAATACCTGATAGGGAAGTGTCTGCGTATCCGAAAGTTGTGGCTCGGTTTGCAAAACACAGCGCCTCAAAATTAACGCACTGAGACTTTGGCTCTTGGGGTGGTGGAGGTGGGCAATGTGAGGATGGTGCCAGCCGCGAACTGCTGCCACGGAAGATCCGAGGGCACTCTTCTGCATATAATCCGTGACACTGCACATTGAAAATACGGTGCAGGCTTATCGAATTTATGCACGCCTGCCATTGGTCCGATAGCGGTGTGCATATGGAGAATATGCCGCCGACGCCTTCAGTCACGTGCGTAGCACACGTGACAAGATCTCTGAGCGGGTTTCCGGCGGGCACCGACGCTTCTGGGCATATCAGTGGTTGCCGGTTCTTGCCTGCCTAACTCTCTAGCCATTAATCAATCCCTGCACTGTGAGCCCGCGTCTGTAGAGCCTTCCTCCGGCAGTACCTGCAGATAATAGTACCGGTGGCTCGCCGCCGGCATATGGTTCTTCGCTTTCGCTTCAACTTTCCCGACCCGAGGTGCAGGCCGAGTTGATCTGCCAGCTCTTGGTTTGCACCAGGACACCTGGATTTGGCCCGAAGTAGAGTTTAGGGCCGAAAACAATGGAAAAAAAATTCGAGACGCACAAAAGCCCAACAACACAGTTAAAACCTGCCTGCGAACTTTTGCGTCTCGTTTTCACCTTCAACGACGCTGAAACGGCACGGCAGTATCCGCTCCAATATTGGCCAAACGGTCAGCCTCCTCGTTTCCAATCACTCCAGAGTGGCCAGGAACGTGAGTAATCTTCACGGGGAATCCAGAATTGCGTAGATCCGAAAATACTTTGCGAAGCGGCTCGATCAAATCCCGGTTAGCCACTGCAGCACCCGCGGTATTCTTCCAGCCGTTCGCGACCCACTTGTCGCTCCATTTCTCTAGGCAGTTTTTCGAGTAGCTAGAGTCGGTGAATATCTCGTACTCATCGACGCCGCTGCTAGTACCAACTTCTGCTCGAATCTTGTTGAGTCCGCGCAATAGCGCGCTGAGTTCTGCTCTTTGGTTGGTGGGAGCAAATTTGTGGTCATTTATAGCCACTGCCTCATTTCTGCTGTCGTTGGGTCCGAAGTAGATGCCAAATCCGGCAGTAATTGGGCCGCTTTTTCCGTTCCCACGACATGCACCATCCACGTATAGTGACTGATAGCTTTTTTTTACCCGTTTTTCTAGACTTTTGTCAGTGCTGGATGCCAGATTCTCACCATTGACGCTGTCTGAACGTTGACGTTTTCTGCTGGCAGCGATGAGAACATCCTCAGACTTGGTGGAATCTGTCTTGTCCACGCTCAAACTTGCCTGGATTGGATTCCTGTTGCCTTTGTACAGACTTACAAAGTCTTGGGCTTGTTCGGGGGTTGCAAACTTCTTGAACGAGGCATCGCTGAAGCCTTTGACTTGATCCTGACAGCTTTCCCAATCGTTGTAAACTCCTATTTTTCTGCCGTTTGCAACAGCATAGTAGGAGCGCTTTTTTGCCATGATGTATTTGTTTCGTGGAAACACGGAAGACGATTTACCAATACAAATCGCAAGTCTGCGGGTCAATGACGCTGAAGGTCTGATCTTGTAGCTCGGCCTGAAGGCACCAATGGCGAATAGCTGTTTCCAATTATTCATAAGTCACGCAGAAATGCGTGGGAATATAATAAGACTTCAATTTACCGAAGGTGGGAACTGTTAAAAGGATTTGGAATCGAGCTGCGAGATGAACCCGGCATCACGTGACCACTTTGCAAGGGCGTTATAGTTTGGGAGCCACCAGCGGACATTTAGCCAAGGAAATCGATCAATGAGAGCAAAGTTTCTGCTAGCAAATGAAAAATCGTTTGAGTCGGACCCTATCAATTTTCCGTGGCAGTTCACAATGATAGGGTTCCGCGCCAACGGGGTGAGTTTTACTGCCCTTGAGTGGGTTCTCAAAATTGTGTCAAGGCTCAAGACGTCCTTGCAATTTTGAATAGTTTCTTGAACTTGCGTGGCCTCCAGAATTCGGGAATGCGGCAAACACCAATTTCCTCTTTTTCAGTAGATGACAAACGATTGGTACGACGTCTTCATATTGTGTGCATCAGGTTGGCTTTGCATCGGGATTCCTTACCTGCTAGCGTGCTTGGTTGACTGAAAACTTAATACTTGACTGTAAACAAGGAAATTGCAAACTCAACCAACAGCACTTGTCACTGTCTCCTTGGACAATGAGATAGGAGTAACAGCTGTTTAGCAAGCCATTGACTTTCCCTAACCAAGAAAACAACACGCCAGTTAGAAGCCATATTTTATATGAGTGGAAATAACAGAAGAAGCAGAGGCACAGATCTTCTCAACGCAAGACCTTGAAGTGCCAAACCTAATACAGCATCGGCACGCTCAAACTCGGATGTACTTGCTTCACATTAGCACAAACAGAATTGTGAATGCAAACATTCACAAAGTTAGGGATGTGCCTCAAAGGTGCCTCTATGGAATACCTTCCAATACTTGTGCGTTTCGCATTACTGACTCGCCTGCCATTCAAAATAGTTGAGAGTCATAATCTTTCACAAGCTCACTTTTCTTCTCTTTCATGAGGCTTCAAAGGGTCTGCCCAAACCTTCGAGATCAAACGGCCAGCTTATTCCCCATTGGGAAATTTGAGAGATAAGCGAGGTGACGTGTGATGAAGGGCAATGTACAGGGTCGCATTAAAAATGCGCACCCACACACTTGGTGCACGGATGCGCGTCGTCCAGCATAAACACCCGTGCACCAGGTGTCGCGCCGGGCCCGTCCGCATTGCTACCCCCCGAAATGTCGCCCCTGTCCAAACGGCTTTTTCCACCACCTTCTCCTCATCAGGATTTCCATCCACTCCAGCCTGGATAGCATTTTTTCTGCATATTCGAATTTTGGAAACGTTCACACCAAATCTGCGGATCAACTCGTTCTCCAGAATACCGAATCTATCCGATAATTCCACTTTTTCCTTGTTGCCACCTCCCCTAACGAGACATCCTTAGCCAGCCCGGCGTTGCTTGCTACGTTTGACGATAATTGGGAATCAGGCCAATTTACTTGAAGATATCCATCCTCAAGAAACCTTTCCAGGCTCTTTGCCACCATTTTGCTGCTTTTTTTAGCCCACCTGATTGTTTTGTCAGTTTCACGTCTTGTAAATAGGGAACCCTGTAGCGTGAACAGCTTGAACATCAGAACGACTTGAAGCGCCCCACCATTTTTCACATTCAACGCCATAACGCATAATGGCAGCCAACATCGAGGTGTATAAGCGCAAAATCGAATTGGGCGACATCACCAACAAACAAAAGATGGCAAAACATGACAAATGCGCCTACTTTGGCGTACAGGAACGGCTGCCTCTGCCACAAACTCCTTCATGTCTGCTGCTGCCTCACAAACCTCGCCAGAAGCTGGTTTCTTTCGACACGAGCCGCAATCAGCAATATGAGAATTCGCCCCTCTTAACGCCCAAGGAGGACGATGACTATGAGTCGGAATCCGAGGGGCTCACTGCGCAGCAGCAACTTGACGGCAACCCCGACTACTTGGCGTTATGCCTGACAAGACGTTTGCTTGATGGCGTCAAGAATGACATTCAGCACGACCTTGAGGAGCTTGCATCTATCCGCGCACGTGCCAATACCGCCTCCAAGCTGGACTTGGTGGAGTTTTACGTTCTGCTCATCCTTCCTAAGGACGGCTCCACCTTGCCTTCCCAGCGGCTGGTAGTTCGTGCCCCCGAGGTGCTGTGGAGCAAGTACCATCCGGGATTGACCAATGTGACGCTCCATGATGACGAAACGAACAATAACGAAAAACCCCTTTTCCGCCGCTTGTCTGTGTTCGGCAACCTGCACTAGAGAAGATGCTAAATCCTCTTAATGTGGATTTTGGCCTACCTTCATAGGAGGTTGCCTATGTATATTAGTGCTCACGAGACGAGCTGGAAAAAAAAAGAATAAACAAGTATGAGAACAAAAAAGAAATATGTAGACACACTCGGATTTGAGAGGGTTCAAAATTTTATACTTACGTATTTCCAGGAGGTTGCAAATGCCGTCGTATTTATGCTCCAGTCAAGAATTGCAACCATCCTCGAAGAGCGCGGATCGCAAACTTATAAAGGGCCCTTCCGCCAGCATCTAAATAGAAAAATAAAAGGACAGAAACTTCTAATATCTGAAAGGAGTAATTGAGAGATCCATGCTTTTCTTTATGTTTCATTCCCACTAATTTCAAAATACACCTATAGAATGTAGCAATCGAAGAGCAAAAACCAGAGTTAGCTTCAATCAATAAGAACAAGTCATAGAACAAGTCACCTGAGGAGGTGTGCAAGACTTAGTTCGACAATCACAACATGAATTGCAAGAACCACTTCGAAAACGAACGGGTCAGAATTCATAGGTATCAACCGTGCGCCACCAACAATCACGCCTTCTTTGTTGTCTCATCATCCTCTGAGTCTGTCACCAAAAAGGCATCGGAGGTAACGGGCACGTCGGAGGCAAGTGGCTGCCACTTCTCGTCCTGCTTTTTCCGAGCTGGCAAAGATGGGACCTCAGCGTCTTTCTTTCCCTGCAAGTCAACTTTGCGGTTGAAGTCAGAGCTCAAAATCTCAGGATCTTCATCAAACCGACGGTTTGTGTTCGAGTAAGACGACCCGCCCAACGCACCAAAGAGCTTGGGACTCCCTTGTTTCTGAGGCTTGGCGCCGCCGGCGTTCTCATTGTTGAACTTCTTAGAAAGTCCACTTACCCAGCCGTTGATTGTTGTTTTGGCTTCTTCAAAACCCTGCGTGAACGTTTCCTTGATCTGGTCGAATTCATCTCCCGAGTCTGAAAGCTCTTCATGACGCCCTGGACGGCGGGCAGATCTGTGTGGCACGCCCATTGTAGCCTGGCGGCGACGTTCCTCACGCTCATATTCTTTCTGTAACTTTCTGGCCACCACTGCATCGTCCGAAACTTCTGGCTGGCGGCTGCTTTGCTGCTGGGCAATCAACTCCTCAGGACTAATTGAGGGGTCCAGCAAATACAACAAAGCCGAAAACGCAGGCTCTGCGTGGCCCTGCGAGGCAATTATCACTGTCTGTATATACTTGTCCTCAATCTGCGGGAACGCCTCTTTGAGGTCGCTCTTGAGCTGCGCCAAAGGCGAGAGGGGGCGTTTTGGTGGGGGAGGGGCATTTTCAGATTCTGCTTCTGGATTTGCCGATGCCTCAGGCAATTGTTGCGATTTCTTCTCTTCAGGCTTGGTTGTGCTTGCAGGTTGCTCGGCCACCACAGGTTCCTTGGTGGTGCCGGCAGCTAGCTCTGCACTGGAGCCAGCTTTGTCAGTCAGAATGGCTTTCTTTGTTTCAGCTGGTGGTGCATCAGTGTCATCGAGAGACACAGGCTCAGTGGAGGCGAGGTCGAGTTTCTTGCTCATTGTGGTCTGTGGAGAAGGCGGTGTGCGACCTAAGGAGGGGGGATCTCACGTGGAACAATGCGCGTGATTTCTGATCACGTGACATTTACTTTATATGCCCGCGCTCGCGATGCGGTTACTCTTCAGATAGATTTTCTCCGAATTTTAGAGCTTGGTGGCATTCTTGTCACGGAGTGTGGACAGAGGAGGCATATCGAGTAACGGCGGCTCTGCAACGGCGCTCTTCGGAGGGCCACGCCGAGCTGCCATACATACGATCCCACTTACGTAGGACGAACCGGGTCCGGCTGGGTCGATGGTGTTCTTTTATCTCTAGTCCTGTGAAAACTGGCCCAAGTGTCTTAGAACTTGGTACCATGTCGCCGTGGATCCTCTGTTCGTCATCTTTTCTCTTTTCTCTCCCCGTCTAACGACTTGCATGTCTCTTGTTGACAATCGGCCAATCGGCGCCGACTGGCAACGACAAGAGATCGAATCTATATTTTGGGAATAGTCTCAGACATTGAGATTTATTCCACGTCAGCATTGGCTGATTCCGACTGTTTCTAGTTGTGGGAATGGCTCGGGAGAATGACTTGCAAGCGAAGCCATTCCACTCACGTATCTGAAACTCTGGCCAAACGAAAGTTGAGAACATTCCGGTCGATCCCATTCATTAAGCTAATAGTGATATTCTGGCTAAGACTACGTCGAGCGGGTAACATCAATAACCGGCGTGATAACCTGTGGTGGTTAGTGGCAGTTTTTGCTTCAAAAGCCAGGCGCTTTATTGTCGGTGTTCAGGATCTTCGTGATCGCCACAAGCTACAAAAATTTCACGTCGTTGTGTATTCTATTTCTCGACGTGATGCACATGGTATGGCCAAATGGCTCAGTACAGTACGAGAACAAGTGAAGGTAATCAAAAGCCTCAGATGAGCTTCCGCACCGTGATTCATGATTTTTGGGATCGTGTTGAGGCTCGTGTTCTTGTCCAGCTCTGCTGGTGGCCTTACTCGGCACGCAACTTGTCCTTGACCTCCTTCAACTCCTGCTTTCTTCTTTCCAAATCCAAGATCTCGCACTCTTCCCAAACGTGCTTGTCATGGTGACACGAGAGAGACGAGTTGGCGGTTTGTCTTTTGAGGCACACCAGGTAAAGAGCAAAATACGCTGCGCATCTGTCTCTCCACTTCAAGGGCACCTGGTATTTTTGCATGTCATCATCATTGACTAGAGTTAGCAAACGCGGACGTCTTCAAAATTTAGGGGTACATACGAAGAGGGGGGAATTCTTTCAACGCCATGTTGGTGATGTTGGCCAATGGGATGCGGATGGTAAGTAAGTGGTGAGCATATGCACTCCAGAAGTGAAGTTGTCGAAAATCTGGAGAAGAGATAGCGGGATGCACAATTTGATGATTTGAGGTCAATTTTTCTTTTCCACTCAGCAATTGGCAACTACGGGGCTGTGATGACGGCAACAACCAACGACACCTGCGCAAGAACCTATTCAAGGTTTTGTTTGAATGGGTCCTGCGAGTCCAGGTTGAACTTCGCGCTTATTTGTAGAATTCCCTGTATTCCTAGGTCGAGAATTAATAAGGCAGGTGATCTTCTCTTGGCTATGTCTGTGAAAGAGTTCGCATCTCCAAAGGGTTGGGGGGGGTGAAAGATTTGGCAGTGCAATTCTCGAAGCAGAAAATTGCAATGCCATCGGACTCAAAAGCTCAGCTGAGAGGTTTTACCTTCGGGTGCTGATTCGTTTGTAGATACTAACATAGATGGGTTGTCCGGTGTCATCCAAAACCCATGTCCAACCGGCGTGGAAAAGCAACAAGTCAAAGTGGATATATAACGCTAATGCGAGGCATCGCAAGAGCAACTTCCCTACATATCTACGCTCGGCGTGCATGTTCGTCTATTGATGATTCACCATCAGTGCTTCTCCAAACGAGTTTTCAACAACTCGTATTGGCACTCATAAAAAGCGTCTTTGGGCCCTTTGCAAAATGACGTCCCCTTGTTGAAACAGTCATAGTACTTGATGAAAAGAGACGCACACTTGTCTCTGTTGAAGTACGGAACGTCTTTATCGTCCAACTCCTGGGTGGAAACTGCGATTAGTAAGCAAAACAGGTGAGAGAAGAACTAGCTTATTCGACATACCAAGTGCAGGGAACTCGTATACTTGAGCAGAGTGAGCCATGGTGGTTCTATCTAGCGCGGTGGTGATTGGCGATGAATCGCGAATCACGTGAATATAAACCACGTGATTAAGCTGGACGGGTTGGAGTAAAGGCGTGGTGATTGTGGGAATCAGGCAAATGGGCAGAGAAATCGAGTCTTTTATCTTAGAAAGAAGATACAAATTTGCTGTTTTGCTTGTGAGAGTGGTTTGCGGCTGAGCTCTGGATTCAATTTTTGATTTCGACTCTCACTTAATCTTTGCCCGAACTCAAAAGGATGCAGAGAGATCTCCTAGGGTTTATTCGTGCCGAGAACAATGAAATTGTGACCAGAAAGCACTCGAATTACTGCTTGACCAGGGATGATGGGTCGTGACGAATGATGAATAAACATCTTGGCCCGCTTCCACTCCATCTGATTTCTAAGGAACTGAATTCTGAAGAACCTTCTTGACGCAGACTTTTACTTCTCGTGTTTTTGAATTTGCAACGCTATCATTCTAGGCGAGAACCGCGTGGCATGGTCTGAAGGTCTGAAGCCACTAGAGAGCCAATAGGCAAATATGCAGTTTCCCCAGTTTGACATAAGAGTTTGATTTCCCGAGATAATTTTTCGCTTGACCCTGTGAGCTTATGTTTTTATTGAGTCTGTTTTAGCGTTTTTCCCCCGTATTTTGGGAGCTCATAATCTCCGGACCAGACTATTACCACCCACGGCCTCCTAAATCACAAAATCCGGTGCTAGTTCTCCTGATAATACTAGCAGAATTATTGACGAGAGCTATGCCTTACTTGCGAAGCTATCCTATATCTGATTTTCAGTGGTTAGGGTGCAACATCTTCATTGAAAGTGGCGGTGAAGGTGGCAGTTACTGAAGAGTCCAAATTCGCAAAACATGGAAGGCTCGGAGCTTTAGGAGATGCCTTTCTCAACTTCAATGGAAGACCCTTCTTCGAAGTGATGGCAAGTATATAATGAGCGAGACCGCAGCACTGGCGTTTTCAATTCCACTGAGCACATTGACACGAGCCCAGGGTCGTTTCCTCTTCTCAGGTCCAACCGGATATGTCTCTACAGATGATCGTATTCAGATCAATGATCTGGCTTGTATCGGAGATAAGTGGGAAATTATACCCGATCCTAACCCGTACTCGGCGGGAGAGAACCCGTTGTGTAGAATCTTGACGCAACGTTTGAGGTTGCGCCGAGCAGAAGAGACGCACGGACGGAGTCCATGAGCATTGCGCAATATCATGACACTTTCAATGATCTGCACTCGTCGTGTTGCTGTATTAGCTCGCGAGGTGGTCGCGCAGACGTCACAGAGAATCTGCGAGGCTGCTGTCCCTGCCTCGAGCGTTGCAGCCGAGCTCGTGTTACCAAAAGAGGTAATGCGAATTCGCAAATCGGTGTCATCATCACGTGCAGACACTAGTTCCCCACAGTGGTTGCTACAGCTGGTGATGGGACGGTGAGAGGAGGGCGCGGGAAGCTACACAAGCGTGCTACGCCGAATTCCTCGAGCCAGAACTTCCAATGTCTGAGCTCCATGTCGTCTCGGATTATTAGAGCCAATAAGCCAGATCCTGTGCGTAAATTTAGTTTGCCTTGCGGCGACAGCGGGTATTCTTCTGTGCGTCTTGCTGCACGATTGAAAAAAAAAAAAAACAAAAAAATATCCTCGAACCCCAACGCATTGCGATTTATCCTAACAAGAAGAAAAAGAACCAGCCACACTGAAGCTACTACGAGGCTGACTTTAGGAAGGTTGCCTATCCATGTTGCACTGGCACTTTTATAGGTCAATCGCCTGGTATTACGTCTCCACGATTTGACTCTCCACGATTTGACTCAGCCAGCCTGCTCGCTAAAACAATGACCCTGTTCTGGAAAACCACTCCCTTCTCTCGTGCCGAGGATCCGATGTTCTGTCTGCATGTCGCATTGCACCGCAATGTCGGAGCTTCTATTCTGCAGCCGTTTCTCGCGGTCGCTTCTGCATCCGAATCGCATTCATTTCCCAACTCGTTTAATGCGCGTGACACCTGCATTACGAAATGTAATTCTTCGTACTCGGGCGATCATGACGAGCCAAAGCTGCAGGAACAGGGCTCACGTACAAGATCCACCGATGCGCACACTACGAGAGTGGGGGGAGAGGGGAAAATTCGGGATTTGAAACACGGGACGAAAAGAGAAACAACTTACGAATCTCGCGTGCCCGACGAGCTTGAGAAATAGCACTTCACTCGAAATCTGCGCGTTCCAGTCACGAAGCCCATGTGTTAAGCGAACAACGAATTGCGCTTGGTATGCCAGATCTGGCAACACAGGCGAGTTCATCGCGTTGCTCCGTGCTTCTTCGCCGATGATGCATCGCATTACCGCAATAGACATCTCAAGCTTGGTTCCATCATCATCGGTGGAGAAGGTGACGCACTGTGGCGGTAGTGCACGTTTTCTGCGCCGCACACGTACGCACGCTAGCGCTAGCGATGAGTTACAGCCTGCCGGACACCGAATGTGGTAGGAGGCGGTGATGAGATTACCAATAGGCGAAAGCCTGGATTAGCAAAGATCTCAATCGAGCGAAAAAGAATTTAATTACACATCTTGAAGCTACCCCACAACTACTGGAAGCACGAAACGATGGTTCCAGCCGCGTAAACATGCCATTGTGCACCCATCCGATGGACTCAAAATGCCCTGAATTCGGATTGCGAGCGTTGGCACCCTCGCTGGCCCCTGCCATGTCTATTCCTGGCACCCAATCCATCCTGCAGAGGAGACTATTGCTAACACCACGAGTGAGAGTTCTAGTGTGTGTGGAGACTAATTTTATCCGAGTTGACCTACGAAAGGCAAAATAAAAGACTTTTGCGTCTCCGTGCTCTACATGGCTTCCTTGTCGCGCCGAAGCTTTAGAGTCTGTGGCGTCTCTGGGGCATTCTACTCAAACTATTTATATCAGCTGGCAGACTGTTCTCGCACACACCACAAGCGCGGCGCCTGGCTAGATAGTCAGCACCACGTGAAAGTCTGCACCACCATGCAATATCGTGATAAGCGCCCTCGTCTAAACTTGCGCGCATGCCGGCATTGTAGGGACGCATTCTCCGTAAGCGAGGAAGCATGAGAAATGTAAGCCCCGGGGTAGGCGAGAAAGTGATTCCAACATTGGAAAGTGACCATAGCTTCCCGGTGGTTCTGAAGTCTTGCGGGTTTCTGGACTCGGAATTCACTGCAGATCTCCTTGCTGGTATTCGTTACATGCTTGGTTCGGTTCCCATGGTTACGGGACATGGGGGCGCCTTGCAACGGCTCTCCTGCAAGATAAGTCCGGTGGGTTGAAGAAAACTGGTAGATCCACTGGGGATGGAGATTTGGAGCAATTGAGAGTTCTGTCAAAGCCATGGAGTTTTCTGCTAAGAAATGCTTGTATTCTGCATCTTGCTGAGAATGACTTCACCCAAGAATTTCATATTTATTACTAAGTACCTGTCACGAGAAGATTGGCAGTGAGTTTAAAAGTGTTGTGATCTTGACCTAATTGTTTCGCGATCTTGGCCAACATAGTGCAGGCGCCTTCTGCATGGTGCCCTTGCCCTGCGGCAGTCAGTGCTATTTGCATTGAGACACGATATTACAAATATTGACTAATACCATTTCGCTCTAACTTTTGCATTTGGACCCAATAGACAGTTGTAATCAACGCCTGGTTAAAATCAACATTCTCATATAAATCCCACATACGAGCAGAATTATGGGAGACGCCTATGGCGACACCAGGTGCATAATCACAGGCGCTTGTGCAATCTTCCCTTGAGATTTCGTATAAGTATGGCAGCGCTTCTGTATCTACTTGGCTGATGCATAGAAAAGCCTCCGAGGAGGGGGGGCAACCAGGGTCTACATACATTCGGGACTACATACAGCCAAAAGACCCTCTGCGCGCCATCGGACGCACATAGCTGCACGCTCGGACCCTTCTGTGCGTCATACACTGCCTCAGGCAGCATGCATTACATATGTCCGAATCGTGCGTGAAGAAACGGCCTCTATCTTGCGGTCCCTTTGGCGGGCTTTTTAAATCTCGATTCTGTTGCCGTGCCAATCAAGCTTTGCGATTACGATCGTCTGCAAAGATTGCTTCGACTATTTGCCGCGATCCTTCTCAACCTTCAATGGTAGATCGATCTCCCCACAAATGTCGAATAGGCTGATATTGTGTTCTCCATGCACATTTGGCAATTTGCAAATTAGAAACTGTTTAGAGACTTAGCTTCTCGATGATGTGCATCGCGGATAAGTGTAAACTTGACCACCATGCATCGCGAAAGATTTGTAGGAAGAATCAAAACCCCGGTCTTAGTAGTCTATGTACTGGAGAGTGGACACAAAAGAAACGAGGAAGGGATATGAATGTGTCTTTGCAAGTCGTGATCGAGAATGTTTGTGCCGTCTCGGAAATGGCGATTGATAGGAGCGTGCTTACCTCCGTTAAATCCGGCCCGGCGGAGATGCGGGCTTCTCCCACACCGCCTCTTCTCTGCCGTTGGTCTTGGAAACCGTGACTACGACGTCGTCCTAACTACATAATGTGATCTGCGCCGAGTTGCGAGAAGCCCGAGACAACGTGGAGCTGCATCCAGATAATATGCAGGATACACGACGCATTGGTAAGTACGTAGGACAAGATTCTGGCAGTGCAGTGGTGCGTCGCGGCATGGTTGCCATGCGCACGCGTCGCTCAAGCGAGTCCCGACATCAGGGTGCATACTGCAGCAGCGGATCGAGAGGCACTCCTCTATGAATCTACATAGGTTACTTGCGGTGATGCTGCGTGGCAAAAGCGCAAAATGGCTGGCAAATTGACAACCAAAGAAAGCGAGACTCGTTGATAATGGACAGCAAAGAACGGAAGGTCGAGTTATCTAGAAGGTCGAGGAGGACACATCAGGTCGGTTCAAATTGACTTTATTGGTCAGCTAGGCTCATTACCGTTCACGAGCAGTGCAGAGAATGCCACTTTCGAGTCGCACTGGAGTAGAACAAATGGGATAGAGCCAGAGCCGAGTCTGCGTAGAATTCTTTCATCGATGCACCTCCACATCCCCAAGAAACCTCGTTTTCTGTACCGCCTCCATTAAGCAAGATAATAATCTCAAGAGAGCGCATCCAATCGCCATTTTTGGTTACATCGTGGGGCCCAGCTCAACGACATTTGTGGCGTGTACCCACAAACGCATACCCTGTCGCCTTGCCGCTGCATGTTTGCGCGCCATGCGCCTCAAAAAGCTGCATGGCTTCCCTGCACTGCTCGGCGCTCGCTTTTTTTTTTTTTTGATTTTCTTTCAACCCGGAGTGCTGCTCACGCAAGAGGCGTCAATTATGTTTCCGTGCATATTCCCCTCGCTAGTTAAAAGGGTCCCGATTCCCTGGCGATACTCGCTTGTTCACAGCTTTAGAGTATTATCCCTCAGTCTGAACTGGAACTATCCCTACGTGAATCCACAACGAAAAATGTCTGGCTCCACCCGGATCAAGCTTCCCTCCATCGCAGAGCTCACATCTCACACGTCTTCACCCAGTGTGCTGCCTCTACTGCTGATTTTTAAGGCCGCGGTACCTCCGTTTGGCCCAGAGTACACCCGAGAGCACGTTCTACCTCCCCAGTCACACACTGCTCCCCGGGCACAAAAGGCGTACCTGGGATATTCGTACAGTTCTTCGCCCGCTCCGCCTCCTCCATACCCCAGCCACATCGGAGCGTCGCCATTGCACGCTAGCGGACCCCAAGTCGCTCCTCCACCACCTCCTGGTGCCCAGGTTGCGCAGTCATACTACCTGCCCGGTTTGTATCGTCCGATGTACTTTCTGCCTGCTCCAAGACCCGCTGTGGGCACTGAAATGTACAGTGTCCCCGAAGTGATTAATAAGCCCATGAATGAATGCCACCGGTGTGGTACTACCGAGACCCCAGAATGGCGTCGTGGCCCTAACGGGCTCCGAACTCTCTGCAATGCTTGTGGATTGTTCCATGCCAAGCTTGTGAAACGTAAAGGTGCAGCATTGGCTGCTGAAGAAGTCCTCAATAACAAGGTTTGCAAGGGTAAGAACGGCAGACGAGTTTCTGTACGCAAGCAGGCGTCTGAAGATCAACAGCGTCGTTCTAGAGAGGCCCAGGTGACGGAAATCCCACCCGTTCATTATGGCGGCATGCATGGAGCGGGTCTCATCATGCCCTTCCTGACGTACAACGGGCACCATATGATACCGGGTCTGCACTTAGGCTACCAGGAGTTGCCTGCATTGAGAAATTGAGATTTCATCGCCGTATATTTGCCGGGTGAATCTTTTTAGCTGGTGCGGCGTTTGGCTGGTCCATGCCTCTCTGGCGAGATAGACAATAGAATTCCAAACAAAAACATTCACTCAATTGAGAAAGAAATTAAAATAATATCACTAGTTTGGATGTGCAGCAGTAGCATGAGGAGCTGGCGAGCGCGCCACCGGCCATAAGTTTGTGTTCTGGACTTAAAAACAGGGCGCCGCGATGCTATCGGAATGCAGAGCGGCTGAAGCGTGCGTAAAAGGCGAAGAGTGAAGGCTTAAAGAGTAGGAGAGGGAAATGCATGCAAGAGACAACATAGAAGGGAAAATCAAAGAAGAACATTAAACTAGGCTGGCCCGAATATCTTTCAAAAGGGTCCACGAAAGTTAGGTGGCTATATCGCGGGCTCACTTACTTCGCGGTAATGGTCGCTGGACAGTTCTACTCTGCATCGGCTGTTGCATGAGTGCAGGCACCGGGAGGCTACAACGCAGGCCGCCTGACCCGTGATGCTCAGCCGGAGAAAAGCCTAATATCGTCAGATAATTTACTCTGCCACCGATGACGAAGCGGAACTAGGTACTGGGGGCAGGGTTCGTGATCGATCGGCACTGGTGTGGTTCCTGCTCACCTCCGCATTCTGTATAATTGGCGTCCCACTGAGTGTGCTGGCTCTTCCCGAAATCGAGTCACTGGCTAAACATCACCACTCGGTTAGAAAAACGAGAAAAGACATCATTTCCGGGGATCTGGTGGCGGCACATTCTCTAGGTTTGGAGAGTCGTCACATTCCGGAACTTTCTGTAGCAGGGCCACCAATAGCTTCATGGAACCCAATTGAGCAGGAGAATCCGCAGTGATCCGTTCATCCGGTGGACTTCACTCGTAGTTAAAGCCGAAAAGCATGGCATGTTCAGGCTGGCAATTGTCTAGGCGATGCACATGGGGCTTAAAAGTTGCCATCTCGGCTAGCTGCCAGCGAGGGAGTAAATTTAGCGCGTTTGCAGATAGCGATTTCGTACGTTGGCAAATGCCTATTTGCTCGGCATGTGTGGTTACTGTGCCAACCGTGACGACGCAACCACAGACTTTAATTTGAAAAGAGATGGATATTGCGCTGTCTGAAATCCTGCCTACATACTACAGACGATGCCGCATTCCTTGCATGCAGCATTAGATACGGCATAGAGATGCATAGGTGGCCATCTCATCTCCAAGCTGCAGCACCTCGCCTTATGTTAGGTTCGGGGACTACATATAACATGTCGATCTTCTGTGCGATCGTACGGGTGATTCGGAAAGGGGTATGGTGTGTGTGATTGATTCCATCGCCCCAGTGGCACAGCAAGCCTAATGTGGCGCTTTGCTGGAGGTTCTGTGCGTTGTAGGTTTGAGTACACTTTATTTGCCATACACATTCGGCAACCTTGCGTCCGCTTGGGATGCATATCGTTTCCTAAATACACATATCCTCACCACTTTAACAGCAGCCCTAGCCGGCCATGCATACATATCCGCAGATTCTCACATGGCAGAGCATAGGGCGAAAGTGCGACAGAGCGGTTCGCACGATCACTATACAATCATCAAGCGGAAGGGTGTTAAATACAGGAATCACCTCGTGTAGAGATGCGCATTGGATCTCGAGAGGGATCTTGGATTGCACTCAACGTGCATCTAGAGCACCTGCAAGATACATCCGAATCAATGGCTGCCGAAATCATTTCCACCCAATGTCTGCTTCAAATGACTCGCATTAGGACCTCAATTGGACCTAAGGGCATGCAGAAGAAATTCCTTGGACCCCGAAAGCTCTGGTATGTTCATGTATATTATATACAGGACTTTAGACCCTTGAGTCGAAACTCATGCTCTTTCCGCTGCAACCGGCCAAGACAATGAATAAATTGGCACTATTAATTCTTGGGAAGAATTACGGCAAGCAGGCCACACTCGGGGCTTGCCGAAAGGGCACATGAACTCAATCTAGATCCCTCTCAGATACATGCATGCATTGTGAGATCAGCGTCTTCGACCCGGTTTGTGCGTCCGATGTGAGAATGGTGCAGAGGTCATCATCGAGTAGCATGCAGCGTCAACCCTTGCGATTATCACACACGCGGGAATTGTATTTACTGCCAATCGAGTGATAGTTTGAACACCGTAATGCCAAATACAAATATTTCTCCGCTGCACATTGCTCGGCCTACTGTAGTCACCAATCGAAGTTGATATGCCTTTATGCAATGTGGGAGCCGCATATGAATCTATGCACGGATGTGTTAAATGCATGCGGGCATTAGGTAAGGTCGACCCTGTCACATTTGTTGCGCAAGTCGTACTCCAGCGGACGATAATAACGCCGCTCTCAGTATTAAAAAAACACAAAACACAAAACGATGACACGAGAAATTTGCACGTAATTTGTACAATATGCTGCCGACTAAATAAATAAGTTTCATTCAGCTGGGCTGGGCAAGGGCGCAGCATTGCATTAATCACGGCACCGAGCACAGAGATGCGGAATTTTGGCCCTTCAGCATATGCTCAAGGTTACTGGAAGCGTATGTCACAATACGAAGCCGGTATGCGCAGTTATTTGCTCCTTCACACTTTGCGGCCCCTAAGTATTTTTGCCATACTCGGCTTTGGATCAATTTTGGTCACATGTCGCGAGGTCTATTCGGATGTGTTGGTGACGTGAACACCCTCACTTTCGTTCCCGTTTTGCGGGCACATATTGCCATACACTTCCTAGATTGTAATTACAGCGTCCGAAGAGCCGCAGATTCTTGTGCATCTTGCATTGCGCCAATGGTGCCTCGGAGTTAATCACTGAAGGGGCTCATGATTGCATTGGCACAGGCGCAGATGCGAGCTTTGCAACTTCGACTACATCCCGTATTCTACATAGCTTTCTCTATGCATGGCGAGTATTTGGCCATTCATAGACCTTTTATGCAAAAACTGACGCTTCACGACAGGTTGGGTTTCATTTGCGGCTTGTTCCGAATTCTACTGAAGCTGAAGAGTCGTATTTATGCAGCTCTTGTGGAACTTTGATTTTTTCCTCTGGACTAAGAATGGTGCTGCGAGAGATCAAACGGCGATGTCGCATTCCTCGTTCAGCGACGGGAAGTGTCTAAGGAGCTCATGAAGTATAAGTCAGACTTAAAGAGTTTTTCTTGCCGGTACTGGTCTAGACTGCTCTTTTGCATATAAGTTTGCACGCGTAATTCACTGGTTGACAAATACTGGGAACGCTTCCATCCAACACAACCTCCTCATGAGGGTGCCTGATTTCTGAAATTTTGTCGTTCTCTAATTTCACTAAAATTTCCCAGTTCTCAAAACAAGACGGGCAGCTTTCCACTTTGTGGTCTGAAAGGGTCCCTCTCCCAAACAGCAGTCGTATAGCAATCTCCCTGCTGTGGATATCCACCAGACGTCATGAAATAAGTCAATTGCGGGGCTGCCTATCCAGAAAAGAGTGCAAATTCTCATAGACTCGGTATCTAGAATCATTATCGCCTACAACTGCCACTGTCTTGCCATATCTTCAAATCACAATGAGCTCATCAGCATCGGCACTGGCGAAAAAGCACCGAGGGAAGGCAAAATAGACTTCACACATCTCTTGGTGTCCATTGAAATGGCCCGCCATCCATCCGACCTAGATAAATCCCAAGAATGCGTCCGAGCACTCGGCAGTCGGCATTATTCCAAACCTTCGCCATTCAACATCCCATGACCCAGAACAGCTGCAAATGAGACCGTCAAAGCATCAGAACCTATAATTGAATCTTTAGTGGTATGCTATCCGAGAACAACGAGCTAAGCACCAGAATGTCGAAGGGACGCTAGTTCTCACTCATCTCGACTGCCTCCAACTGCCGCCATCACCGCTGCGCCAACCCATGCTCAACCGCATCGAGTACATCATCAAAAACGCCCTCAGATGGACGGCTTTTCGTCGTCTCCCAGTCCTCATCTCGATACACACCTGTTCTCAACAACATCAGCTTCCAGCCCGACGCGTTGGCACCAGCAATGTCCAGGGCAGGATTGTCGCCCACCATATATATCGTGCTGAACGGCAGTTTCTCCACCTTTTTGTGGAGTTTCGGCATGAAGTCATGCTCAGTGTGGCCATGCATGATCTTGTGCCACTCAATGAGTACCCAGTGGGCATAATCATGCTGCACCGCAAACGGCTTACCAAACACATATGATTCAAGTTGCTGGGGCGGTTTCAAGCCGTTAGTTTCCTGATAGAGCCGCTCAAGCATCATCTTGAATGCACCCTGGCCAAACCGCGGAAGCGGATAGTCGTTGGCCCATAAATAGTCCACGTTGCTGAAGGCGATCGGAATGGCAGGTTTCTGTGGGTCAGAGACCGGTACCAGGCGCCGCGTGCCCACGATACCGCCGTTGGAGTTGAGCAAATCCAGCACAACCTGGATGTCGGTGCCCATGTCTCGTGGATCGTTGAATACGAGCACCGCGTCAATTTTGCGGTCCAATTCCACGTCCTGAGCGTACGCAGCGAGCTCGTCGGCCAGAAAGCGGTGGTGGGGCGACGCCGCCGGATATGCCTTCACCACATCGATGGGAAGAATGACGTCAGCAAACCCGTAGTCACGCGCCACGTGGCGCACGTAGTCCTTGTCGCCACCCACCACCATCACACGGCGGAACGTGCCCGTTTGTGCCCATGCCCGCATCGGCGTGTGGCTCTGGACGATCTGGTAGGGCGAAATGTCAAGGTTGAGAAGCAGCGAGAGCTTTTCTGCACGTGACGATTCAGAGACGCCGCCACCGTTTGTGAGCACGATAAACGGCACGTTTTCCTGCTGGAGAAGCGAAAGTGCTGCGGACGCTCGAGGAATGGCCCGTGAGCCGCGAAGGAGGACGCCGTCCATGTCGAAAACAAAGGCAGGGTACTGAGTCTCTGCACTTGAAAGCGACCGCGTCCAATTGCGAGCAATTGAGCCCGCACACCGGGCACGTGCGAGAAGCAACATCTGGTGGTAGTCGGTGGAGTTGGTGAGATCGGTGTGCATGTAGACGCACCCGTGCCTCCGGGCGAACCAAACACCCGTGCCTCCCGTGCGCACCCACCCACGTCGCACACGTAAATCTCAACACCAACATCACCTCGCCATGTCCACGCAGACGTACAAAGCCAAAGATGCGGGCGGCACCCCCGACAAAATGGCTGTGTTCCAGGAGTGTCTCCAACAGTTCAACGCACTGCCTGTCAATGCCGCCAAATGTCGTCAACTCTTGGCCAAATTGCTCAGACTCATTTATCAAGGCGAACTGTTCCCGGCAACCGAGTCCACCACGTTGTTTTTCTCGATCCTGAAGTTGTTCCAGCACAAAGACTCGGCTTTGAGACAGATGGTCTACTTGACAATTAAGGAACTCAGCTCCACTTCTCAGGATATTCTCATGGTGACGTCGTCCATCATGAAGGACATCCAGCTGGGCGATTTGGTGTACAAACCCAATGCGATCAGGACACTCGCCAAGGTTTTGGACCCCACCACGGTTTCGGCGTCTGAGCGGCTCTTCCGGAACTGTCTTGTGGACAAAAACCCTGTAGTGTCTTCTGCGGCGTTGATCTCCGCCTACAACTTGTTGCCGATTGCAAAAGACGTGGTCAAGCGCTTCACCAACGAAACCCTTGAAACTGTTTCGTCCTACAAGCAGTTCCCCTCCACACAGTTCCAGTTGCACGAGTACTACGGCGCGTCCACCACCAACCTCCCCAGTAACTCCTACATGTACCAGTACCACGCGTTGGGATTGTTGTACCAGTTGCGGAATCACGACAAAATGTCCATGATGAAGCTTATCACGGGGTTGACCGAGGGGCTGATTCTCCGGAACTCGTTGTCCATCATCCAGCTTATTCGCTACATTCACAAGGTGGTGGACGATGACGACCTGTTGGCACCACACTTAGTGCCCATCCTCGACGGATTCTTGAAACACAAGTCCGACATGGTCGAAATCGAGGCCGCCAAGACGCTTGTGGCTCTCCAGCACGTGATCTCAGACTCCCAGTTCATGGCAGTGGTGCTTGCGTTGCAGAAGTTGTTGAGCGTGCCCCGCACCTCCACTCGCTTTGCCGCGGTCCGCTTGATCAACCGGATCTCGTTGAAACACCCCGAAAAGATCATGGTGGTCAACCTCGAGTTGGAAAGCTTGATCAACGACGAGAACAGAGCCATTTCCACCTTGGCCATCACAACCTTGTTGAAGACTTTGGGTGCTGGAACGGTAGAGTCCACTAGCTCGGACAGTGTAGACCGCTTGATCACCCGCTTGACCTCGCTCATGGACGAGATCACCGAGGAATTCAAGGTGGTGATCATCGAGGCCATTGAGAGTTTGGCCTTGAAGTTTCCTTCCAAGCACAAGAAGCTTGTGGCTTTCCTTTCCGACTTGTTGCGTGACGACGGCTCGTTGCTGTTGAAATCCAGTCTCGTGGAGGCGCTTTTCGACTTGATCAAATTCTTGGATGACCCTGCCGCCAAGCAGCTCATCTTGATGAATCTCTGTGAGTTTATTGAGGATTGCGAATTCACAGAATTGTCTGTGCGGATCTTGCACGTGTTGGGTGACGAGGGCCCTTACACCGCCAACCCTTCGTACTACATTCGTCACATCTACAACCGGTTGGTGTTGGAGAACTCGATTATTCGGTCGTCAGCAGTCATTGCCTTGGCCAAGTTTGCTGCCGTGTGCAGCGACGAAATCTCCTCCAATGTGAAGACCTTGTTGACCCGGTGTTTGAGTGATGTAGACGACGAGGTGCGCGATCGTGCGTCGTTGTCATTGCGCTTTGTCAACGCCAACAAGCCGAAACTCGTACTCAACGACACCAAGTTCAACTTGGGTGCGTTAGAGAGCAAGTTGGCTAGCTACTTGAACGACGAGGCCAACTTTTCCACAGCATTCGATATCAGCCTGGTACCCACACTTTCTAAGGACGAAGCGAAGTCGATCGAGTACGACTCCAAGATCCGTAAATTCGAGAACGCCGATGAGACAGCCGACTCCAAATCCGGCGCCGACGCCAAGAACACCGCCAACGGCTCCGGAGCGACCGAGTCTGGAGCTGCCAACGAATACTTGAAGCAGCAGGAGTTCGCTACGGCGCTCGCCGCTATTCCCGACTTTGCTGCTTACGGCAAGTTGACGAAATCCACACTCTCTCCTGTGTGGTTGACCGACAAGGAGAACGAGTTCGTGGTGACTGCCACCAAGCACTTCTTTGTAGAGAGTCAGAAGTTGGTGTTGCAGTTTGATATCACCAACACCTTGTCGCTGCTTGTCTTGCAGGACGTGTCTGTCATTGCCCAGCCCGACAATGAGCTCTACGAGGAAGATTTCGTGATCCCATTGGCCGAGTTACGTCCAGAGAACTCTGGCTCAGTGTATGTATCATTCTCTACACCCGCTATTGGTGACGACGACATTTTGGCTGCTTTCGGAAACACCATTTCCTACACCAGCAAAGACATCATCGATGACGACGGCGGTATCGACCCTGCTGACGAGGGCTTAGAAGACGAGTACCAGATTGAGGACCTCGAAATCACGGCAGGTGACTTCATCACTCCGTTCTACAACTCCAACTTCACGGCCGTTTTCGACCAGTTGCCTACTGAGGAAAGTGCGGTGATCACCGTGCCTAACGTCTCCAGTTTGGAGCAGGCGGTGATCAAATTGAGCGAGGGGTTGAATGCCATGCCTTTGGACGGTTCCGACTACGTACCTTCGGGCCTGACATCGCACGTATTGAAGTTGTTCGGCAAAGACGCCTGGGGCGGCAAGGTCGGCGCCTTGATCCGCTTGGCTATCTCTGGCGGCAAGGTTGTGGCCAAAGTGCAGGCCAAGGCGGAAACAGAGGCGTTTGCTGCGGTTGTAGCCAGCGGAGCTGCATGAGCAGAAGGATCATTTTTAAAATACAGAATAAGAAGAGTACGAATTTGGACAAAAAGTAGAGAGACTCACCACCGTCCGTGGATGGGTGGAGCACTGCCGTTTCTATTGTATGTATTACATGTTTGATGCTTGGGAAGATACGTGACAGCGATGAATGGGTTCGCCGTATCTCGAGAAAGAAAACCATGTGGACTGTAGGCCCGGATATTGGCGTGAACGAGCCTGCCTAATCCTCTGTGTTGGAACTTCTCATTCGTTGCCTGCCATGTGTTGAGGTATCGCTGAATTTGCAGCATGACTCGGCTAGACTGTTTCCTGATCACAGTCGTTTAAAGGGTCGACGCCGCAACCATGTTGGCCGATCTGCTGACCGCCAGCTTTCCAGCAAGCCAGGTGCTGAATTCAGTAGACCAGGTAAGAATCCAGCAAGCCAGATAAGAGTCCAATAGAATTAAAGAAACGCGAATGCGGTTCTGAGAAAACTCGAGCGCTCTAGTGTACTGCTCAATCAGCCGTGATCTCGGCCGAGTTCTTGACTGTGCTTGTCCCTGACACGGAGCGGGTTGCTGCCTCAAAATCACATTTCTAAACCTTTGCTCCGCTATGGCGCGACCGCTTCAACATCTTGTACAAAAAGCCGCCCAGGAAGTAGACCATCAAGGCCGCCAAGAGAATGAGCACGAATATCCAGATGGCCGCCAAGTTGTCGGCCTGCGCAGCAGTAGGGCACGCGTAATGAGACCGGATTTCAAAGAGATACACACAGTCATCCACTGAGGTCACAAACGTGGCGTGTGCACGAGTAAGCATTTCTCTGTCACATGTAAACTGAAGAATGGTTCTTCTGCGCAATCTCTCGCCGTTGGCGTGCTTCAAGGCATCGCAGTACAGACCATTATCGTACTGAAGCGTTAACTTGCGCCCCCTATAAACCGGCGTTGTGGCAAATTCTCCTAGCGATATGTACTGACCCAGCTGAGGCTCGATATAGTAGGCACCAACAGCAGAAACGTTGTCAGCGTCTTTAACGGCTGTAGAAGCTTGTAGAGATTTTTTCAACGGGCTCAGGCAAACGCCCAAGGTGTAGTTGAGTCCGTTATCCACGCCTCGAGCAGTCCAGCCCATTGACTTTCCTTCATTGCCCAAACTAGAAAGGCCACGAAGATCTATGAATCCTTTTTGAAGATTAAGCACTGTACACGGGTCTAGTTCGTCCTCATGATTATCTTCAGCAACTGAGGCAGGCTGGGGAACGTCGGCCTTGTTCGCTGAAGGTTGCGGGACTTTGTGTTCTGTTTTCTGAATGAGGCCATGCAAAGGGTTGAAAAGAACCGACTTTTCGATATCGTGCTGAGGTCGTTGATCGACTATGTATAATCCAACTAGGAAGAAAACCACCAAAGCGACGAGTCCTACTCTTCGTTGTAGTCTCGACATGAGGTAGAAGGTCTGGGTGCAGGAGCAGAGAAGGCTGAAACAATGGCCGGGAATGGCCGGAACGACGTGGCTGTTAAGAGTGGGTAGGAGATTTTTGGATATTTTGGCGTATAATTTTTAAATGCTGTCTACGATGCCCGGAGTAGAACGGGAGCAAGCGTAGACTCTTGCAAGCACTGGCTGTGAAACGGTGCATACGGCCGATGGGCCAGCCCGGGGCGGGAAAATGGCCAAAAAATAACCAAAAACTCTCGTCAGCACACCAGGAGTAATGGATAGAGAGAAATGACAGAGTGCTCGTATTTGGCGAGGTGTTTGGCTTCCGGAGTGTGGGTTTCGGATAGCAAACATCGCCAAAATACGGTCGGTACGCTGGGAAACAAGAAAGCGAATCAACCGCCGAGGATTGTGACAATTTAGCACCTCAGAAATTGCAAAAACTACTGATTTCACTTGCCCACTCAGTCCATAAAGCAGAGCGTCGACTGAGAGATATTGCCGCTTTAGGTACCACCTGCTCTTTCCAGCAAAGTTCTACCGCAACTTTCTCCGCCATTTAGGGAACCGGTCACGTGAGCGTAAATTCACCGCTAGTGCAGCGTTTTCGCCCCGCGCTTGGTTTGCTTTTCAGCCTTCAACTGCCGTCGCCAGCTCCTCTCAGGTCACGTGCGCGCATACTTACCTCCTAACAACTACTGCAATGGAAGGCTGGACAGCGCCAAACCAGCCGCTATTTTCGGTGTTTGCCAACCGCTACGACCCGATAGCCGGTCCTGCACTTGCTGCCAAGGTGCAATTTCAGGCCGACGCTGCCGATTCCCTTGCCCAGTTTTACGCTGCAATCTGTGAAGGTGATCTCGTGACGGTAGCCGCCACCGCCAGCAACTACACGCAGCAATTGGACGTGCCTTATCCTTCCGAATCGGGATACACTGCGCTCATTTACGCCATAGTCCATGACCAGGACGCCGTGGCCGAAACCTTGCTTCGGAAATACGATGTGGACCCCGAGGTGCCAGATAACGTGGTCAACTACACGCCGCTCATGTGGGCGGTGCATATGAAATCCGTGAGAATGACGGAATTGGTGGTGGAGTTTGGTGCTGATCCAAGTCAACAGGTCAACGGAACCTCAGCAGTAGAGTTGGTGGATCTCGACCACCATTCGCCGGTATATGAGTATTTCAAGACCCACGGACTTTTGACGGTGGCCAAAACAGAAGACCCAGAACTCTACGAGAGCAACACGTTCGGCGGCAGCGACGAAGTCGACAACTTGTCCCACCAGATCAGAATGCAGACACTCGGAGCAAACAACCCGGAATCCGACGCTGAGTCTGAGGACGAACTAGACGAGGAGGCCGAGCTAGCTAGAAATGTCGATTTGGCCCAGACGCCGGAGTTTCAGTACGGCCGCGTCGTTCCCGAACAGTATATCAAGTTTTCCGACTCCGACATTCCAGCATTGTTGGACTACATTTTCGGCATGAGAACCAGCTCGGCAGCCTTGCAACATCAAGCCAAACTTCCTGCCGCCGTGGTGTTTCAGATGCTCCGCTACTCGCACAACAAAGTGTCCAGTCGAGAGTTGACGGAGTTCTTGTTTGAGTGCTTTGTCACACGGTTGCGGTCGGTGACAAACACGAAATCTGGAGTATTCAACATGGCCATGACGACGGCGTCGGATGATCACAGCAGTGCCGGAGGCGCCGGGGATATCATGTTGTTGAGCTACTGGCTTGCGGCGCTCCAATTCTTGCATTTCTACTTTGCTCGCAGCGAGTTGTACCGCGAGTACCCCAAATTTCTTCAGGAGCTTGTGAACCTCACGCAGCTGCTTGTGGCAACCCTCTCGTTTCTGATCAACCTGCGGCTCAACTTGTTGGTGGACGAGTGCCTCTTAAACTTCACCAGCTTGGTCGATGTTTCCACCGTATTGTACGCCAAAGACTGGAATTTGTTCAAGAACAAGCCCAAGCACACGCGGACCTACGATGACATTCTCCGCATGCTCTACCCACCCACTCAGCAAGAGTTGATGAAACCATCGCCTTTGAAGTACGTGCAGGTACTCGGGGCGCTTGATTACGTGCTTAAGTTGCACGAGGTGGACCCTTTGCTTCGCCACCAGGCGTTTTCGCAGGTCTTCTACTACATCAATGCTGTCGTGTTCAACAAGCTCGTTTCGTCCTCCAAGTACTGTTCGCGCACGAAAGCGGTGCAGATCAGACTCAACTTGTCTGCACTTGAGGACTGGCTTCGTCTGCATAACTACCGGAATTACAAACCGGAATCTTTGGGAGGTCTTTCGCAGCTCTTGGCTCCCGAGGCGACTCCAATTGTCAATTTGTTGAACGATTCCGGCGATGCCAAAGATCCCCACAATCTTTCTTTCTACTACCGCTCCTTGTATCACATTGGCCGCAATCAGCTCATGCCGCTGATAGAACTTCTCCAGTGGCTCCAGGTGATGTCTGGACTTCAGAACGAAGAAGAGTTTGTTAATACCATCAACGAGTTTGAGGATCTCAATTACTACCAGCTTTTCAAAATTACCAACAAGTTGTACCGCTACGAGGTGGACGAGCCGAGACTACCCAAGGCACTCAATCAGTACTTGAAGCGGCTTATGAACGAGCAGGGCGAGGCGCAGGTGGAGAGAAGCATTTTGCACTACATGACACAATCCACTTTCCTTAGCAAAGAGGTATACATCTATTTGAATCCCAACCACGTTTTTGGCATCGCCTTGCCCAACTTGGCCGAGCTCATTGCCCATTTTGGTGCCGGAATCGGTGGAGTCAGAGTGATGCGGGCCCGCAAATACCAGCCCAGTTTGCCTGTTTCGGTGATGGACGACGTTGAGGAGATTTTGGCCACCAACAGGAATGCCAACTTGAACGACACCTACGATTACGACGAGGAAGAGGAGGAAGAAGAAGAGCAAGAAGATGAGGAAGCGGACAACGACGACGAGTCTCGAAATAACGCTAATGACGATGATCTGAGCTACAAAGATGAGGCCGTCGAAACGTCTGAAAAGCACGAGCCCAGCGCTCACTTTAAAGGCGACGAGTTGTTCAAGCAAATGCAGCTTCCGCTGTCGGTTGCACACAAGCATTGGGGCGACACGGATATGGAGGCCAACCCGTGGTAAGTTCGAGCACAGGAATCCTGGCACGTGTTCTACGGCAAGCGTATGACTTGAATCTTCAAAGTTCGCTTCCTGACCTTCATTTCTATATACATCACAAGTGAGAGACAAAGTTGTTGTTCTTGATGCGGGCGGTGTTGGCACGGGAAATCTGCTTGCGGCGCCATTTCATGACATCGTCCTTCTTGAGATCTTCATCGAGTTTTTTCTTGTCTAGACAGTCCCAGAGCCATTCGGGGTACTCTGAATCTTCTAGGGCCACAGGCTCATCTCCGTTTTTACGGACTTTCAAGTTGAGGACAGTGCCGGCTGGCGTAGCGGATTTATAGTGAACAGCAGAGTAGCTGAAAAACCGAGCAGCGCGGGCGACGCCTCGAATGGACATCATGGTGGAATTCTGACGAAATGGAACATCGTGAGCGGCAACTGCACACAACCACCCACTCGGTGCGCGGCACGTGACCCGACTCCCCTAGTACGCTGAGCTTGTTCGCAACTCTGAAAATTTTCATTCTTCTGCTTAGAAAGAACCCAGAAAATGCCACCAAAAAAGAAAGCCGTCGCTGAGAAGCCCATCTTGCTCGGAAGACCGGGCAACAACTTGAAGTCCGGAATCGTCGGGTTGGCCAACGTCGGAAAGTCCACCTTCTTCCAGGCTATCACCCGGTGTCCATTGGGAAACCCCGCCAACTATCCTTTCGCTACCATTGAGCCCGAGGAAGCCCGTGTCATTGTGCCATCTGCTCGTTTCGAGAAGTTGTGCCAATTGTACAAGCCCAAGAGTGAGGTTCCTGCCTTTATGACCATTTACGACATTGCTGGTTTGACCAAAGGTGCCCATGCCGGTGAAGGTTTGGGAAACAATTTCTTGGCCAACATCCGTGCCGTTGATGCCATTTACCAGGTGGTCAGATGCTTCGAGGACTCCGACATCATTCACATCATGGACGAGGTCAACCCCGTCCAGGACCTCGACATCATCAAGGATGAGTTGAGATTGAAGGACATCGAATTCGCCGAGAAGCACCTCGAAGGTATCGAGAAAATCACCAGAAGAGGCGGTCAGTCTCTTGAGGTGAAGCAGAAGAAGGAGGAAGCCGAGTTAGTCAAGAGAATCATCAAGTTGTTGGAGGATGGTGGCCGTGTGGCCAACCAGAAATGGACGCAGAAGGAGGTTGAGGTCATTAACTCCATGTTCCTCTTGACCGCCAAGCCCTGTATCTACTTGGTGAACTTGAGTGAGAGAGACTACGTCAGAAAGAAGAACAAGTGGTTGCTCAAGATCAAAGAGTGGGTTGACGCCAACTCGCCTGGTGACGTCATCATCCCTCTTTCTGTATCCATGGAGTCTCACTTGGCTGGCCTTGAAACTGAGGAAGAGAGAGAGGCTTACCTCAAGGAGATTGGTGCCCAGTCTGCTTTCCCCAAGATTATCACAACCATGAGACAGAAGTTGGACTTGATTTCTTTCTTCACCGGTGGTCCAGATGAGGTCAGAGAGTGGACTATCAGAAGATGGTTCACTGCACCACAGGCTGCTGGAACCATTCACACCGACTTGGAGAGGACATTCATCTTGGCGCAGGTTACGAAGTACGACGACCTTATTGAGTTGGGTGACGAGAACGCCGTCAAGGCCGCCGGAAAGTTGATGCTGAAGGGTAAGGACTACTACGTTGAAGATGGCGACATTTTGTTCGTCAAGGCCGCTGACGGAAAGGCCCGTTAATAAAGTTACGACCAGGCTTGTGTAGCAGACGTATTATTCGCGAATTTGCCATTGACTAGGTATCGACGCTGCTAAAACCTCCGTGGTCGTTCGCGTACTTTCTCACTTCACTACTTTTTTCTTCTCTAGACAGATGCCAAACCGTTGAATCTCCTTCTGAGAACAATAGCTAAACTTCGTGGTGCTCCATTTGTTCTTCCGGTTCGACGTTTTTGTGGTCGCCATCTAAGTTTTCTGATCACCGACGCCTTCAACTCCTGCACTTTACTCATGTTCACAAGGTGGATCCAACGTGTCCCCAAGCGGACACTAGCGGCGCCTCCCTCGTACTTTGCAAACATACAGAAACCTCCGCAAACATACAACGGGTCTAATGGCGAATATACAAGCCACCCAGCACCGCAATTGACTCTGCATTCGCAGAATGGAAACGCAAACCAGGATTCGCAACAGAATGACCACCAACCTCCCATAATTTCGCCTCCTCCGGCAGATCGCCCCCTTCGAGAACTCACCACTCTTCTCGCCATGTTCACACTCGCATACTTGGCGGTGGACAACTACTCAAGCCGAGCCAAGCTCGAAAAGGTGAGCAAGGAGACCACGGCACTCAACTTGAAGGCGCTTCAGCTCCAGCAGCAGAATTTTTTGGCTGCAAAAAGACAACAGGATTTGCGTATGTTGAAAGAGCGGGCCGACGCGTCCAAAAAGAGCTACAGAATGGCGCTTCACATTGCCATGCTCCGGCAGCAGCTCGAAGACCAGCACATAGAGCCTGTAAGCGTAGATGCGGCGCTCCAGGAATTCGAGAAACACGTCAAAATCCAGAACCTGGCGCTGAACCTCACTGGGCAGGCGATCTGGGTGGTTGATTCGTCGGAGCTAGCCGGCCATGTTCCCGACCCGCGTGTCTACGAGCGAGAGAAATGAGCAGCATGAAAACGGCCCAGAATCCATAGTCGTGTTTATTTTTGCTGTCCGCCCAACCCTGCCGCCGCCGTTGGGTCGTCTGGTGCACGGGTGTGTCCGGGGTTACCCGCACCGTTGTATATAAAAACCCGCTCGCACCTCATCTGATCCCCACAATGTCATAGGCGCCCATTAGAGTCACGGTCTGTGTGACTTCTTCCACATGCAGACTCGCCACTGTGTGGTAATGCGTGCTCGGGCTATCCTTAGATCACTAGTTTGTACAACCACTCAGTCGCTCCATCCTTGTGGGTGGGGTCGCGGTTCCTCACTGACATTTCTCTGGTTCTTTCTGGCTGTAGATGTTGAAGCTGCTTATCCTCTTCTTGTCTCCAAGAGCTTGGCGTCGATGGGCCCCAATTTTCTTCTCTCTAATTTTTTCTGCAACAAGTTGAACTTGGGACAGCACACGCTCTGGGCACTTGGGCCGTTGGTTTCATAAAAACCCTTGCAGCACTTGTATAGCGCATCGATGGCTTTTGAGCATTTGGACTCGTCGTATCCGTTTGCCAGAAGGCAATCCTGAATGGCACAGGCGAACGGCTTGCACTCTGACGTTTCGTTGGTGGACATGGTGAGGTGAGAAGGTAGCGGTCACGTGAGCGAGAGAAGTTGCTGCCCTGAAAATGAGAAGGCGGGGCGGAGGGTTCAAAATTAGGATTTATATTCTCTGATAATTAATCTGGAAATGCCAGACTTGAGCGACTAGCTCATAAAGTGGGCGGTGGCGGATATTGCACGATGGTCAGCACCGGAGCCAGTTCAGAGTGGTGAGTCGGCCAGAAAATGCTGATTTTCGGTAGAAAATAATCCACCGACTCCGAAATTCCTGCCAGGTCGTCCCGGAATCTCTCCAGTGCGTTATTGCCGCTTTAAACACTTTCGGTGCTTGGGTTTCCTCCACAAGCTTCTCTCCTCGATTAAGTGCGCTGTACTTGCCACCAACAAACGTTTCTCTCACATCTTTCGCTTGAATTTCAGCCTCAAAATATTTGACCCCTCCCTACACCTCGTTGGGGTCCAAGTCGGCATGGTAGTCGTCCTCGTCAAACTCACTAGGCTCGTAGATCACGAGCGGCACAAATTCCGAAGTCTGCTGGAGATGCTTCTGGTGCTTGCTGCGGTACACATAAAACGTGGCACACAGCAAAAACACCAGGGTCAAAATGGCAATCAAGCCCCATCGTGAAAGGTGCCAGCGTAGCGACTCGATTTCCGACCGCATGGCCATGTTGAGTTCAGTCGTGATTTTGTGGTTTGTCTCCTGAATGCGGAGCATGATTTTCTTCGACATGAGAGTGTTTTCCAGCCGCTGATCGTTGACCACCACCTGGGTGTCGTTCCTCATCTGCAAGAAGTGATTATTGAGCTCATCGCTGATGGTGCCGAAATCCCGTTCCAACACATTGATCTGGTTGATGGCATCGTTGATGTGCGACTCTCTGTTGCGAGTAATGTCGACCCGAAGTTCCTGTTGGGCACTTTCAAACAAGTACAGCTCATTTTCTAGCTCGTAAGCCTGCGTGTACTTTGTCAGAAGCTTGCCCAATTTTTGATTGAGCTGAGCAATGAGAAGCTCGATTAGCTCGTCGCTCTGGCTGGGCGAAAACCCGGCCCTTACGAGTTGCTTGTATACTTCGTAGGTGTCAATGTAGGGTTCCATTTCGTCGAAGATGGTGGTCAAAAAGTCGTCCTTGTTGACATCGTCGTCATTTTCCTGCTTGGCCTCGTCAGGTAGATCTTCGGTTTTCGCCACGTCTTGAATGGTCTTCACTTCGGGGATCGTTTTGGCGTTCTGACGGGACGAAATCGACACCGATATGGGTCTGGCGGGGGGCATTCTGAGCGGACAGAACATCCTGCTCGTCACGTGCCCGCGGGATAGTAGGCGCTGCGGTATTCGGCACGAGATACGGAACATGCCGGCGAGGAGTAGTAGTTGCTGGTGCGGAGTGAGCTACGTCGCATCAACACCAGATAAAGGTGAGACAATGGGGCGGCGGAGTGAAGTTTTGGTAGCGAAAAAGGATGAGTTTCACGCCGGCTGTTTTTTTTACTGCCCGTTGGGCCCGAATTGCGCTGGGGAGGCCAATCGAGCCGTCACGTGACAGATACTATGAAACGAGCGGCAGTGCCAGCACGAACCTGTGGAAGGGCTGAAAACGGTAAGACGTGATGCTCCCGCGATCCAAAATAGATTCGCAACGTTTCAGATCCTCAAAGCTCGCCAGTCACCGACTGCTTGAGAAACTCCGCCTACCGTGGACACACCGCGGATGTCAACACAGCAAAACAGAAGAGCGAAGAATTTCAATGGCACTAAAACTCTGATTTCCGCCGAAATCCGCTCAGATTTCCAGATCAACGCTGCTCGCCCGTCACGTGTCGCTGCACCTACACCTTCATCTCAGCCGCACCCAACCGCACCATGAACTTCCTCTCCAGCGCGTTTTCGTCGCTCACGGGAACATCCATTCCCTACACGTTTCAAAATAAGGTTCTAGACCCCTCGTTGGCAGCTTACCCGGACGCACGCTCCGTGTGGACCGTGTACGATGGCGTGAATCCAAAGTCTGGAGCACCGGTGCTGATTTTCGAGTTCAACCTCAAGGACGCCTCGTACGGATCACGTGAGAGCCTTGCACGCAACAGTTTCCGCAAACTCAAGGTGATCAAGTTCCCCAGCGTCATCGCGGCCCTCGATTTCTTCGAGTCGGATTCCTACCTCTACGTTGTCACCGAACGGGTGGAGCCATTGGCTCGATACTTGGCAGCACACGACATTCTGGACGACGCCAAATTCTGGGGTTTCCATGACGTAGCCCGGGCCGTGCTGTTTATCAATATGAAGGCGGGGAGTCTCCACGGGAATATCGGCACGGACTCAGTGTACGTGAACGAGCAAGGAGAGTGGAAACTCTTTGGATTTGAGATCTTGACGAATTTGACGTCCGACCCACAGCAGCCGTTCTACCGCAACTGTGACGAGGCGCCCGGATTCGGCGACATTCTCCCGCTGGACTTTGATCTGCCGGATCTGGTACGGCAGTTCCCGGTCAAATTCGACTCTTTCAAGCTTGGTGCGTTTCTCTACATTTTGTTGAACTGCTCGGACTTTTCACGTCCTTTCAAAGCCGAGCATGCTGCTTTGAGCTCTGCCGCCGGGGTGCCGAAAGCGTTGCTGGTGCCTTACAAGAGGCTCGTGAGTGTAAAGGCGAACTTGCGATCTACCGTTGAAAAATTCCTCTCTGATCTGGCTGCCTACTTTGAGAACAACCCCTTGGTATCGTTCACGGCTCATTTGGACGAGCTCAAGTTCCAGAATGAAGCCGACACCATGAGCTTTTTCAAGCACGACATGGCCCACTACATGGAGTGCCAATTTCCTCCAGGCTATCTAGACAAGAAACTTCTTCCGCAGATCATAGCACAGTTCAACGCCGTTTCGCTGAGAAAACCCACCGTCAACACCACCCCAGAAGCACACCAGCAGCAGCAGGAGACGCTCTCAGTGCTATTGAACTACGTACTCAAGCTTGGCGTGACGCTCGCCGAAAAGGACTTCTCTGTGCTTGTCAAGCCGGTGATTTTCCAAGCCTTCACCATCCTGGACCGCTCCATTCGCATGTCCTTGCTCAAGTATCTTCCCGAGTACAACAGGTTCTTGACGGAGCTGGAGGTTCAATACAAGATTTTTGGCAGCTTGATCTCAGGGTTTCAGGATACAAATTTCCTCATCCGTGAGACCACCCTCACGTCCATTTCCGCCATCATCGACAAAGTAAGCACCAAGCAGGTGAACCAGGAATTGCTACGGGTACTTGCCAAACTGCAAATGGATCCAAAGCCATCGATCCGCACCAATACGCTTGTGTTGATTGTGAAGATTCTGGGAAAAATCTATACTACATCTAGAAACAACGTGGTAATCACCGCGTTGGCCAAGGCGCTCCGTGACACTTTCACACCTTGCAAAATGACGGCACTCTCTGGATTTGAGCAACTCATTGAAGACTTTCTGCTTGAGGAGATCTGCGGCAAGATACTTGGCCACTTGTCTCTTGCCCTCATGGACCCCAAATCACTCAAGGTGCGGCAGGAAGCCAAACGGGTATTCCAGCTCTACTTCCTGGCAGTTGAGAAACATGCGCAGTCACTCCCACAAGATGAGGACGAGGATGACGCCGAAGAGTCACAATTCTACGACAAGGCGCGAGTTTTGACGTCCGACGACTCCAAACCAGCGCAGGAATCGTCGCTCTCATTTGGATGGATGATGAGCAAGCTCGTAAATCCCGCCGAGATAAATGGCCAGCTCAACAAGGGCCTCGACAGATCAACTCCCGATTTGACTCGGGTATCGTCACCAAAAATCGAGCAGCAGGCAGCCGTTCAGCCTGCAGATGAGGAGTGGGACGACAGTTGGCAGGAGACAACAGATATTGAGGAACCAGTTGTGGCTTCCAAGGCGAAACAAGCGGCTTTGGGCGTGAAACCAGCGGCAGCGGCACCACGCACATCGCGTGCGGCTTCCTCTGGGTCTCTCAAGTTAGGGAAACCTCGAGCAAAAACTCCAGGATCGTCTTTGAAGCTTAATCTCGATTTGCATGAGGACGATGATGAGTGGGGCGGGGATTGGTAAAAGCTGAACCGCACGGCTTTGATGACCTTCAGCGCTGATAACATAAATTTCCCGATACTCCAAGATCGTGCAAAGTTACCATATTGTGCAATTCTGAATCGTTATCGTGTTTGCTTGGCTGTACGGCTTCTGTTTCATTGTCTTGGCAAGACTGTCGCGGCATTGAGGTGAGCCACCACACTAGAGGACAATGAAGTGAAATGAAATAAGGACAATGACGGAGAGAAGCAGGCGATACCCCCCGATTTTAGACTCTAGATTCCGAAACCTAGTACCATTTAGAAAGACCCCTCGTCAGCAAGGTTGTCTTGGTGAGTCTTGTGTCGAAGCGAGAACGCAGAGTGTAGCATGCAGTGCACATTTTCGCACCCAATACACACTACAGTGCATGTCAGGCCGACATTCCTTCAGATTTCGCGGTCTTGGCTTGGAGCCGTGCGGCTCTGCCAGAACAATCTGTGGATCCAGCAGATAAGCCTTACTCATTGTGTATAAAGTGACCGGGATTTGTTTGAATTTTTTTCTTCTTCTTCAGTCTAGTCTCAAGTGGTGAACCAATGCCTGACCCGCAACAAATTACTAGCATTCTGTCTCAGGCTCTGTACAGGGACGTCAATGCACACCAGGTCGAGTTGACTGCATCTAAGGAGCAGGTTGGTCTCACGAATCTCGCCGTGGACCTCTCAGAAAATGAGAAATTGTCCATTCTCCGCCGTCTCAATTATGACTCTTTGGACTCCACTGACAATTTGCCCATTGGTGCGCTGTTCATGATCGAAAAGATTGCCCTGCTTGAGTTGGACGAATCTTTACAGATCTTGCGCGTATACTTGCAGGAGCATGCAGAAGATGTTAATGTTCCCACAGAAGAGTACGACAACGTCGCTCGCCTAGTTGAAGCTGAAAACCTGGTGCTTTCCTCCGACAAATCTGTTGAATCGTCGGAAAAAGCTAATGAAACCAAGCAACAAACTTTCGTATCGACGGCCTCCGAAACTGCGATTGATGGCGCTAGCTGGGAATTGCAAGTGAAAACTGAAGCTGGACTCATTGCTTTCCACTCTCCATATCCAGAGGTGCGCTCTGTGACTGATCCATATGACGATCCCAACATTACAGCCGAGACTTTCAGAGTGTATTTGCTTGGAATCATCTGGACATGTATCGGAGCTTTTATCAATCAGTTCTTTGCGGAGCGTCAGCCGCGGATTTCTCTTAAGCCTGCGGTGGTTCAACTTTTGCTTTATCCATCTGGTTGGCTTGCTGCCGCCGTTTTCCCAGATTGGTCGTTCAAGGTGTTTGGTAAGAAGATCCAACTCAACCCTGGCCCCTGGTCTCATAAGGAGCAGATGTTGGCTACGATTTTCTTCTCCGTTTCTTCGGGTCACCCGTACGTTTCGTACAACATTCACGTTCAGCGCCTTGCTCAGTACTACAACAATCAGTGGGCCAATTGGGGGTACCAGACTTTGATGATGCTTGCAACAAACTTTATGGGTTTCGGCTTTGCCGGAATATTGAGAAAATTTGCCGTGTACCCTATCAAATCAATTTGGCCCACGCTCTTGCCTACGTTGGCTTTGAACAAGGCGTTGTTGCAGACAGAGAAGAAGGCGAACATCAATGGCTGGACTATCTCGAAGTACAAATTCTTCTTCATTGTGTTTGTTGCCTCGTTCATTTACTTCTGGTTCCCCAACTACCTCTTTGAGGCGTTATCATACTTCAATTGGATCACCTGGATTGCTCCCGAAAATTTCACATTGTCGTTGGTCACCGGAAGTTTGTATGGATTGGGACTCAACCCAATTCCTACCTTTGACTGGAATGTGATTAACTACAACTACGCTTTGACCATCCCATTTTACTCGCAGATCAACCAGTACATCGGCTCAATCCTTGCATTTTTCAGCATTATTGGGCTTTACTACTCCAACTACTATTGGTCCGGCTATCTTCCTATTAACTCTTCCTCGTTGTTCACCAACACTGGTGCCAGATACGCGGTCTCGGAAGTCGTGGACGATCGGTCCTTGTTCGACAAAGCAAAATACCAAGAAATTGGGCCCCCATTTTACTCTGCGGCGAACCTTATCGTATACGGCACATTCTTTGCCTTGTATCCTTTTGCATTCATCTATGAGGTGGCAATCAACTATAAGCCCATGTGGGATGCTTTGAAAAAGCTCGGATCTTCATTGAAGAATTTCCGCAAGTCCACTTTTGAAGGATTCGATGATCCTCACACCATCATGATGAGAAGGTACAAGGAGGTGGCCGACTGGGTCTTTTTGGTTGTGTTGTTGATTTCAGTTATTCTTGCAATTTTGTGTGTCAAATTATACCCTGCCGAGACGCCAGTGTGGGGTATTTTCTTTGCACTTGGTATCAATTTTGTGTTTTTGATCCCAATGACAGCGGTGTACGCTGTGACAGGGTTCTCCTTTGGTCTCAATGTGTTAGTAGAACTTATTGTGGGTTACGCCTTACCAGGTAACGGTCTTGCATTGAACTTCATCAAAGCATTGGGCTACAACATTGATGGCCAGGCTCAGAACTATATTGGTGACCAGAAGATGGCTCACTATCTCAAAATTGCCCCACGCGCAGTGTTTAGGGTCCAGATGCTCTCGGTGCTCATTTCATCGTTTATCTCTCTTGCTGTGATGAACTTCATGATTGACAATGTCGACAACTACTGCTTGCCCACAAACAAGCAGAAATTCACATGCCCGAGCTCGAACGTCTTCTACTCTGCATCTGTCTTGTGGGGTGTTATTGGTCCCAAAAAAGTTTTTGGTGGTTTGTACCCAGTGATGCAGTATGCATTTTTGATTGGCGCCTTGTTGACTATTCCGTGTTATGCTTTCAAGAAATATGCTCCCAGAAAGTTTTCTAAGTACTTCCAGCCAACCTTGATCATTGGAGGATTCTTGGTTTACGCTCCGTACAACTTGTCGTACTACACTATGGGAGTGTACTTCTCTTTCATCTTCATGTATTACATCAAGAAGAGATATGAGGGTTGGTGGGAGAAATACAACTACGTGTTGTCAGGTGCCTTGGATGCCGGAGTTGCGATGTCTTCCATTATCATATTTTTCGCCGTGCAATATCATGCTAAGCCTATTGCCTGGTGGGGCAATGAAGTATCTTACAGAGGCGTTGAGGGCGGACTGGGTCAGCAGCGGAGACTCAATGCCACTCTTTCTGCTCCAGAAGGCTACTTTGGTCCCAGAAAGGGCCACTTCCCATAGAAAGGACAACTCAATATCACGAATTAATAAAATGTGTAGATTGCAATATGTAGCGGTGACATCAAGAGGTTGAACGTGGGCCAAAAAATCCCCCGGGAGCGTCGGTGACGTTCAATCTTGGGTAACCAGTTCCATCATTCCCGACATAAGGCACAGTGTTACCCCACCAGTTCACATTGATACCCTTGTAATCAACTGCAAAGAAAATTATGACAGAAGCGAAAGCAAGGCCACCATTCATTCCTGAGTTGAAGATATAGTTGTACTTCTCCCACCAGTGAACGTATCTCTTCCTAACATAATGCATGAAGAAAGCCGACAAGTACATGCCTCCGATAAAGTAGGACAAGTTGTACGGAGCATAAGTCAAGAACCCGCCAATCACCAATACGGGGTTGAAAGCCTTGAAAATAGCGTTCTTTCTGATAGTAGAATTTTTGTTTGCATAGACTTTGAAAGCAGTAAAGGGTATCGCAAGCAAAAATCCTATAAGGAAGCAGTACTTCAAAATGGGGTAAAGGTCGTTGAACACTACCTTTGGACCAATTGCACCCCACACGACAGATGCAGTGTAAAACGTTCTGGCTGCTACACAGGTCAACTTGTCCTTCTGATCTGGAGTGCAGAAACCATCCACGCTACTGATCTGGAAATTGATCACCGCCAAAGAAACAAACGAAGCGATGAACACAGAAATCATCTGCACCCTGAAGAGAGATCTTGGCGGGATACGAGCGTAGTGAGCCACTTTCTGGTTAGTAACGTAGTCCTGGGCTTGTCCATCAATGTTGTAACCCAAAGCCTTGATGAACATAAGAGCAATACCATTACCTGGCAATGCGTAACCGACAATGAGCTCAACCAAGACGTTGAGGCCAAAGCTGAATCCTGTCGCTGAGTAGATCACAGTAAGCGGAATCAAGAAGATGAAGTTGATCCCCAAAGCAAAGAAAATACCCCAGACAGGAGTTTCTGCCGGGTAGATTTTGATACAGATGATGGCAAGCACAACTGATAAAACCAAGAGAACGGAAAAACACCACTCGGGAACTTCCTTATATCTTGTCATGGACCTAGTGAAAGGATCATTGAAACCGTCGTAGGTTGATTTGCGGAAGTTCTTCAAGGAACCAATAAGCAGAACCATAGAGCTCTTCATCTGGACCCAATTGGTACCCACGATGTAAACAGCCGAGAATGGGTAAATGGCAAAATAGGCACCATATACAACCAAGTTGGCTGCAGTGTAGAATGGCGATCCGTACACCTCATATTTGGCTTTATCGAGTAAGCTCTTTGAGTTGACCACCTGGGTGACGTCATAGCTCTCACCCGTGTTTGTGAAGAGTCCATTGGAATTGATAGGCAAGTATCCAGTCCACTTGTAGTTCTTGTACCACACAGCAATTATACAAAAGAACGCAAGCATTGCTCCAATAAATTGGTTTGCGTAGGAGTAGAACGGCATTGCCAAAGGAGAATAATAACTTAAAACGTTCCAATCAAAAGTCGAAATTGGGTTCAATCCCATTCCATTAACAGTACCAGTAATTACCGCCAAGTTATTGTTGTGAGGCGAAATCCAGGTTGTCCAGTTGAAGGACGAAAGCGCTTCGAAAAGATACCCTGGAAGCCAGTAGTAGCAAAATGAGGCAGCAAAAGTCAAGAAAAAAAATTTGTACTTCGAAATGGTCCAGCCATTGATATTCTCCTTTGGATCAGTCGCAAGCAAAGCTCTGTTAAGTGCCAAAGTGGGCAACATGGTGGGCCAGATTGCCCGAACAGGATACACGCAAAACTTCCTCATGATACCAGCAAATCCAAATCCCATGAAATTTGTCGAAAGAATCAACAACACTTGGTAGCCCCATCCACACCATGATACGTTGTAAAACATTTCCATTTTGAGCACAGGAATGTTGTAAGAAACGTAAGGGTAACCAGAGGACACGGAATACATGAGAGTGGTCAACATCTGCTCCTTAAGTGACCACGGACCTGGATTCAAGTGAATCACTCGGCCCAAGATCTTAATTTTTCCCTTTGGCACACACAATGCCAAAAGCATTCCACAAGGATAAATGAGAACCTGCACCACGGACGCATCCAATGAAATATTGGGATAGCGCTCCACGAAAAACTCGTTGATAAAACTGCCAATTGCAGTCCAGATAGCTCCCAAGAAGTATACTCTCCAAGTCTCGGCGTAGGCCTCGGGGTCATCAAAAGGATCAGTCACCGATCTAACCTCCGGGTAAGGCGACCAGTACGCAATTATTCCAGCTTCAGTACGAACTTGCAACTCCCAATCAACAAATCCCTCCCCGCTTTCAGTGATGTGTGTCTTTTCTTGCACGTCAAAGACGTCAACCTTGCCATCTATCTTCTCTCCCATCTTCTCGTCGATATTCATAGGGCTCTCCGGTTTGTAGGCCACCAATTTCTCAATCTCATCCATGAACTCGACATCAATGTTTACGTCATTGTCGTGGTCGACCAAGAAGTCTTTCAAAATTTCTAAAGCTTCCTCGACGGTCAAGCCTTGTATTTTTTCAATCATGAAAGCAGCAGCAACAGTTAAGTTGTCTAAATCAACAAGAGACTCAAAGTTGAGCTTTTTCAAAATATGCCGCTTTTGAGAGTCAGTGAACTCTAAACCAACATCACTGAGCGAAACAGGGTTTGAAATGACAGCTCGGATGTCAATTTCATGGTCTTTTGCTTCCAAACGGTCTCCCGTGGATGTGATACTAGTAAGATCCGGTTTGGTCATGGTCCAGACAGAACCAGATTTGCGTCTTTATATAGAAATTCAACTCTTCCAACTTCCTGTTGCCGTGCAGCAAATGGCTCTCCGGCATGGAAACCATGTGAGAGGACGACCAATTTCCGCTTAAAATAGGTCACTTCGTGCGTGCCATCGCAAAGATTATTTGAGTACTTGGTTTCCGCATTTGACTGAGCTTTTTCTTGCTAGTTCATGTACACTCAAATCGTCAAATAAGGTGCTCCTGATGTATCGACCTGTCGTCTTGCGTGCACAAGTTTGACAGGTCGAGCATAGAAATTGCGGGAACCTCAATGTGTCATGGTGTTCGGCACGCCGCAGCTGTCAAAAGGCTCCAGAAGCTGCAACTTTAGTAAAAGATAATGCAGGACGTGTGTATGTTGAATGTATGGTAACGAAATCGCGCACATGTCGTTGCATTTCCACGCCTACATTCCGGCGATTTCTCATCACAGATTTCACTAGCGGAGAAAGACTTGGTAAAAGGAAATTCGTATAGATGTAATTTCTTTATCCTTCTTTTACTTCGCGTGGAGCAGATCATTCTCCGCCGTCAGAGCCGCGTGCCGCATGGCGTATGGTAAGCGATCGTGCATACGTCAAGCAGGCGATGGATTGGCTACGAATCTCCGCAACTAGCATCGATAACTTAACGTGCATTCTATGAATAGAAAGGATCAAGCAGGCCAAATGGAGTGCCATTCTGCGCATCGCTATTCACACCATCCGTACCTTCTCCCGGCCAGCGCTGTTGGCTTCCCTCTAGCATGTACGGAGGAAGAATTCGGCCAAAGATTTGCGTGTCAATTGCGTCAATAACACCAGGAACATAGTTCACGGATTCCCACATTTCCGGTCCTTCCGTTGGAATTTGAGGAACTGCACCATCGAGCGGCTTAGACACCTCGTCCGCGTTACCTTGCTCGCCTATCTTATCGCCCGCCAGGGATTCGTCATTTTCGAAGATAGGTATCGCTGCACCGGGCCCTTCTGACTGTGGCTCCCCAAGTCCAGCACTTGCAAGCGGGGGTTCATCCAGCTGTCGAGTACCGAAGTCGTTAATGATTTCGAAATTCTCCAACATCAGCTGAACAGACGCTTCATTGATGTCTGCAATCAGCAGGTTCAACATGAGATTAGACTTCATTGACGTATTTGCTGTTCGTCTGTTAAGCTGCTCGAAAAGCGAGTTGAGGATGCTGTAAATACGCAACGACGCATTTGAAGTATTCTTCATGGTGTCGAGGATCTTGCGGCCAATCTCGATATCCTTACGTATGGCGTCAATGTTGAGGTCGTCGTCAAATAAAACGCCAGCATAATTGACTCCCATCTGCGAGTTGCCATTATTGTAATTTGCAAAATGAAAATAGTATATGAGACACGCAATTGAGTAAAAAATCGTGTACATCAGAAACCAGTATGTTCCAGAGAGGAGCTTTTGGTCAATCATTTTGTTAGCAAGTTTAACAACCATTCTGGCGACCTTAATGCAATTTCGACCACGAATGAGTGAACGTGGGTCTGAAAACGAGGCTTGGTAACCATTGCTGATGTAATGTATGAACGGCCGGTACAACGATATCTGAGCATTCAAAAACAGTAAATGCAAGTAATAGTTGGCTAGTTTGAACCTATCTGGTATCGTGCTGCCGCTCTGGGGGTCGTTGGGGTCCGTAGGGATCAATTCCTGCGGAAGATTTTCGAGCCAAGCCTTGAGTTCTTGCTCGAGACAAGTGACACGATCATGGATGTTTTTGGACGAGTATGAGTCGTTGTTTAACTTATTCAGCTTGATTGGGTATAGTTTCTGGGTTATCTTAGACCAGATCATGATGAGCTTTGTATGTTGATTTGCGCAGGCCGCCGACGAAAGACGTCCCTCTTGTTTATCAAACAAAAGGCCATCGCGAGTGATATTCTCATCGTCTAGTTCAATCGGGAACTCCTGGTCAAATTCGTCTGCAGAAATGGACCGCGGTAGGCCAAGCAACGAATTAATATATATGTCCATCTTGTAGATCGTGTAAAACAAGCGCTTGCGAGTGTCGACCTCGATAGGATCTAATTTTCGCCGCGATTGAAATATACTTAAATTTCTGTGAAGCCCCTCCTTGAGTGCAGACCGCAATGCTATGCCAATGTATGAATAGCAAGTCAGTAGGCGTGCACTGCACTGTAAGTAGATCGTCATCATAACAACAGTCTGAATCAGCGGAATATCGGCTACATTAGAGATATCGAGGAGTTTGCAGGCCTCCTGGAAATACTGAAACCCATCGTCCGCTTCAGACGGAGAAGAACCGTCGTTCTTCGAAAAGAGTCGGCCGCATGCAAGAACCAGATACATGAAGGGTAAAAACCGCTGCTGGCGGTTTGTATACATGAGCGGGTCCATGGAATACAACAATTCCACCTCTTCTAATAAGGACGGACGATGGTAGAATCGGAAAAGGACGCATGCCTTGTTCCACGTAGTGTAAATTAGTTCCAAAGCTTCGGGTTTAGGAGGTAATAGAATCCTTATCTCCATAAAGTCAGACGCGGAGGTTGACGACTCAGGATGTGATGGCGATATCGGCGAAGTCGGATCCAAGTACATCTCACTTATGTCGGCAGTTCCGACGTTTCCTTGGCCACGCAGATACAAAGACGACACTACCCTTTGAAACCGATCGAAGTCAAATTGCTGTGGCTTGTCGTCCAAAAAGTTGAGATGCAACTTGGGAAATACGAGATTCATGATATTCTGGCACAACACGAGGTTCTGGTTGACGGTGCCCTGGGAAGGCATTCTATTCATGGCAATCAGCTGTAGAAGCGCCGTCGGCTGCACGTACCCTGGACCTGGAAGTGGCATTTTCTTACTTCTCACATTGGGACGTTCATAGGTACAAGTGTACGAGTAAACGGTGCAGTGAATGCAGGGCTGCTTGCCGTCACACTTGACCTTTTTGTGTCTGCAATTATCACAGGCCCTGGTTACTCGACGACGTTTTTCCACGTTCGACCGGGGTATGGGCGGCGAGCCTGTTCGAGAGTCAGTAATATTTGGCGTCGAAAGAGACGTGCGCATAGGCTGGGGTTCCAAGTCACGTGTTTCGCTTAGTCCTTTCATGTTGTTGTGTTGTTGCAATTGCAGCGTTGATGATCTTGGACTGGATCTGAACTGTGGACCTAGACCTGGTTCGGCGGGAAAAGTCAGGGTCTGAATAACTCAGAGAAGTCAGCAGACAGTGCTCTGTGCAGGTTCCTAGAAGTTTAATGGACGGAATGCACAACAGAGGAAACGCTTGAGTGGTTGTTGAGGGAAATAGACAAGGAGTTTTGGGGCCTGAGAGGATGAATGCGTAGTCTGGGGTTGCACGTGACCAGTAATGTGGTTGACTACTCCAGAGCAAATTTCGTGAATTATGAAGCGCACGGCTGTAGAGGTGGCCAGAAAGCTTATTTTCGTCGAGATGAAAAGGCGGGAATTTTTGGGTAGAAGCTCTTGGCTCAGTTCCAGATGTACGGATGGCAGGTGCACTGCGATCACAGGCTATCTAAAATTGAAGAAATGCAGGATCCAAATTGCATACGGCAGGTTACGGTCAAGACGATTTGAAGGTGACTTTTCAGTAGGTGTGAATTTGGTAATATTTGTATCTTCGTGAACAATATAATAGTATTAAACCGAATTTTTCTGAGGGCCGAGACTATATTCTTGTGCATGAATTTTCGTAATTGTGCGCAAACTGGCAATGTTGAAGTGGTATGCATTCCACGTTCAAATGTTTCATTGCAATACACTTGACCTACCTCACATTAAACTCTCGAGTACGTGGAATTCTTCACTCAGGTATCATTTGTCCGTAACTTCCACGATCTAATATTCGCTTTTGCAAACTCGAGGCGAACTGAATAGCCTTCAAATGGAAATACAGCCACCTTAGACGTCTACATTTGATATATTTTCAGGACAAAATTATTATTAACAACATACTCATTATGTTATTCAAGGTTCTTGATTTATGGGAAGTGTCCGATTCTTGGCCCAAAGTAGCCACCAGGCGCCGTAGCAGTTGCATTCAAGAGTGATGGACCCTCAGCATCCAAACCATTGTTGTTCACATTGTTACCCCACCACAGAATGGACTTATCGTGGTACTGGACAGCGAAGAAAATGATGATGGCCGAGAAGGCAACACCGGCGGACAAACCGCCAGAAAGCACGTAATTGTATTTCAGCCACCACAGCAAATACCGCTTGCGGATGTAGTGCATGAAGAAGTAGCTGGCAATCATTCCTGGAGTGTAGTAACTTAAATTGTAGGGTGCATAAATGAGGAAACCGCCAATAATCAACACGGGCTGGAAATATCTCACGAGCTTGATGTGGTTGAAGTATATCTTGATAAATACGCAAGGAATTGCAAGCACAGCACCAATCAAGAAACAGTACTGCAATTCGTGGTACAAACCATTGAAAACCTTCTTTGGTCCAATGACACCCCACAAGACCGATGCGGAATAGAAAGTACGGGCATCTGGACAGCTGAACTTCTGAGCCTGGTGAGGCAGGCAGTAGTCTTTGATTGTGCTAAACGCCAAGTTAATCGTTCCCAAGCTGACGAAGGACGAGACGAAAACCGATATCATCTGAATTCTGAAAATGGCCCAAGGTTTGATTCTCAAGTAATGGCCCATCTTTTGATCTGTAATGTAATTCTGCGCCTGTCCGTCAATATTGTAGCCCAACGCCTTAATGAAATTCAAGGCGTTGCCGTTACCGGGAATAGCATAACCCACAATAAGTTCAACCAACACATTAAGACCAAACTGGAATCCGGTTACCGAGAACACCAAGGTCAATGGGATCAAAAAGATGAAGTTGATTCCAACTGCAAAGAAAATACCCCACACGGGAACATCAGCAGGATACAACTTCACACAAAGAATAGCGAAAACAATCAGGATCAACAACACAATAGTGAAGCACCACTCAGGAACCTCCTTGTACTTTGACATGGAGCGACTGAATGGATCGTTGAACCCATCATATGTAGAAGCTTTGTAGTTGGTGAAGACACGGTAAAGGCCACGGAAAGCATCAATGATGACCTTCCAATTCAAGGCAAAGACATAGATAATAGTAAACGGGTAGATGGCAAAGAATGCACCGTATAGGACCAAATTTGCGGCAGTATAGAACGGAGGGCCGTATTGATCGTACTTTGCCTGGTCAAAATTGCCCTTCGCATTAAGTACTTCAGTTACTGCGTAGGAGTCGCCAGTATTGGTGAATAACGCGTTGGAGTTCATTGGTAAGTAACCAGTCCACTTGTGGTTGCTCCACCAAACACCAATAATGCAAAAGAAGGCAATGACAGATCCGATATACTGATTAAGCTGTGAGAAGAACGGAATCGTCAAGGCATAATTGAAATTGATGACGTTCCAGTCAAACGTAGTGATGGGGTTGAGACCCAACCCCAGGTTAGAGCCCGTGATTGCGGCCAAGTTGAAGTTGTTAGGTGCAATCCACGTCAACCAGTTAAATGTGGAAAGCGCCTGGAAAATGTAGTCAGGGAACCAGAAGTACAAGAACGACGCACCAGTAGTAATGAAGTAAAAGGAGTATCTCGAGACCTTCCATCCGTGAATATTCTCTTTCTTGTCAGGCTGCAACAATGCCTTGTTCAAAGCCAACGTAGGCAAAATGGTTGGCCAGATAGATTTGATCGGATACACGGCGAACTTTCTGACAATGCCTGCTAATCCGAAACCCATGAAGTTCGTGGAGAGCATCAAGAGCACCTGGTATCCAAAGCCTGCCCATTTGCTACCGTAAAATTGCGGCAGCTTTTGCACGTGGATGTTGTACGAGACATATGGTGCTCCTCCAGATACCGAGAAACAGATAGTAGCCAACATCTGCTCCTTGTGGGTCCATGGACCGGGGTTGAGATTAAACTTGTACTTTCCAATCGAGAAACTCCAATTAGGAAGAATCTTCTCAGCAAGAACACCACTGGGATAGATGAAAAGCTGTGCAACAGAGGCGGGAAAGGTAATGGCAGGCCTTCTCATAGCAAAATACTGGTTGATGAAGGCGCCAATGACCGTCCACACAAGTCCAACGATATAAGCACGAATAGTCTCGGTAGCCACTGTAGGATCATCGTATGGGTCAGTGACCGAGCGGACTTCAGGGTATGGAGACCAGTAGGCAATAAGAGCTGCCTCTGTCTTGACATGCAAATCCCAGGAGACGTCAGTGTTCCTCTCCAAAGACAGGTCCAGACCCACGTCAGCTGTCTTCTCAGAGATATCTGCCTTGGCAGCTGGCTCACCTTTTGCGAAACTGTGAAGATGGACTTCGTTGGTGCGTTCGTCATGAACGACACCAGGGTTTTCCACCAACAGCTTAACGAAATCGTAGTCTTCGACGGGGATATTAACATCACCATCATGGTCGACCAAGTACTCTTCCAAGATCTTGATCGCTTCTTGACTGTCCAAGTGCAGAATCTTGTCCAACATGAACACAGCTCCAGGAGGCAAGTCACCTAAGTCCTCGAAGTCAAGGAAACCCAATCTCTGCAAAACGTATTCCTTCTGATCGGGAGTGAAGTCTCCGATCAAATCGTCAACTCCGTGTTGGGCCGATGTCACTGCCTCCAAATTAAGCTCATGGTCTTTAGGGTCGTGGTGGTCCCCGTTCGAGGTGATCGAAAGGATCTCCTGGTGGGCAGCAGTCTTTTCGCTCATGGTAACGGAGAATTGCAAAGTGTCACATTTTATAAGTTTCCAAGTCTGTGCCGCTTTTCACACGGCTCTGTGGGTGCGCCCGGTTGCTGATAAGCGGGCGAGCTGTGGGTGCGTCGATAGGACACTGTGGGTATGCTGCGAGAAACATCTATCATCATGCACTTTGGTAAGTGGTAGGGAATTACAGAAGAGATCTAAGAAGCTTTTTGCAGCACTTGCCTATCCCTAGGCTGCGATTGTTTTTTAGAAAAGGTCACGATTTCAACAAAACCCGCTTATCGCAATCGCCAACTCCCCACAGCGAGTATCCGGCTTCTATCTTGTGCGCCTGATGTGGCTTCGGAGATGCGGCTTCGAACATCGAGCCAGAGGAGGCCGGTGCGCAGGTACACACTTAAACCGTTGACTGGAAAAGAACGCTAACCAGACAGATTTGCAGCTCGAAAATTCAATGAATGTTTTGAAGCTTTCTCAACGAGTGCCCGTGGCGAAGTTCCGGGTATCTCCATTATCGCTAGATTTTGCCCTGAATCTTGGAATGGGTTGATTGGAACTTCCAGATATGGTATGGCGTTTGCTAGAGGCGGCACCTGTCTCGCATGATTTCAGAGCCGTACGTTTTATACACAGGTGGGTCTCAAGAACGACACCACCTTGGGTCCCCCAACACCTAGGTTACGAGCCCGCGGCTCAGCCGTGCGCATAAACGAGATGAAGTCGCAGCATGCATTCGATTCACTCATCAAGGTTCCGCAAGAGATACCTTAATAGATACCGTTAGGTTTAAGCTCTTAGTTCACATGCCGAACGGTTTATACCTTTGTATTACTTTTGATGGTTGTTCAAATTCCAGTGTCAGCTGTATACCGGAATATCATTGACGCCATGCAAGAGTGTGTGATGAACGATTTGCAGGTCAGAGCCACTTGACGTGCCTACACGATACAGTGAGTGAGCGGCATCGCTGACAGTTTGGCCTGCCAATCACCGTCACTGCTTATGGGGCACGAAGCGTTTGATTTACGAAAGTGGACATTACGGTCGGGATCATCTCAGTATTGGGGCCTTCGTAACTTCGAAATTGAGAATGGTGAGCCACAGTATGCATGCAATATCACTTTAGCCAGTGCTCACAATTCCAATCAAGAAATGACCTCACCCGATTCTCATCTCTCTTGATTTTATCTTCTAATGCCCTCGGAGTTGCTTTCCGATGGTGTTGGAGGTCTAAGTTTTACGCCGTGCAGGGCAACTGATCTAAGGTAACTTTGACACAAATAGACTTTTAAAATTGTAGGAAAATGCTTGGCATGCTCTCGCTGCTTTAGACAAGACCCTGAATATCTTTGTCTCAAACACGACATGAAATAGAATCTTTGCCAAGAGTCTCCACGGTTTTTTAGCCTTGTTTGTTTCAGTGAGCAATCAGAAAATAGATGCATGACGCCTAAATGCAAATCTCACGCATAGTGTGCATACTGATGGAGCCATATGAAACGCCCCAAGTTCTTACCACTTGAAGAATGTTAGTGTGAATTTCGGCTCAGTATTCAAGTGTGTGTAACTACGGATATACGCGGCTCTAGCCAATCTCTTACACTTATATCGAGCTTTTTACAATAGCCCGTCGCGTGCGTGTTGGAAAAATTTGCCCATATGCTGGAGGGGTTGCACTGGCGATATGACATGGCACTGCATTGAGGACTTAGTTTAAAAGCGATAAGAAATTCAAAATCGCAAATACTGAATAGTAGACAAGGACTGCAAGGGATGCAGCTATGATCAAGATTATGATTTCAAATTGGCACTGAAACGAGCCCGAGTCTCGAGGTTTTTAGCTTCAATGGGTTAGAAAACGTCGCATCAATTTATACTGAACGCATAGCTTTACTGAACACGGGAGTCGGTGATTGCTGAAACTCAAGTAAGCCCGCTAGCAATTTGACATACCGAAACAGAGAATAAAACTGCAGCATGCGACCTAATCAGCATGATATTGACTCATGTGCAATTCACCATAGCCTCTTTAAAAGGAATGCTCCATCGGCATATCCATATTCTGCAAGGGCAACTAACACAACTAACCCTTCTCATCTTAAAATCTGCGTTTGCAGATGATGTGGTGCAAGATCTACTTAATCCCCATTATGACATCTTCTTTTCAAACGTTAATTTGAACAGGGAGTAATTAACAGCTCACGGCGGCAAGTTGTCGTCATACACGAGAACTTTAAGTACGATAATCAGTATCATCCAGTCGAGCTTGCAATATCATCATTCGTGCAGATCTGATTCCCTACGTTTTGAGTGAGCTCAATTGACCACTCCGATAGCTATTTAAAACACATTATTATTTAATAAAATTCTCAAATCGAATCTAGAAATTGCATTATGGGAAGTGGCCGATTCGTGGCCCAAAGTAGCCATCTGGTGCAGTCGTCGTGACATTCAAGCGTCGTGGACCAACCGCATCCCATCCATTACTGTTCACATTGTTACCCCACCACAGTATAGACTTATCGTGGTACTGGACAGCAAAGAAAATGATGATGGCCGAGAAGGCAACACCGGCGGTCAAACCGCCAGAAAGCACGTAATTGTACTTCAACCACCACAGCAAATACCGCTTGCGGATGTAGTGCATGAAGAAGTAACTCGCAATCATTCCTGGAGTGTAGTAACTCAAATTGTAGGGTGCGTACCCGATGAAACCACCAATAATCAACACGGGCTGGAAATATCTCACGAGCTTGATGTGGTTGAAGTAGATCTTGATAAATACGCAAGGAATTGCAAGTACGGTACCAACCAAGAAACAGTACTGCAATTCGTGATACAAACCATTGAACACCTTCTTAGGTCCAATCACACCCCACAAGACGGACGCAGCATAGAAAGTACCGGCATTTGGACAGCTGAACTTCTGGGCCTGGTCAGGCAGGCAGTAGTCTTTGATTGTGCTGAAAGCCAAGTTGATCGTTCCCAAACTGACGAAGGACGAGACGAAAACAGAGACCATCTGAATTCTGAAAATGGCCCATGGCTTGATCCTCAAATAGTGGCTCATCTTTTGGTTAGAAATATAGTTCTGCGCCTGTCCGTCGATATTGAAACCCAACGCCTTAATGAAATTTAAGGCGAGACCGTTACCGGGAATAGCATAACCCACAATGAGCTCGACCAACACATTAAGGCCTAACTGGAAACCGGTGACAGAGTACACCAAAGTGAATGGAATCAAAAAGATGAAGTTAATGGCAACAGCAAAGAAAATCGACCACACAGGTACGTCGGCGGGATACAACTTAACACAGAGGATGGCGAAAACAATCAGCATCACCAACACGATAGTGAAGCACCACTCTGGCACCTCCTTGTACTTTGACATGGAGCGACTGAATGGATCGTTCAATCCATCATATGTAGAAGCTTTGTAGTTGGTGAAGACACGGTAAAGTCCACGGAAAGCATCGATGATGACCTTCCAATTCAAGGCAAAGACATAGATAACGGTAAACGGGTAAATTGCAAAGTATGCACCGTAAACGACCAAATTTGCGGCAGTGTAGAAGGGCGGACCATATTGATCGTAGTTTGCTTGACTGAATTTACCTTTCTCATCAAGGACCTCTGTTGCCGAGTAGAAGTCACCAGTATTGGTGAATACCGCATTGGAGTTAATTGGTAAGTACCCACTCCACTTGTGGTTGCTCCACCACACACCAATAATGCAAAAGAAGGCAATGACAGATCCGATATACTGATTAAGCTGTGAGAAGAACGGAATCGTCAAGGCATAATTGAAATTGATGACGTTCCAGTCAAACGTAGTGATGGGATTGAGACCCAATCCCGTCTGAGAGCCTGTAATTGCGGCCAAGTTGAAATTATTTGGGGCGATCCACGTCAACCAGTTAAATGTGGAAAGCGCCCCGAAAACGTACTCGGGAAACCAAAAGTACAAGAACGAGATACCGGTGGTGAGAAAGTAGAAAGAGTACCTGGAGATCTTCCATCCGTGAATATTCTCTTTCTTGTCAGGCTGCGTTAAGGCCTTGTTCAAAGCCAAAGTAGGCAAAATGGTTGGCCAGATGGACTTGATAGGATACACGGCAAACTTTCTTACAATTCCAGCCAATCCGAAACCCATGAAGTTTGTGGCGAGCATCAAGAGCACCTGGTATCCAAAGCCTGCCCATTTATTGTCGTAATACTGCTTGAGTTTCTGCACGTGGATGTTAGCTGAGACATATGGCGCCTGAGCAGAAATGGAGAAAGCCATCGTAGCCAACATCTGTTCTTTGTGGGTCCATGGACCGGGGTTGAGATCGAACTTGTAACTGCCAATTGAGAAACGCCAATTAGGGAGAATCTTTTCAGCAAGAATACCGGAGGGATAGATGAAAAGCTGCCCAACATCAGGGGTAAAGACAATGGCAGGCTTTCTCATATTGAAGAACTGGTTGACGAAGGCGCCAATGACCGTCCACACAAGTCCAACGATGTAAGCACGAATAGTCTCGGTAGCCACTGTAGGATCATCGTATGGGTCAGTGACCGAGCGGACTTCAGGGTATGGAGACCAGTAGGCAATAAGAGCTGCCTCTGTCTTGACATGCAAATCCCAGGAGACGTCAGTGTTCCTCTCCAAAGACAGGTCCAGACCCACGTCAGCTGTCTTCTCAGAGATATCTGCCTTGGCAGCTGGCTCACCTTTTGCGAAACTGTGAAGATGGACTTCGTTGGTGCGTTCGTCATGAACGACACCAGGGTTTTCCACCAACAGCTTAACGAAATCGTAGTCTTCGACGGGGATATTAACATCACCATCATGGTCGACCAAGTATTCCCCCAAAATCTTGATCGCTTCTTGATTGTCAAAGTGCTGAATCTTGTCCAACATGAACACAGCTCCAGGAGGCAAGTCACCTAAGTCCTCGAAGTCAAGGAAACCTAATCTCTTCAAAACGTATTCCTTCTGATCGGGAGTGAAGTCTCCGATCAAGTCGTCAACTCCGTGTTGGGCGGACGTCACTGCTTGCAAATTAAGCTCATGGTCTTTAGGGTCGTGGTGGTCCCCGTTCGAGGTGATCGAAAGGATCTCCTGGTGAGCAGCAGTCTTTTCGCTCATGGAAACGGAGAATTGCAAAGTGTCACATTTTATAAGCTTTCGAGTTAGTGCCGCTTTCCACACGGCTCCGGAAATGGGCCCCATAATCCGCTTAGCTGCGTTATGATCCTTTGTCAGCTCTGATATCACAAAAACTAATAAATAAAAGTACCATATTACTACAATGCGTATAGTCTGCAATTGTGCTCGTCAGAGGAATTATACGTCTCTCGAATAGTGGCTATAGATCAACAAAGTGAAGTTCTTGGTGCTCGCCAATGCTCCACTCTGGCACTCGAACCGGGGCTACTTTCAACTACACTTGATGCGGCTTCCATACGGCTTCAAAGCAGCTAACGAGGTAAAAATTACGCAGGTACCTCCTTTAGTAACACATATAAGCACTAGCACCCAAACAGAGCAAATTTGACGCCCAGTTTTTTACGCCGTCCTCTCATGCGAATTATCTGCGCATGCTGATTGAGATGAATGCTTCCTGGGGGTTTTTTTGAAGCTAGATGGCATGATTTATTCTGAAAGTTAGATAACAAATACCGAGTAGGTTGCGCGACTGCATGAAATTGTGACGCTTGCATTGATTCAGAACCAACCTTATCACATCCCATCCAACAAGCCCTTGCTCACCTCATGCGTTATGAGCGACCTAGGTGAAGTGTAAAATAGCTCACGTAGCACATTTCATTCACAAGAGTTGCATTCTTTCATTTAGGACTTCATTAAGACTCCCGCAGAATTGAATCTCCGGGCAATCGGGTCCCAGTTTTAACATTTTGCGCAAAAATACACGTCAGAACTGAACAATAACTCGACGCCATGCAGCATGCTATGCGCGACATACAGGTCGAAGCCACTGAATATGCGTACGTGACGCAGTACTGTATCATGAGTAGGCCCACACTCGGCTCGGCAATACATGCACGCGACTGCCCGAGCAAATGTTAACTACACAACACAACCAGCTGTGTCTCACCAATATGGGGGATGTGACGACAATAGCTTTTTCGCTCCGATGATAGATAAGAAATGGTATCGAGTCAGCCATAACTCCCCGGCATGATTGCAAATTGGGGACTGATATGGCTTCAACCGACATCTGAACTCTATTTGCATTAATGTTGTTACCCTAACAGAAAATCTCTGGCATGCCAAAGTTTCTACTTCATTTACCTTTACCACATCCGAAACAGTCACGAGTAAAAATCCATAGATCAATCCACTAACTTGATGATACACCACCGATGCTGTAATATATTGACACTTAGTATCCAAGTGACGAACTCCTTATTGCTCTTGGGAGCGTATTATTTGTGGGTCTTGCAACTCGTAGTGTGGCCGCATGGCTGAGTACAACAACAATATCATATACAATGAATGATAATATTGAAATAGTGATGCTTATCGAGTAATGCTTTATTTTGTACAGCTTGTGCCACCATTCGCTTCGAATTTCCACGTCCTGCAGTTTAGACGCCGTGCGTGAAAATGAGGTGTCATGCGCATTTTGCAACCATAGAGAGCCATGTGATGCACGGAAATGCGCAAAGGCCACCCACCGCATATACACTTCTTCGAGATCAAACTGATCTTCCGACAGAGAAAGTTTTGCGAAAACTCTGCTAGCAAATTGAGTATGTCACGGATTACCGTTTTGCTCGGGCCGAGGCAGCGTTAATTGAGTTTGTAGCTGCACCAACGTTGGGTTTCGTTGATGCTTCAACCTGATTGATATCCTTCAAAAGATTTGGACACTAAATTGTCGTGAAAAGCTGATTGGAGTACGAGAGTAGTCTTCGTTCAATCCAAATAACTAAGATTGAAAACGCACAACACAAAAGCTGTTCTTTAGTACTTGTCTTTAGAGGATAAAAAGGCTAGATTCAGTAATATCTTTCTAGAACAAATTTTGGCGGAGGAGCAAATACGACTTCTAGGGGCACATTTTGAGCGACAGTTATGATATTGGATTCGTAAAAGGAAACGGAAAGGGTTATATATATTCGGGGCTTATAAGAGTGAAGAGCTTTGGATGGTACTGACGACAATTCGCGCACAAACACTAGTTAATGAGAATGTGATATGTTGACCGATCTCAAATTATCATGACCTGTGTATATTCCAACATCTTGATCACTCGTACCGCTGCTGGTGTAAGTGTTACCGCTCGAATTGATGAAAATTTCTTGAGAAGTCCATAGTTGACTGAAAGGTCCTTAATGCGAATATCAGCGCTTCATATACGGCTTCAAGTCTTGCAATACCCTGTGAGCCCTGGAGTTGGAAATAGCTCCAGAGTCCTAAGTTTTGAATTATTTGCGATTGTGTACATAAGAATGAAAAATCTCGGCGACTGCAAAACCCTCATTGAGAACAGATTTCTACTAAAATCTTATTGCTTTTGAAATAATATTTAGTTATAAAACCCAAAGGCCCAGTATGCCTCTGGTAAAAATCCTAAATAGTGATAGATGGTGACAGAACAGTGCTGGGTAAGCTACCCATTTTTGCGGAGGGTCCTTCGACCCGGTGAAATCACAAACATCCGCAAGTACAGTAGGTGTTGCCAGAACGAAGATTTCTCGGTCCACAACAAGGGCAACGTTTGGTGTCTTGGAAAAATCCAGTGTTGAGATCGACTCCGAGGGTTCTGAGTTCATCGAGATCACTCTGAAGAAATTCAGCGTTTGCGAATGAAACCAAAGAGGTTAAGGCGATGATAACGTAAGAGAATTGCATTGTGTATAACGTTTATTGTGTTGTGGAAAACCTAGTCCTTTTATAGACCTTCCTGACCTATGATAAGAGTAATTAATAGCATTTATCTCCAATTATCGCCAAACAATCGGAATGTGTATGGAGCCGTGTGTTGACGTGCGTCTGGAGTGTGAATGTACTTTACAGTATGGTATTCGTGATTTTGCCTACCAGTACCGGGAACCTGGTCCAATGTACTGACCTTCTTTAGTCCTGCAGTCACCAAAATGAATCTTCACGTCATCTGCAAACGCGTGGGATGTCACGGGTGTTAGCAGATTCGGGGCGTGTGAGTGAGTGAGTGAGTGAGTATATGACAAAGGTGATAGCAACATGGCACATTGAAGCGTTGTGCGGGCGGCTTCAATGCAAGGTTATGAGCTCCAACATTGCAAGATTACACTGTCACGTCCACTACTCAGCAGACAAGTGACACCAAGTCGCTAGCTTCTAAAACACTGTATATCTTATAGTTCTGGTCTTGGTTCCAAAATTATTCCTTAGCTGAAGCAAGTGCTTAAAATTGTTGAGATTGAAGGGGATTGAATGTTCGAATGGAATTGTAGTCAACATGCACATCCATGCGAGAAAAGCGAGTTCCCATGTCGAGTGCATATATAACTTTCGGATGCTTCTTACAATTGATTGAACACCCGACGAGAATTGCTCAAGTTCGCACGGTCTGAATTATTCGCGCTATGAAACGTTATAATGCTCTAAAAACCCTCAAACAAGACTTGAAATCACATGAATACACGGACGTATCTCCAAGCTCATAAGTCTTTTCATAGAAGAGTGTACACGCCCTAATGTTGAAATTGGTGTGGTTGTTCTGAAGCTGCACTAGGACAGGCTACTAAAGGATGCACTACTGGTGCGTCTTATCTAGATCGACCGTGAACTACAGCTATCCGCTGAGGATTCAAGGTCACCTTTATTTCAAAAGAAATTCAGAGCGATTACCTTAGTGCTCCTCAGTGCCCCGGTCTTCAGAGCAACTGTATTGCCTACGGCAGAGGTTGAGCCCTCCGAGTTTGCAAATATCGTTGGAATTAAAGTTTAAAAATAGTGTGATACTGGCTGAATATATGAAACTATCAGATGATCAGGCCCCACAATCAGCTTCTGGAAGCACGAGTTAAAATTTAGCTCAGGCGTGATAAAAGCTATCAGAGGACTCCATACCAGAATGCGGATGCTGGAATTATACAGTGATTGGAATAGCCAAGACGTCTACGAAGCTATCTGAAAAGTAAGAGTCGTTTCCACAGTGACTGGAAATTCTCAGTATCAAGTAGGTTCTGTCGAAGAAGTCTTCTCGTTTTGTGAGGGACGATAAAATTCTTCTAGGGGTTGTTGGAGCGACCCAGACTTACTATACTTACGGCGGAAGTAGCGGCTATATAGGATGGCCCGACTTGTTTGATTTGTAAACTTGAAAGTATAAGCGGGAGGAGATTTAGTAACCTAGGTATTCTTTCTAGATAAGGTGATGAGAGTGGAGTGGAGTAAGTGCCAGCCCTTCTTCTTACAGTTATGATCTCAAAAACCATCATGGCAAGTTTTTTTCTTATTCTTTACTTATTATTGCACTTGCCGATGTGAGTGCGAGCTTCTCAAGTGCATTACTGAGATCCAGATACCCGGGTGATCTTTCTTGCTCAGTGGCAATGAAGCCTATCAAAGTACTCGAGTGCAATCACAAAAGACTGCGTCCCTCAAACAAGGTTATGAATAATGGTGGGTTTTCGGGTTCGATTGCATCATGAGGCTATGTTTAAATGTATAAAACCATTTGTTCTCATTAATATTTATATTGAAAAGCCCTTGATCCCATTTTCGAGTGTGTGCAACGATTATCTGGGTTGAGAAGTGGAATTGCTTTGCTGCACAGTCGGCCCTTAGAACGTGCCGACGAAGTAGGCACCCACAACGGCAATGATGCATTTCCAAGCGAATGGGCTCGTGTTGCGCTCTAAAATATCCATATCTCCTAAAAAACATCGGTTCGAGCGTTCAGTGGTATAGGACGTGCGGATGATTTAAGCGTGCCATAAATTCAAGACATTTGATACGGAAGTAGCTGTTGTACGGGGATGCAATGTCCATGGCTACTCCAAAAATAACCCTCGCTTCGTATTTGGCTTTATATTCGATGGGGCCTTGCCCTTTCGAAGCTGGCAGAATTCTTGAGCTCAAATTTCTGTGACTCGATGGTCTAACTTTCGAGGTTGTCCCGTCAGTATTGGAGAGTGCAAGATACGAAATGGCAACTTTGACATCACGTACATGTTGCATCAACTGCGCACACGGGTTATTGAAGCAATTTCTTGGAGGGGCACGCTAAGGTACTCGACAGAGTCATCTGCGAAAATGTGTCATGCTTAACAATTATGGTGTGGATGTGAATATGAAGCTGTTATTGAAGCCACCGAAAATAGACTGCTGCTAATATTGTTTCATTCAAATGTTGGACCTTTAAGTTCATATGCCAACCTCTTTCAGTCGTTTGATTTGCAAAATGTTTCATTTTTTTCTGCGCATGCATGGAGTGTCATGGAATGAACAGATGGAAGTTTTGCCTCTGGCGGGGACATGACACCGAGATTCCAATCAAGGCGTGTCGGGGGCCACAATGCAAGATTGAAGTACCGGCAATATATGGCTGGCTTGGCCATAAAGTCAACTGTGATGATTATTGAGCTCTGTCCTCTACAGCACAGTAAACCTAAAAGGCTTTGCTCAAGAGTCACAATTGTTGGCTGAAGCAGGTGTTCAAACTGTAGTGAACACAAAAGGTTCAATTTTAATGACACTGAAGACATCATGCGCATGCATAAGAGATAAGGTAATATTTTTTGAGCAACTATCATGTGAGGTGCATATTCATCTCTCAATTTCATCTTGTATTTGAAGCCGCTGCTCCTGAGGAGAATTGCACTCAACTTGAAAGATCAGAGCCAGTCACGCTTTCGAAGGTCATGATTCTCCAACTCCGTTGATGTGAAATGTCTTTTATGGCGATATAGCTGAAGCCTAAGAAGTGCATACCTGGCTAACACAGCATTGCGTTGAACTGCACACATGCTCTACTACTGAGAAATGAAAAGGTAGGTCCGAGGCCGCACAACGACTGGCATTAAAAGATACCACTATCGACAGGCCATATCTAGCATGACTGGAGTATAAATTAAAGAGCGCAATCTGTCCATATGCTAAGTTCAAATTACTTATTTCATATGCAGTTCAAGAAAATTGTGTCATACTCCTTGGTACCACCTCGCTTATCAGCGCAGCCGCCTTGCCAGAGGCCCAAGAGGTTCAGGTGGATATGCTTCCACCCACACGGCCGTGCATGCAGCACGGTGACCACGTCTATTGACCCGGACCCGTGAATTGAGTTCTCCGGTCTCCAGCGAAAGAACTTTTATATGATTTGTTTAATCCATGTATCGCTGTTACCAAATACTCAGATGTAGACAGAGTTCGCACGCGTCAACCGCACGCCCGTTTTAAAAGTGCAATAGCAGGTAGAGACAGAAACTCGCTGAAAGGATATTCATGTACAATTTTTTTGCGAAGAAAGAGCAGCAAAAGCGACACAAACACTTCGAAGATTTGGTTTCTGACAGTTCATCTGTATGCAGTAGGCGTCTCACCGTCAGAAGCTCAAGTTCGATCAGAACAGCTTCGTAGTAATGTGGAGAAACGTCGATTTCGCCTACATCTTACTTGAATGAAACGTCCAAGCGTGATTGGATGAATTCAGTTTCTGGGTTGTCAGGATGTACTTGCCCTCTCAGCATGCTCGGCAATAAATCGAGCCGACGAGCTGAGGATATCGAAGCTGTGCAGCGCCAATCACACATGATGCACCGAATTTGCGCTTTGATTACAGCTTCAGTATTTGAGATTTCAGTGCCACACAACTTTTGGAGCACTCTTTCGTCAGTCATCCATGAACCAAATTTAGATGGCGCAAGCAGTTTTTGAGAGACCGCTACATATCACTTACACCGTGAAACCGCGCCTAGCGCCACGCATAACGCATAGTGCCACAGGGCAGAAAATAGCAGCCGTGTATCCCTGGTTCTGAGCATTCAGAATGCCGCACATTGATCGACAACCACAACTGGCTGCTGAGGTTTTGCGCCAGTGGTCAAAACCTCGGATTTGAACCATCCGCCCATTTCGCGCCTTGCCAATATGAAACAATTTGTTGCTTACTTTCCGTCTAATCTTTTTTGCTCTTTGGTGGTTGTCAACCCCATTGTTCGCGAAATCATAAATTGCGCAATTTGAGATTTCACATCTTGTGATAATGTAACTCATCAGCACCATGTAAATACTGTGCGGAGGATTGCAAATAGCCAGCACTGGACCTATGTCTTCGACGTCATTTCCGGTGGTCTCTCTGGGCTGAAGTTCTTTCATCATTAACACATTCGCAAGTGCGTAAGAAGCCGCGCATGTCGCTTACTAGCGTGGCTCAAGAATGACACAGTAAACTTCAGATCTCCGCATTTGGACGTCCCGCCCAAGGCTCAGATTTAAAGACAAGAATAACCCAACTTGCAAGCCGAACATGTTTTCGATCTTCGTGTCAATTTTACCAAAATGAGGCGATTACTTTCTTCATCACAACAGCATTTTCCCAATTTGGCGAGTGGGTGTCACGTACAATGTGCAGTACTATCTACCAAAAACGCCAGATGTATATGAGGCTTCATTTAAGCTTACTCGCCGTGATTACGGACATACAACCTCAATGAGCGTTTCGAGGATTCATCGCAAAGTTCGCTGTTTGTCTTACGACATTACGTTCCAAGTCGATCCCAACAGTGAGGACTTTGAATGCCAGGAAGAAATCGACATTGAAGTCATAGAAACTGTGGACAAATTGCAATTGCATCTCCAGAACTTGCAAATAGCGAAGTTGGAATGGAACAGCAATGCTGTCGATTACACAATTGATGAAACCAACCACCTTCTCATCATCGATCTCAACTTGCCGGCTGGCACTAGAGGAACGTTGACAGTACACTGTGCGGGCTTGTTTGCGAAAGACATGTATGGAATCTACCGTTCTGCTTACGAAGATTTTGATGATCTCGCGGATTCTCCTGAAGAGAAAGAGAACTCGTCTACTGAAGAGAAAGAGAATTCGCCTACTGAAGCGACAGGGAATTCGCCTCACTCACAAGAAGACGCACCTGTTCTGCAGATTGCTGCATTGAATCTCGAGAACTCGCAAAAAGAGGAGGAAAATCAACCCAATGCAGAGACACAGTATCTTGTGTCCACTCAATTCGAGCCTATTGGAGCAAGACGCGCCTTTCCATGCATCGATGACCCAGCAGCAAAGTCGCAGTTCACAATTACTTTGGTGTACCCAAAAGGATTTACTGCTCTTCTGAACTGCGCTGCCGAGGTGACTACTGAGGTCAATGAATCGTTAGAAAAGACGCGTTTTGCCCAGTCCCCGCTTATGTCCACGTATCTTGTGGCTTTCGTGGTAGGGAAGCTCGAATCTTTGAAAAGTGAAATTCTCCCAATTACTGCATGGACACTACCTGGAGGGGCAGAGGAGGCATACTTTGCACTTCAAGCTGCCGAAAAATGTTTGCCCTATTGCGAGAAAGTATTCGCATATGATTACCCGTTGGCTAAGTTGGATTTGGTAGCGATTCCGGAGATGTCCAATAGCGCAATGGAAAATTTTGGCATTATATTTTTCAAAGAGTCAGATTTCTTGGTCGACCCTACGCATATATCTCAACATCAAAAAGAGGTAACTTTTGAGACCGTCGCTCACGAGATTTCCCATCAGTGGTTTGGAAATCTAGTGACAATGGACTTTTGGGACGATCTCTGGTTGAACGAAGGGTTTGCCACATGGTTTCTGTGGCATACTATGCACCACTTTCATCCCGAATGGAATGTTTGGCAAAACTTCGTTGTATACACCCAGCAGACCGCAATGACCGTTGATTTCAGACCGTCTGCTCACCCTGTAGTTATGCCGATTTTGTCGTTGACTGATATAGAACAAGCTTCCGATGATATTACCTACCAAAAGGGTTGCTCATTGATCGTTATGCTAGCGGAATTTGTGGGTGTCGATCAGCTTTTTACCGGCTTGCAATCATATATCCGTAAGTTCGCTTGGGCGAATGCGAGATCGGCCGACCTTTGGGAATGCCTAGGCTCAGTGGATGGGAACAGTATAGCCTCGATCATGAATTGCTGGATTGAGAAGCCTGGATTTCCCACTATTCAAATATCTGATCTCGAAAACGGGGTGGTTCAATTTGAGCAAAGAAAATCATCTCCTTTGAGTCTGGAAAGAGACGAGCAAGAACTCTATGTAATTCCAATGACAGTTGAACTGCTGTCTGGTCAACGCAAGTTTGTATTTTCAGAAAAACGGACTCAAGTCACAGACTTCGACCTTTCCTCAGTTTTGAACCCGGGCCACAAAGGATACTTTATCACCTATCATACAGAGCAAACCAGGCTGAATGTTGTGGCATCGAGCATTAGCACTTTGGATAAACTTGGTGTCATTATGGACTACGACTTTGGTATCGCATCGGGACTTCTTCTGATCACCGCCCATCTTGAATTGGTTGAGGAGTGGTTCACTATTGATGACCCAGTCTTATTGAATGCCATTATCGAGAGCTACTTTGGCCATATGGATGCTTTCTTGTTCGATTCGGTGGCATGGAATGGGATTTGCAAGATCGGGCAAGATCTAGTTGCAAAGACTCAGCTATCTGCTGTGTTAAACTCTCCAGAACCAGCGAGTACCGGAGTTGACGAAGAAATTCGGCTTAGTTGGCTTCGTTTTGCTGCATATGTTCGTTCTCCCTTAATCGACGAGTATTGCGACAGAAAATTCCAGGAATACGTGGATGGGGAGAAAGATCTTGACGCAGACACCGCCAAAATCATAGTCAGGAACAAGGTACGGAGAGCAGATCTTGCGGAGTGGAGAACAATTGTTGAGACGTACAGGAGAGAGGACAACGAGTTTGTTAAGGACGATATATTGATGAGCTTGGGAAACTCTCAAAACGAAATCATTTTGCAAGAATTTCTCGATTTAGTTTTCAACCTTAAACTGCAGGATATGCTGATGTGTTTGGGTCCCGTTTTGGCAAGTTCGGAGGGGGTGTCTGCGTTGTGGAAGTGGATGACTACGAAATGGGATCAGCTTTCTTCCAAGTTGATCCATGGGTCCCATACACATCTAAATTTCATTGAGATGTGTATGTCAGGATTCTCCACTCGGGAACAAAGAGACGAGGTTTTGCGCTTTTTTGAAGACAAGGATCCGTCTCTCTTTAAAAGGATGGTTGCGAAAATCTGCGAAAAGATTGAGGTTAGATTCCGAGAGGCAGAACGTAATCAAAAAGCTATACACGCCTGGCTCTTGAAAAACAGATTTCCGCTCTGAGTCTGAAATCGTGATAACCAGCTTACGTATATCGAAAAGGATATCCGGGACAAGCTTGACCATCGGATGCTTACGTGACTTGATACAAGCTCGCAAAACACACACTCATCGAGAGAAAATAATAATGCTCCTAAACTCGCGTTAACTGACACTACTCTTGCGTCGTAGCGTTCCGCAATCTCGAAGAATACCAGAACGAACCAAATCTAAGGAGAACAAACAAAGTGATCAACTTGCCCCATTCCATTCCTTTTCTGTCTGGGCATAATTTTTCGTTCCCTAAATTTCCCTTCTCCATGGTAATAGATAGTCTCCAGGACCTGCACGTGACACTCAACTTCACGTGACCATCATCACAACATGGTAGGCGTGGTCTCCGCCGTCACTCTCCTCGCTCTAGCTTGCCTATTTCAGGTAGCTGCGGCCCTTACAAACTGGCCAAGCCTCCTGGATAACTTGGATGACGCCATTCGCTCCGAGCGTGATATTCTGGATAGCATCCCAGTCGACCAATTGTCAGGCCTCGGTGTCTCGCTCAACAGGCTAGTATTTGACTCCATAGGGTATACTTCAGCACTGTTGGATATTGTGAATTCAGTTCTCAATGTCAAGTCTGCCCCACTTGCGCTAGATCTCTACTATAACGAGTACACATCTGCATGGCAGCTATGTCCAGAGCCTTTCCCGATCAATGTTGCTGGCAATATTTCTCTCCCCAGGAATATCTCGGGCAGTAATTTGACAGCTATTTGCGAGCTGTCTTTCGCTGTGTCGGACCTTGCTGTTGGTATTGCTAATTACCTCCAAGCACTGAATGTCAGATTTGAAGGAAACCTCGTTCCCATTATGTTGAGTCTAAAGCGTATTAGTCGGCAAATCTCAAACAGCACCAATTCGAGTCTCGTCAACTCGTTCAGCACGACACAGCCTCAGGGGAACAGCTCGCTTTCGGGCCTGTTTTCTGCCTTGAATCGATTCCGATTTCTGCCGTCAGATTTGGCCGAGTACAACGAACTGTCAAACTATCCCACCTCTGTTATGTACAATTCCGTTTTCCCCTCCCAGAGCCAGTTTCTCTACTCGATGTTCAAACGCACATTTCTAATGGTGATGGAGAATGAGGCCAACTACACTTTGTCGCAGCAGGACAACCAGGCTATTTTCCAAGTTGATAACAATCTCAATGCACTGGTTAACCACGCCCAGAACATCTCTAGCGTTTTGGCAGATTGTGCACTGAGTAAGCTGGCGTACAATTCGACAGAAATTCGATCCTTCGTCGCCAGCACTCCGGGTCGAATAATATTTGATAGCAACGAATTGCCTTTCTCTACGCATTCCGTGCATCTGTTGGCTCAGTGCGGATGGTCACCGATCCTCAACTGCTCGAACTACAGAATATCCAATTCCACTAAAATTCGAGCAAACTACACCGGTGAAGCACTCGATCAGTTTCTAGCCTATGGCTTGTGGTCGTGGATGCCAGGGCAACCTGAGATTCCGCTGTCAGACTTTGACTCCGACGATCTGGATGGGGAGGACGCGGTGTCCAAGAGAGAATTCGAGGATGAAGAAAACGAGCCAAATGATCTGGAGTCGTCGGTCAAATGGAATGGCACATTCTGGACCGCGCAGCCATATCGCCTCTTAGAACTTCTCAGCCATCTAGTAGGCCGAGACATCAGTGTATGGCAGGCCAATTTCCTCCAGAAACGAACTAACACAGTCCAGAAACGACTGGACTGGATCAGTGAAATACCTGCGATTTCGCCCCTCCACACGCGGGAAACAAACGACACTGACACTTTCGGCTTGGCTTCGGCCTACCGCTGTGCCTCCATGACGGCCATAGGCTGGTCCTTGAGCAACTGTTATGATAAGCACTCTCTCGCATGCCAGAATGACGCCGATCCGTTTGACTGGCGGTTTCTGAAATCAAAGATCTCGTATTTCGACAGCATCGACGACTCTCCATGTCCCGACAACTACTCGTTCTCGGTGCCTCTGCTGGGCGTTGAGCAGCTTGCCCTTGCTGCTTCGATGATACATTCAGAAATCAACGAAACCTGGATCGATATGAATGACATCACCGTGCCAGGGTGTTTTGTTTCAGGAGGCCCTTATGCAGCATGTCCGTACCGTCACGCGGTGACCACAAGCAAAATCATCACGCGGGCGGCTCCAAGTATCATAGTGGCAGTTCTTGTTCTCGTTCTCATGCTCTTTGAGAGATTCTTCCTCATGAAGCCAATCCACGCAAACCGCAACCGCCACTGGAAACGGGTGTTGTCAAGTTACTATAAGGAGAACGATTTTGAGGGAGTACCGTCGTGATCGCTTCACCGAGGGCCAAAATTCCACTCAGTTGTCTGATCTCTGGAATCCCAACTGTTGGTGATACCTGAGAATTTCGCATGGGTAATTTTCGTGTCGCCAGAGAATAGAAAACTACAAACATGATAGCGGTATTAGAATTCACTTTTCTACCCACGGACTTTTTCTACAAATGCTGTTTATGGTGGTGCAGCCTCTCGGGTTGCCCTCACGTGACCGCCCGCACTCACTTTCTCACATCCTCCACCATTCCCCCACAACCATGAGTGACCCGAACTGGCAGAAATTGTCGCAGGAATTAAGACGCAGAGCAGCAAATGCTGCACGTTCTAGTGGTGGCGCCAGCGGCGGCAAGCCCCGCTCGCCTCTCGCCATTTTTTCTGGTATAGGAGGTCTTTTACTTTTGGGTGGCGCTACCTTGCTAGCTCAAAATGCCCTCTTTAACGTGGACGGAGGTCAGCGTGCCATCATTTACTCACGTTTGGGCGGTGTCCAACCCCAAATATACCCCGAGGGAACCCATTTGATTGTGCCCTGGTTCCAGCGGCCCATCATCTACGATGTGCGTGCTAAGCCCAGAAACGTGCTGTCGTTGACAGGCACCAAGGATTTGCAGATGGTTAACATCACGTGCCGTGTTTTGTTTAAACCTGACCTTTACCAATTGCCTACCATCTACCGGACGCTTGGGGCAGACTACGACGAGAAGGTGTTACCGTCTATTGTGAACGAGGTGTTGAAGCTGGTGATTGCGCAGTTCAATGCCTCCCAATTGATCACGCAGCGTGAAAAGGTGTCGCGTCTTGTGAAGGAAAACTTGGTGCGTCGTGCCAGCAAATTCGACATCTTGTTGGACGATGTGTCGTTGACCTATATGACGTTTTCTCCAGAGTTCAGCGCAGCTGTCGAGGCCAAGCAGATTGCACAGCAGGATGCGCAGCGTGCGGCGTTTGTTGTGGACAAGGCGATTCAAGAAAAACAGCAATTGGTCGTCAAGGCTGCGGGTGAGGCCAAGTCGGCCGAGTTGATTGGTGAGGCTATCAAAAAATCGAGAGATTACGTGGAGCTCAAGCGGTTGGATACGGCTCGTGAGATTGCTCAGATTTTGGCCAACTCGCCTAACCGCATTTTGTTGGACAACGACACCTTGTTGTTGAACACGGTGGTTGACTCCCGCAAGTGATGTATATAGGCGAAGAGCAGCCGTTAATAAGAAACCGTTGATGCTGGATGTAGCTTAGGGTCCTTCGTATATTGCATTTACATCGTGCTAACCGATCTTTATTCGTGGCTCATATACACAAGGGCTCTCAGTGGCTACTGCAAGAGACTACCCCTTAGAAAATCGAGTTGACAATGTCACTTCCGATGGTGGCGCCTGCACCAAAAATAGCAGCGTTTCCTAGCTTGCTACCAAACTTTTTGAGATGCTCATGGCCCTGACCCGAGCTCTGTGGCTGCTGCTGTGGAGCAACTGCTTGTTGCTGCTGCTGTGGAGGATAATAGCTGGTAGACTGTGGAGGAAACTGTGCGTATCCACCATAAGAATTCTGCTGCTGCAATTGACCTCCCAGATGTTGCTGATATCCACCATATGAAGCCTGCTGGGGTGCCTGGTACGAAGGTGGAGGATTGTAGGAGGCCTTTTCGGAAAGCTGATTGTTGGACTTCTCGGTCTGCTCATACTCCGCCTGGGAAATCACAGACACGTAGTTTGCGGGAAATACACCCGCACGGTCTACGCCCTCGTTCTTCTTATACCCTTTCCACCAATCAGGAGACAAGTGCTCCACGACTGCCACTAAGTCATCTTTGCCTAGCGCCAAATCACCGGGTTGTTGAGCGTCATAAGCGTACTGTACGCGGCAGTACCCAATAGCGGGAGCAGCTCTCCGTGGGGGCAAATTGCCAGCTGCAGGGTTGACGGGAGGAGACAACCTGTCCTGTATTTTCGAGGCTGAAAGGTCGGCTGTCACACGGTCAACATCATCCGGAGTTGTAGAAGATGGTCTAGTTGCACCGCTTGCATTTCTATCGCTGTTTGTGTTGCGTGAGACACCTGTTGCAAGTTTATCAACCCCCCAAGCTTCCATGCCTTTGGAGTATTTTTGAGGAAGGGCAACGATCAAGGAATCGTAGAGCTCCTGCGTGAGAACCTCCAGATCAAGGAGGAACTCCAACTCTGTTCTGACGTTTGTAAGTGATCTGTTAATAAGAGCAACTGACATGTTTAGGAGAAAGAAGTAGTGTAGTTGGAAATCAAAGTGGCTTAGATCGGAAGGGCGGCGTCATGTCATTGTGGTTATGTGCAGGCATCTCACCAGGGTTCGAAATTTAGTTAGGCGTGGGAAAAGGGGAGGAGGTCGATTCGGTATTAGAGATTTCAGAGGAGTTGTAGGTTATTTCCGATCTTGGACCCCGTGCTCCAGTGTTGTCAACGCTGGGTGAATTAATGACGGGCATTACATGCACTCCCCGGGCCGGACCATCATGTTGGCTAATGTGTCAACTTTTTATGAACTGGATAGTTGGAGGTTTTGGTGGTTTTGCTAGGAGGAGATAGTTTCTTCTCCAGAAGACATGGCAGTAGTAAATTTTGGCGAATTTCCATTGAGTCAATGAAGGCTTGCCAGGGTAATCCGCCTTCTCTATGAAATTTGTGGATCTTCTTTGGTCATGGGGCACCAAAAATTTGATCGGTCTGGTGGCTTTGCCCATCCCGACAATGGGAGGTGGTGTAAACGTGAAAACTACACGATCCTTTTCTTGTTTACCTCCCCCCATGATGGTGACCAGTTTGCCTTTAGCCATTAGAAGCATCGACACGCATCTTGTGCGGGTGCGACGAGAAAATTCATGCTGTTGGTGTCGGGTTCAGTATACCAAAAACTTGCCGATTAGCTAAGAAATGGGCCTTTGTTTCAATCAAGCACGGAAAGCGAGAATTATGACGGGTTATGTCGAAGGAGCATTTCCATGTCAGCAGAACTGAGTTGAGTAATTCTGATAACTCAGATTCTGTGGCTTCTTCAAGACTTCGTAGACTAGTGCCGGGAATATTCACACCCTTCAGATGAATTCTTGCTCTTTCGACGCCAACTTGGATAGGAGGAACAAAGCTTGTTTTACCGAGTATAGGTAACGTAATTAGAACACATCGAGCACATGCAACTTTCCAACTTATGCTACATTGCATCGTTTGCCTTACTGTTGTCTTCTGCAATCAGGTTTGGGATCATCGTCCAAGTTTAAACAAGGCAGGCAGACCCTATTAGTAGAGTAAGCAGCAAAAGTGAGAGTATGGAAATTCACTGGGTGATTTGGAGTGTCTGAGAATTCGCCGAAGACGAGAAAACTTCGACTACTCAGGATTTTCTGTCGTTGCTTACGTGTTCAAAGTCGCATTCTGTTGCATTGACCTTTCTAGGTTTGCCGCTGGTGTTTGTTTCTATATTAAATCTGGTCAGCTATCTCACCGAGACAGGGGAGCCGGCATTGCCCGGATGCTCACGACGTGGTGTACGACATCAATCTGGAGGCACTAGCGCAGAATTGAAGTGGTCCTACAGATATTTCAAGGTGTTGCATTCAATTGCTGCTATTGGATTTCTGATGGATTTAAAAATTTCTCTCGGACCATCCAAATTGACTAGCACTGGCGTACTGTCGCGTTATGAGCCCTGGCGAGCACGTAATGACAGTCAAGACAGCGCGGTAACTCAATTCAGCCGGAGCCGAAAATAGAAAACTACTTCAACGACCAAGAAGTTGTAGGAACAAGAAGTCTTAGAAAAGGGGCAACTTATTCTCTGCGACCTCCTCTTCAAGGAATTCTCTCACGTGCTACTCGAAACTTGCCCCACGGTTTTGTTGCAGTCACAACTTTTGATGGCTAAACCCCGCGTTACTCCGGAGGTTCGGAGCCCCGAGTCGAGAGGCGATGACATCCTGGCAAAGGTGAATTACGAGCCGATGAAAAGTGCCGAGTTTTCAACATTGGGAGCAGTTCTACCCCAGTAAAAGTGTAATAGCCCGCCTCAATGGCCCACAGAGTTAACCTGGAAAATACGGCGACTTCGTCTCGCCAAACAATTGAGTCTGATGGCGAACGCACTTCTTCCTCAATTCCGCCCTATTCCGCATTCAGTTCTAGACCCAGTGAGGTGGATCTAAGTTCAGACACGCGTTCGCCGCACATGCATGCAAGTCTACTTGAGATGTTCTAATGGCTTCACTCACAGACATAAGAAAACAGGGTCAATCGGTTTAAACGTAAGCAAATAGAGGCCATGGTGAAAATTAGCGCACATTATAGCCATGGGAATATACTGAGTGTAGCTTTTAGTTCCATTGAACACTCTCAGGCACCCAAAAGGTTAGTGGCGAACGACATATGCGGCTGACACCCCGGGCTCGTAGTACGACGTTTACGATGTCACATTTCGCCACCAACAACGACATAAAAGGGACCCAATTCTTCATGTTTTCTCCTCATGAAGTTCCCAATTGCCATTCTAGCCTTGTCTCCTTTCGTGGTTTCTGCCGCAGTCCGTCAGCCACAGCCTAACTCCAAATCTGATGTTTCGCTGACTTCCAGCACACAGCACACTTCACAAGTAACTTTGTTCCTTGATGAACTTAAAGTGTATGATGGTGGGTCAAGCAATGGTCCCAATATCGCTCACGACGGCGGAAACTCGCAGAACGCAGGCCTGGCCAACGTTACCAGTGGAGCCCACCGCAACCTACCCATGCCATTGATATCAGTGGTTGTCATTTTGGGACTTATTTAATGACCAGAAAAGCTTGACATTTTCACAATACCGAAGCATTTTTATGCGAGTAACTATTCATAACAATATAAGCTAAATTCAACGCAACGTAGTGCCATTTGAGGCTGGTTTATTTGGAGCGACCGCCCAAAAGAAGTTCTGAATGCCTTCCGATTTTTTTGAAAGTGCTGGGCTGATATATATCCCTGTTGAAGTAAATCTCTCACGGGTGCAGAAGTTAACCTCGGAAGCACAACAGGGATGACATCTCATGGTTGTAGTTTCCGAGCACAACAGAAAAGATGTCAGCGTCAAAAATGTGGCTTCAAACTACTAGCATGGAACCGATATACACACACATTGTTTGTATTGATAATGTTACATCTCTCATTCATTTCACAGACGCTCTTCATTAAACTATCACCAAATTGGTCTCCCTCCCCCATTGTATGCTAATCTGTTAGGAGTTGTTTCGTCCAAACCTAATATCGCCCCTTTTGTGGAGTCTCGTAAAATTCGGTCTTTGAGCGTCGCAGGTGAGACATCCATAGCGAATTCCGATTCTTTTTCAGGATACAAACTCAAGTAGTAGGCAAGTAGACCGGCCACATGAGGTGAAGACATTGATGTCCCAGCCATATGATAAGTCTTTGTGGTTATAAACGTAGATTCGATATCGTATCCTGGAGCAAATATATCAACACAAGGGCCGTGATTTGAGAAACCAGTCTTTACGTTCTTGATGTCGGTAGCTCCCACACACAATGAAGACTTGGTCCTAGCAGGTGATATTCCACAGGCGTCCTTATCATCATTACCGGCAGCGACGGCTATATGAATACCATGATCGGTGGCAGCCTGAATAGCTAGGTCAATAGCTACAGATCCAGGGAATCCAAGAGATAAGTTCATCACGGAGCCTTTGAAACCTTTCTTTGTCCTTTCCTTAACATGGTCATTTACGGCAACCTCTATTCCTTTGATCGCTGACGACACAGTGACATCTATGCCGACAGCTACGCCGACAGCTTTGATTTTCACTTTCTTCGCTACCCCATACGTCTTCGATCCAATGATTCCTGCAACATGAGTTCCATGCCCGACGTAATCAACGTGTAAGTAAGGAAAGGCAATTGATGCAATCCACTCGGCTCTTCCCTCAAATTCCTCGTGTGTTGTTTTGACACCTGTGTCGATAACGTAGGCCACGACACCTTCACCGGCTGAGGTGTCATAGGGAAATTCGTATCCTGAAGTTATGTTTCTGTGACTGATCCTGGAGAGTACCCAAGTCGCGTCGTTTTGCACGGTGGCTTCAGTAAATTCTCCGACGTGATCTTTTTCAACACACTCAATAAGCGGATTATTTTGTAGAATATCCAATTGAGTTGACGTGAACAGACCGAAGTATCCGTGATAGTTTCCCAAAGAAAAGGAGTCCATACCCAACTCCTCGATATGTGACTCTCGTACATCACTCGAAAGTCCCTGCTTAAAAACAACAACATATGGCTGCAGGTCTTCAAGAATTATCTGGGGTACCGCCATGCAATTTACGCCGCAATTCAACACATGTACTAGCACTAATGCTCTTGAAATTAAACGCATCGTGGAAACCTGCAAAATGAATGGAATTTTTTAGATGCAGATACATTTGGCTCTCCAGGGCTATATCTCCTGAACACTGGTCCCATTTGGATTCCCTGCGTATAGAGATATCGCATTATTCTGTGCATCGGACGCCTCGCTATCCAAAAGGTTGCGCGTAGGACCTGCTTCTCGCGCATATTCCAATACGCACTACACGGAATATTTAACCAGTATCCGATGATCTGTTCGCACGTTATCTCATCATATCTAGTACTCGTGCATGACACCTTGACAGGTTATGAGGCCATGGTGTGCAGAATTTGTCATTGGAATACTAAGTAGCTATGATAGGCACATCGTACAGCCACAGAGAAGTGGAGCATTCAATCTAACTTCGCCCCTTCACGCGAAAAGGATACAGCTACAGTAGTATAAGGAGTATGCAGCACCCTGAGGATCCAGAGAAACAAACGACAATGCCTAATTTGTGAACAAGCGGCCGTACAAGCACTTGGCTCGACAGGTGCATTAACGCCTTACCCATTATTGCTGGATGTACTGGGCAGACATTTGACTCGAAGACAAAGAGAAACGCACGATTCACGCAGTATATCGGGCTATCTGAATCTAGCATCTTTAAACAAAGACCGAGGTACATGTCACACTACCCGGAATTAAGCTTCGTGCGTGTACTTGGAGGTGTTGAGTTCTGATCCGGTGTAAATTAGAAAGACTGTTTCCTATTACGGAACCGTACGGCAACTTGTGACAAGTCAACAATTTGTTGAGAAGCCGAAAATGAGGGAAACTAGCAACAGGGTCAATTTGTGAAGGACGCCCTTACAACTATAAATGGTGGTGACTTTGCCGATCATGGCCATCAAAAAATGAAAGTCATTATCTTAGCAGTCTTCTTCTACTTCAGCGCTGTCTATTGCAGCTTGTTATCCAATGGTGTGTATTCTCCGACCGAGGCTATGGATTCCTCAGGATTGTTTTTTTGCTCTAAAGCCGAACGCGGCGATGTCGTTTGCCGCTTGACTTCCAATGATTTTATTCAGAAGGAACAGCTCGTTCAAGTATTCAAAGACTTTGGTACTGGTAAGTTATATGCTAAACGGGAAGACCAGCATGACTTAGACCTTGAGAAGAGGTGCATTGGTGGACGCTGTAAGTGTGGTAATCACGTGATTGATTGTTTGTAACTCAGTTGTGTGAACTTATTTAGGATTTTTACCAGAGACACATGTGTCGTTGGGTTTTATAACTAAAGTTAAAGTATGGCGCTATTTGGTTTCAATATACGCTACTTCTCTCATTTACTTCACAGACACTCTCGATCAAACTATCACCAAACTGGTTTACCTCCCCCATTGTATGCTAATCTGTTGGGAGTCGTATTGTCCAAACCAATTATCGCCCCTTTTGTGGACTCTTGCAAAACTCTTTGCTTAAGTGTAGCAGGTGAGACATCCATTGCAAACTCTGATTCTTGCTCAGGATACAAACTCAAGTAGTAAGCAAGTAGACCAGCCACATGAGGCGAAGACATTGATGTACCAGACATATTCTTCGCCTTACTAGTAACATAAGTAGACTCAATATCAACACCAGGCGCAAATATATCGACACAAGGGCCGTAACTTGAAAATTTTGCCTTCGCGTTTTCGATATCAACTGCACCTACACATATTGGGGACTCGAGCCTAGCAGGTGATATTGCACAAGCATCTTCATCTTCGTTACCGGCAGAAACGGATACATGAATACCATGATCGGTGGCAGCTTGGACAGCCCAATCGAGAGCGACAGACCCGGGGAACCCAAGCGATAAGTTCATCACGGAGCCTTTGAAACCTTTCTTTGTCCTTTCTTTGATGTGATCTTCCAATGCAGCCTCTATTCCTTTGATCACAGCCGATACCGTAGTGATTGGGCCCACGGCGACACCTGCTACTTTTAGTTTGACTTTCTTGGCTACCCCAAATGTTTTGGATCCAATGATTCCCGATACGTGAGTTCCATGTCCGATGTAATCGATGTGCAAGTGAGGAAATGTGACTGCAGTAATCCACTCTGCTCTTCCTTCAAACTCTTCGTGAGATGCTTTGATACCTGAGTCTATAACGTAGGCCACGACACCTTCACCGGCTGAGGTGTCATACGGAAATTCGTATCCTGAAGTTATGTTTCTGTGACTAATACTGGAGAGTGCCCAAGTCGAGTTGTGCTGTACTGTGGCTTCGGTGAACTTCCCGACATGATCCTTTTCAATAAATTCAATAAGTGGATTATTGTGTAGAATATCCAATTGAGCCGACGTGAACAGACCGAAGTATCCGTGATGGTCTCCCAAGGAGAACGAGTCCACACCCAACTCCTCGATGTGGGACTCTCGTACATCACTCGAAAGTCCGTGCTTGAAAACAACAACATATGGCTGCAAGTCTTCAAGAATTATCTGGGGTACCGCCATACTATTTACGCAGCAACTCAACACATGCACTAGCAATACAACCCGTGAGAGGAATGGCATGGCGGAAAACTTGGGGAGGGAGAGGGATGAGTCGGAATTTTTTAGATGCAGATGCAATTGGCTTTCCAGGGCTATATCTCCTGAACACTTGTCCCACCTGGATTACCTGCGTATAGAGAAGTTGCGCTTTTCCGTGTATTGTGTGGCTCGCTATCTACAGAAGAGCCAGTGCTTGCTTCTCGCGCATATCCCAGTATGCCCTACTCGGATTATGTATCTGCAGCCCCGATGCTATGTTATGTGCCTGCATTATCTTATTTTCTCTAGTACTCGTGCATGACACCTTGACAGGTTATGAGGCCATGGTGTGCAGTCATTGGAATACTAAGCAGATATGATAGGAATATCGTATAGCTACGGAGAAGGTGGAATATCCAACTAAAATGATCTCCTTCACGCGGAATAGGCACAAACAGTGGCATTAGAAGTGTGTAGCAACAAGAGGAGCCTAGCAAATGGATGGCAACACCCAATTTGTAAACAAGCGGCAGTACAGCCCCTATTTTTCGTCTGTGTGTCAGCACCACCATCTGTAACACCGTTTCATTAATATCCTCTTTCAGCCTCACAATGAGTTTATAACACCCCCTTCCCCTCATCTCTTCGCATGAGGTGTTTCAATAATGAATACTAAAGCTTGATTATAGCTCTACGCACTCGGGCATCCTGGTAAGAGCTATTGAATTGCTGATATTGAAGCGTGCATCAAAGGAGTCTTCTGCGAACCTATATTGGAAACTCGGCAAGCTGCACTATTCTGTGAGCCTCTCCCTATATTTGGGATTTTTATCATAGGCTTTTGAGCCCATGGATTTTATATACCTTATTATAAAAGTTATTCCAAAAACAAAAATAGCCTCCGTGCAGCTGACATATGGAAGGCTAAACGAGGAGATATAAGAAACTAGATAAATAGGCTAGGATGCATCCCTTAGGAGACAATCTCCCTCAAAGCATTGATTGGCGAGAATAGGATATCCATACAAGAAATAACACATCTGAAGAATATAGATTGATACACAGTAAGGAAAGAACTATATAAATTAGTACTAACCTACAGCATAGGAAACACGCTACACGATATGCGATTCTGTTTGTTTATCGCCATGATGGCATTAGCATGTAAAGCAGACAACGATACAATAGCAACATATGTGCCTGTGACATATGACAGTTATTACAATAAATACGATACAGTGCCACCTAACTTTGACGATAACATGATCGCGTACGTGGAAACATATGCGATGCTCGTGTTGGATGGTGACGAGATGTGGCACTCAATCAACGACACGAAAATATTGAGATTTAGGAATGATTTACTGACGACTTACAATCGAGTTTCCGAAGAGATGAGTTTGGCTGGATATGACCCAGAAGTTGATTATGTAGGACCGACTGTGAAAGTAAGAGAAGCTGCTGTGGCGGCAATACAAGCACAACTAGCAGAGCAGAATCAGATTGCAGAGCATGATTATGCAGGTCGCATATCACAAAGATGACACGGTCATGCTCAGTGCTGGGCACATGCGGCAGGCATTCAGTGTGTAACGTGCTTAGGACATAGCTGCATATGGAATGATAGGAGAATGGCTGATGGGAGGTATAATCCTAAATAGTGGTCTCATTACGTGATCATTTGATGTTAGTTTAAACATGGAGTGTTGATTCCAGTGCTATGATATATGAATAAATTAAGGGTGAAACGCCCCCAAAATTGTTTTTAAACATTAATTGCGATCTACATCAGAGCTAACACGTACTCTCATGCGGATAACACCTACTCAATCGCAATTGCATTGTTTCGCTGGCCATTACGGCTTTGTCTAAGTTTTAACAAGAAATGAGGGCCCTCTATGCGAGCCTGAATGCGAAATAACCTTCCTGCAGTCGAAAGTGAGTTACGCCAACCACCCCACTCTCGCTCATCTTATAAATACTACTTCAACTTTTATCGCGAGAACAATTGAGCAAATTGTCCACGTAAATCATGCGATTCCTACAGGTGACCTTACTAAAATCCCGTTTTGTGAGAGTTCCTAGTCCACCGAGCCATTATATACCGGATGAGTTATGAATGAATGGACTTGTGTAAGTCTTTGTATATTGAAGAAATCACTTCAATATTATTCTTCCTTGCTTCATAGTTCGCATAATACCTCTCTTACATAAACCCCTCTGGTATCAACACAAGCACCTGGCACCCTTAGGGGATTCGTAATCTCAAGTATTTCTAACAGAAAAGTGGGGAATTGACATGGGTACATGTCGCAACAACCCCGTGCACATCTTCGGAGGTGTTGTGCACACACTTGTCCTGGGTGTATTGTTGGGACTGTTCCCTATTGTGGAGCCGTCGGCACCTTTGTGACAAGTCAAACATTCGATGAGAAGGCGAGGATAAGGGAAAATAGCAAGAGGGTCAATTCGACAACGGTTTCCTCACTTAATGATAGAAAGTTTGCCGTTTATCGCCATCCACAAATGAAATTTATTATCTTAGCTGATTTCTTCTACACCAGCGCTGTGTATTGCATCCTATTATCTAATGGTGTTCTCTTACCGAGGCTCTGGATTCCTCAGGATTATTTTTTTGCTCTAAAGCCGGACGCGGCGAGGTAATTTGCTGCTTGACTTCCAATGATTTTATTGAGAAGGAACAGCTCGTTTAAGTTTTCAAAGATTTTGGTACTGGTAAGTTATATGCTAAACGGGAAGACCAGCGTGACTTAGACTTTGAGAGGAGATGCATTGGTGAAAGTTGTGACTGTTATTCACCACCTGGACACCTTCCTGGATGTTTATCATGACCTAGACTGGAGAAGAGATGTATTGGTGAAGTCCATGCGCCATTGGGTTTTATAACTAAATTCAATAAATGTTGTTTCTGAAAAACTAGAAATCAAGGTATCGCGCTATTCGGTTTCAATAGACATTACCAAACTGGTCTCCCTCCCCCATTGTATGCTAATCTGTTGGGGGTCGTTTCGTCCAAACCTAATATCGCCCCTTTTGTGGAGTCTCGTAAAATTCGGTCTTTGAGCGTCGCAGGTGAGACATCCATAGCGAATTCCGATTCTTTTTCAGGATACAAACTCAAGTAGTAGGCAAGTAGACCGGCCACATGAGGCGACGACATTGAGGTCCCAGTCATAGACGCCATCTTTGTGGTTATAAATGTAGACTTGATATCGACACCAGGAGAGAATATATCGACACAAGGTCCGTAGTTTGAGAAATCTGCCTTCACGTTTTTGACATCGATTGCACCGACACACAATGAAGACTCGGCCCTAGCAGGCGACAAAGCGCAAGCATCATCACCATCATTACCTGCCCCAACAGCTACGTGGATGCCATGATCGGTGGCAGCTTGGACAGCCAAATCGATAGCAGTCGATCCAAGGAATGCAAATGACAAGTTCATCACGGAGCCTTTGAAACCTTTCTTTGTCCTTTCCTTAACATGGTCTTTTACGGCAACCTCCATTCCTTTGATCGCTGCCGACACAGAGACATTTATGCCATCGGCTACGCCTACAACTTTGATTTTCACTTTCTTGGCTACTCCAAAAGTCTTGGATCCAATGATTCCCGCAACGTGAGTTCCGTGTCCGAGGTAATCGATGTGTAAATGGGGAAATGTCACTGCAGTGATCCATTCAGCTCTTCCTTCGAATTCCTCGTGGCTTGTTTTAACACCCGAATCGACAACGTAGGCCACGACACCTTCACCGGCTGAGGTATCATATGGAAATTCATATCCTGAAGTTATGTTTCTGTGACTAATACTGGAGAGTGCCCAGGTCGCGTCGTTTTGCACGGTGGCTCCAGTGAATTCTCCGACGTGGTCTTTTTCAACACACTCAATAAGCGGATTATTGTGTAGAATATCCAATTGAGCCGACGTGAACAGACCGAAGTATCCGTGATAGTTTCCCAAGGAGAATGAGTCCACACCCAACTCCTCGATGTGGGACTCTCGTACATCACTCGAAAGTCCGTGCTTGAAAACAACAACATATGGCTGCAAGTCTTCAAGAATTATCTGGGGTACCGCCATGCAATTTACGCAGCAATTCAACACATGCACTAGCAATACAACCCGTGAGAGGAATGGCATTGTGGAAAACTTGGGGAGGGAGAGGAATGTGTCGGAATTTTTTAGATACAGATGCAATTGCCTCTCCAGGGCTATATCTCCTGAACACTGGTCCCACCTGGATTACCTGCGTATAGAGAAGTTGCGCTTTTCCGTGCTTTGAATGGCTCGCTATCTACAGAATTGCCGGTACTTGCTTCTCGCACATATCCCAGTATGCCCTACTCGGATTATGTATCTGCAGCCCCGATGCTATGTTATGTGCCTGCATTATCTTATTTTCTCTAGTGCTCGTGATTGACTTGACACCTTGACAGGTTATGAGGCCATGGTGTGCAGAACTTGTCATTGGAATACTAATCAGATATGATAGGAACATCTAGCTACGGAGAAGGTGGAATATTCAATTAAAATGATCTTCCTTAACGCGGAATACGCACACCTGCAGTGGCATTAGAAGTGTGTAGCAACAAGAGGAGCCTAGCAAATGCACGGCAATGCCTAATTTGTAAACAAGCGGCCATACAAGCACCTAGCTCCACAGGGCCATTCACACCTCATGCAAACCAAATTATTGCTGAACGTATTGCATATTTGGGGAGACATTTGACGGAAAGCCAGACACATGTGCCGTTGGGTTTTATAACTAAAGTCAAGGTATAGCGCTGTTTGGTTTCAATATACGCTACTTTTCTCATTTACTTCACCGACACTCTTGATCAAACTATCACCAAACTGGTTTTCCTCCCCCATTATATGCTAATCTGTTGGGAGTGGTTTCGTCCAAACCTAATATTACACCTTTTGTGGAGTCTCGTAAAATTCGGTCTTTGAGCGTCGCAGGTGAGACATCCATAGCGAATTCCGATTCTTTTTCAGGATACAAACTCAAGTAGTAGGCAAGTAGACCGGCCACATGAGGTGAAGACATTGATGTCCCAGCCATATGTGCCGTCTTCGTGATAATGTATGTAGACTCAATGTCGTATCCAGGAGCAAATATATCGACACAAGGTCCGAAATTTGAGAAATCTGCCTTCACATTTTTGACATCGATTGCACCAACACACAATGGAGACTCGGCTCTAGCAGGCGACAAAGCGCACGCATCAAAGTTGTTATTTCCTGCCCCAACAGCTATGTGGATGCCAAGATCGGTGGCAGCTTGGACAGCCAAATCGATAGCAGTCGATCCAGGGAACCCAAGAGATATGTTCATCACGGAGCCTTTGAAACCTTTCTTTGTCCTTTCCTTAACATGGTCTTTTACGGCAACCTCTATTCCTTTGATCGCTGACGACACAGTGACATCTATGCCGACAGCTACGCCGACAGCTTTGATTTTCACTTTCTTGGCTACTCCAAAAGTCTTGGATCCAATGATTCCCGCAACGTGAGTTCCATGTCCGTTGTAATCGATGTGCAAGTGAGGAAATGTGACTGCAGTAATCCACTCTGCTCTTCCCTCAAACTCTTCGTGAGATGCTTTGATACCTGTGTCGATAACGTAGGCCACGACACCTTCACCGGCTGAGGTGTCATAAGGAAATTCGTATCCTGAAGTTATGTTTCTGTGACTAATACTAGAGAGTGCCCAAGTAGAGTTGTGCTGTATTGTAGAATCAAGAAACTCCCCAACATGATCTTTTTCAACACACTCAATAAGCGGATTATTGTGTAGAATATCCAATTGAGCCGACGTGAACAGACCGAAGTATCCGTGATAGTTTCCCAAGGAAAACGAGTCCACACCCAACTCCTCGATGTGGGACTCTCGTACATCACTCGAAAGTCCGTGCTTGAAAACAACAACATATGGCTGCAAGTCTTCAAGAATTATCTGGGGTACCGCCATACAATTTGCATAGCAATTGAACATATACACGAGCGCTATAACCTTAGAAATAAACAGCATCGTGGGAAGCCTGCAAGATGAATGAGAAAATCCCTGCTTTTGTAGACACGCGGCCGTACAAGCCATTGGCTCTGGACAGTGCCAATAACACCTTATCTAGCCACATTGTTGAAAAGGGGCCGCACCCACAATAGGCGCGGCTCGGCCATTGACAATCTTATCTGGACCAGAACATAACAGAATTGTTTGGATGGCCCAGGGGGTCCTTATCCAGCGAGTCATATGACGGAATACAGTAATTGATTGGCAGCGGTCATGTTCTAGCTCTGGTTCAGATGTGAAAGGCAGCCTTGTCAAGAATTTGCATGTAATATAGAAAGCGCGGCTTAGGAGGCTCAACGATACCGTCCAAGTTTTTGCAGCAAATTCTGGCGTCTAAATTTGAATTGATTGCCAGAATGAAAAAAAGATTACCATTATTGCACTCCGGCGTAGAGAACTTTCACTGGGGTGGCGGCCATTTGCTTCTCTAGAGCTAGTCGCCTATAGTAGTTATTTCACTTCAACAGAAGTCAGGCATTGTGCAGGATGTGACAGTCTGTTTATTGACGTGACTACATTCAATTTGGAACACGCACAACATGTGGGCATTCGCCACCGACGCAGTGCCGTTATTAATTTGCCTTCACAATCTTCTCGCGCTGAGGTGCATGTAAAAGGTTGCGAGCTCTGATGCGCCTGCAGGTGTCAATGGAGACAGATAACACAATTCTGCCTGATCTCGAGCCGGAGACTAGTGTCGCTACGACAAAGTGGGCGCAATTGAGAAATGGCCCAGGATTCTCTACAATTGAGTGATTCTACAAACGTGCCCCTTCACGTGCCTCAGAACTAGCACCACTATATTGTCGCTGCCACTATGTTTGATGGAGTAGCCGCATTCCTTAACGGGTTATGAGCTTTGAACTCAAAGGCGATGACCCGGGAAAGTACTGAACTTCTACTGTTAGCTAATCAAATGACCTAATTATCAACATTTGGAGCATTTTGACAACAGGTTTTGACTGCCAGAACTCGGCTGTAACCCTGGCAGAGCTCTAGAAAAAGCGGCATCGTATCTTCAGAGAAGGAATTGTGGAGGATGGCAAATAGCAGGCTATTTTGGTACCGGTAGTATTCCGCATTCTGGTCTAGACCTACTGGTTGTAGCTCAGATATGCGTCAGCCGCACGTAATATTATGCATGTACTCTTGAGATGCTACTGTCGCTACTGTCGAAAACAGCCATGGACGACGGGGCCAATTGAGTCAGAAAGAGGAGAACGTAGTACCCAATCATTATTTTCCAGATTCAAAAACAGGCAGAAGCTGCTTCATGCCCCGTGGAACCTTGTCAGGCACTCTGATTTAAGGCAATCCGCATCCTGCGGCTGAACCGTGGCCCCGCATGTTCGCCATCACATTTTGCCACCATCCAGAGCATAAAAGGTGGACAATTCTTGAGTATCCTTCCTTATGCTTTCTGCCATTGCTATTCTCGCCTTCTCTCCTTTCGTGGCTGCTGCCACGCTCCCGCAGTCGCTGTCTCAGATTTCTGAAGTTTCGCTAACTTCCACCGCATTGAGCAGTTTGGAAACAGAGAGCCATGTTGAAAATGCGAAAGTGTACGATACTGGTTCAGGCGGCGGAGCCAATCTCGCTCATGACGGCGGAAACTCTGAGAATGCAGGGCTGACCGATGCTACTAGTGGAGCCAGTCGCAGTCTCCCCATACCGTTGATATCTCTTGTTGTCGTTTTGGGGCTTATTTAACGGCCAGAGGAGCTTGACTTATATATTCACTACACCACAGCATTATATGCGAAAATAATTATTCATTACAAGGAAAAAATAAAGAAAATATATAATATTGGACATGCTGTAGCAATCGAGTAGCGAGGCGAAATGCTGTTGTCTCCGGGCAAACGTGATCGACGTCTTGTGTTGAAGACAGACGATTGCGTCGTATGTGGATAGTCAGGCTCCTTCGTGAGTTCCAATCTGCACAGCACTGACGTGATCTTAAACTGAGTTAGTCACAACTCAATAGATATTTCGGAACCAATTGAGTGCCGACCTCAGCAAACCTCACGCGATCCGGCTCTGGAATCTTAACTGCGTCGAGTCGGCATAGACGCTAAGGTGCCAACCGCAGATTCCCCGCATTGACCTCATACTGAATTCTCAAGTCCTTGAAAGCTGCCCGGTTGTAAACAATTGGAACCAGAATCACCGGAGTGCCATGACTCAAACGTTTCAGCTGGTGTGGAGAGCGTGAAGATCACCAGGCACGACGCCCCGGCAGGCAAACCCTCCCAGACTGTGGCCAGCGCATCTACTTTCATCTTCAAGTCTTTTTCCGTCTCCAGAAATCTCATCCTCCACCTCCCGGCGCCCGGCCCACGCCCGTTCACCCGGGCACACCCGTGCACCAGAAAAGACTCACCGCACTCCAGTTGGTGAAATTCTCACTACTAGCTACTACCCCAACCATGCTCCGCACGTTCGTCAGAACCAAGGTTTCGCTGAGCCTGACGTCGGCACTTGCGTACAAAACGCTCCACCGCAACCAGAAAAGACCCCCGCTTCCAACTTTCGATACACCCAACTGGTCTGCCGATGCAGCGGTGTCGTCGATTTTGTACGAGACCCCGGTGCCCCTGAAGGCCCCCAGAAAGCAGCACGTGCTCAACTGCTTGGTTCAGAATGAGCCTGGTGTGTTGTCGTCGGTCAGTGGCCATTTGGCAGCCCGTGGCTTCAACATTGATTCCTTGGTGGTGTGCAACACCGAAGTGAAGGACTTGTCGCGTATGACAATTGTGTTGGGCGGCCAGGATGCCGTGGTTGAACAGGCACGTCGCCAGATTGAGGACCTTGTTCCTGTGTACGCCGTTCTTGACTACACCAACGCCGAGATTGTCAAGAGAGAGTTGCTTTTGGCAAGAATCTCGCTTTTGGGCCCCGAATACTTCCAGGAGCTTATTGCCGCCCACAACTTGCATGCCAGCGATGGTGCCGCGCTTCCCGATCTCAGCGCTACCGAGTCGGAGTTTCATCCTTCCAACTTGGTGCCGCTGGAGGCCCTCAGACAGAAGCACTCGCATTTGCAACACATTTCCACGATTGCTGAGAAGTTTGGCGGCAAAGTTGTGGATATCAGCGACCGTAACGTGATTGTGGAGTTGGCGGCGAAGCCCTCCAGAATTCTGTCGTTCATCCAGTTGTTGCAGCCATTTGGAATCTTGGAGCTTGCTCGTTCGGGTATGATGGCATTGCCACGGACGCCCTTGGATGCTGTGCACTTGGAGGACGAGACTGTGGATGCCAACGACATTGTGGATGCTTCGCAGTTGCCTCCTGGTTAAGCTGGATGAGTAATGAGAAGAAGGAAGATGGTGAGAGATAATAAGGAGCGGACTGAGTACACGAATTTTGAGTTGACGTAGAAGTTGAGTAAGGTGCTGAGAAGAGTTCAGTAGTATTGATGGGGCCGCACATTGGGTTAATTACGCTGAAAGAGCCTGGAAACACTATTTCTAGATTGCATGTGAGATTGCACCCTCTTGTGTATGCTGGTTTTCGGTTGTATCGATATGAAGTAATCTACCAGGTGTGCTGAATGACTGGAGGTTGCGAATTTAGTATGTTGGTGAATGGACGAGACTCCGTGTATGCAACGGTAAGCGATCGACTGCTTAGGCTAGGTGTGTGACGATCGAATAAACCATGAGATTTTCACGCCGGAGTATGATGCATGCAAAGATAAAGGCCGTAGAAATGTGCTGTGTGGTGATGATGTTGATGAGGGAGCAAGCGGCCTCACATTGAGGTACTTCACCTCAATCAAGTGTTCTCGTTGAGATTGGCAAAAGTATCAGCAAGACTACAGACAGCTGCACACGGTTCGTATGTATGCTTGTCTGCACACGAGTAGAGTACGCTAATCGGAAGACTATGTCTTGTTTAACGAAGTTAATGCAGATCGGAAAAACGCACTGAAACTCAAATAAAGATAGAGACGCCAGCAGACACAAATACGAGATCATGCAGACTTCGTGTCACTTTTGCCGGCCCGCAAGATTCAGAAACGGCGCCGAAAACTGCAGTGCGGCACCCGTACACCCTGCTTTCACACCCGTACCCCTTTTTTCAGAGCCACCCAAAACGCCGAAAACGACCGGTCCCTTACGCAAAAACTGCCAGTCCTACATACCGTCCATATGTGCCAAACCCAACAAATGTGGCAAGCGCCCGCTAATGCACAGTGCATACACCGTTGGGGTAGCGCCGCAGAGCCGGGCACCGGGCCGGGCTGTCCCGATTCATCAGCCGCCGCCCTTTGTGCAGTTCCAGCACCTTCCCCCGGCCAGCATGTCCGTGCGTCTGCAACGACATGCACCTGCGCAACGCGCCAGATTCGACGGCTTCCATGCCCCCCAGTGTCGCAGAGCGGCGGCAAGGGAAGCCTGCGTGGAATTTTAGCCGCCGTGCATTTGACACTGGGGGTTGTGCACGTGCCGGCTGTCTGCAGGGGCCGTACATTAGCACGGCTGTCTCGATTTTCACTACGGGCAACAGCAGCGGCAGGAAATCGACATAAACCCCAAAGCGCAACTCCGCCGGCGGTGTGCACATCATCCCCGCACGTGACCCGCACCGCATGCCTGCCCCGCGCGCCCTCGCCTTTCCGCCGATCTATCTAAATTGCGCACCTCAACGTTCGCGCGCTGCACCTACACCATCAACATCGCAATGGCCTCGTACCCCGACGACCAGCCAGTTGCACCGCCGCCGCAGGAGCACGGCTACTACGATGCGCCGAGAATCGCGCCGCCCAAAAGCATCATCAACAATTCGGCGCCGCAGGCCCCGCTACCGCCCGGCAATCACCTCCAGTCGCCGCATTTCCAGCAATCACCACTCCTTCAACACTCCGCACGGCCACACGCCTCGCAAAGTCCTCACAAGGCGCCCAACCATAATGGCACGGGTGGCGGTGACGCCGCGCCTCCGCTCCGCCACCCGAACTCTCATCCTGACCCCGGCACCATGTCGACGGGCCACGTCGTCAATCACATCGGCGGCGGCGCCGTTTTGCCCCCGAATTCGGCGAATTTACAACACCACACATACTACGCGTTGCCACCGGCGCCGCAGTACGCATCTGGGCCCTATGTCCCGGGGCCGCCAAACTACTACGCCGCCACGCCGGCCGACCACGGCTCCGGGCTGCCTCCGCTGAGTTCGCGGCTGACACATGACGTCAATCTGTCGCTGCTGGCGCCGCCAGGAGGGCCAGGTAACGGCGTCGACATCGACGGCGGCATGCCGCTGGGCCACAACCCGCCGGCGCCGCCGCAGCAGCTCCACCAGCAGCGCTACGGGTACGCCGCCGCACGTGACACCCACGACCGTGACGGCCGCAGCAGCGGGCTTCCGCGCAAGCGCTCACTCACGGCGTGCGACTCGTGTCGCCAGAAAAAGACAAAGTGTGACAATGTGCGGCCACGCTGCGGGCTGTGTGTGCGGGCCGGCATCGACAACTGCCGCTACCGGACGGACGACGTCTCCGAGCCGTGGGCTGGCGACCAGGTGCTGCACACCATTCTCCAGAAGTTGGACTCCATCTTGCAGGCGGTGCAAGGGCCGCCCAGGCCGCTGGCGAAGCGGAGGCAGACGCTGGGCGGCGGAAGCGGAAGCGGCGCTGCCGGCCCTCGCCACTATCTGCTGGCGCAGGTGTGGAACATGTCGCTCACGACGCTATTGCGGTGGCCGTTTTTCCAGAAAACGCTCAGGGTGGACGACGCCGAGGCTGCGACGGTCACACGGCGCCTTCTACGCGACTACGAGACGCTCAGCTTGCGCTCCACGCCGCTCCCGAGCCAGCAGGTTCTCCGCGAGGCGCCGTATTTGCCGTTGGAGCACGCCATCGCGAAGCATCTCCACGAGTTCGCCAACCTGTTTATTCTCAACTGCCACACCAAGGTGCCGTGCGTGGACGTGGTGACGCTTTTCGAGATGATCGAGATGTTTGTGCTTCTACGGCGCAGCGACGAGTCGGTGACGTTGTGGGGCTTGCTAGACGAACACCTGCGCCGAACTCTGGAGCCGCCGGCTCGGTACCATGCGGCGCTCGAAAAGTGCGGTGTGGCCGACGACTCGATCCGCCAGCGCGCCTATCGCGGGCTCTGCCAGAGTGTGCCGCTTTTGCTTGTCATCTGCGCTCTTGGTGCGGCGCTGACATCGCTCCAACTCGATAACATCGGCAAATTTGAGCTGCTGCTCGAGGAGCGCGCAGCAACTAGCCTGTGCTGTGTGCCTGGGGTGTTTGAAATTGCCAACGTGCCGTCCGACCGCGGGCAGCTTGCTCACGGCTTCGTGGCCTACGCCCAGAGCCTCCTACTGACGTATCTGGCTGCGGCCCTCGAGCCCAACAGCTTGGAAAGCGTGCAGTATCACGTGCTCTTGAGCCAGTTCTATCTCTACATGATGAGCCCGTTGTGGCTGCACCGCGAGATTTTGGCCGCCAGCCACGACATGACCTTCTACCTTGAAAAAGAGAACATCCTGGTGCATCCCGAGGAGGTGGACTTCGAGCTCAACGGCCGCACACTGGTGGTGAATCGGCTTTTCTGGACGTGTCTCAAGTTGGAGTGTGAGTTGCGCACCGAGCTCAGTCCGTATGTGGCCCTCAGCGGCATCTCGCAAATCACGCCGCCGTGGCTGTTTGTTCGCATTCCGAGCCCGGTCAAGGAAGAAAACCATCTTCCCGAATGCGTACGACTCGCCAACCGCTACGACGACCTGTACCTGTGGCTTTTCTTCCTCACCGAAATCGCTGTGCGCAAGGTGGACAACAGGCTCTGTGACGAAATCTACTCGGCAACTGCGTCTCGCAGCCACTTGTGGGATCTGACTCAGTTTGTAAATCGCGACGTGTGGCGCGTCGCCGTGTGGTATTTGACCCAGTACAACGGCATCATTAGCCTGCTACCGCCGCTGATCCGGAACTTCGTGGTTTCTGAAATCGACGTTAACGAAGTCTACACCAGCATGAAAAAGAAGGCGGCAGCGCGCCGTGCAAAGGAGCCCGAGAACTTTCTCGACACCTTGGACGACTTTCTCATCTCCGACACTCTCTTGGTGCAGGCGCAGTCCGAGAGCGTCATGTTCATCAAAACTCGCATTATTGCTTCCAAGCTCGCGCTTTTCCGCCCGCTCATCTATCTTATTCTTGAAGATCACATTTCCGTCGTGGAGATATTGGAGGCGGCCGCTGCGGTGTTGCCGCTTTTGGCGCCGTCGGGTTCGACGAAACCTGAGTTCGACGACCTCCCGTTCACCGATTCTGCTCCTCGTGACAGTTCCGAGGCTGACTCTTCAGCCACGCTGACGTTCTGGGGCGAGGACATGGCCAATTTCGATGTTTCGGACCCGCAATTCGCGAAACAGACGCTCTTTCCAGACGAAGACTTCAGTGACCTCGTGGACCGCCTGCTCAACTCTGCCGACGACTCATCTATGCAGATCGAAGACTACGGTGCCGTGCGGCGGCGTGTGTTGCAGGCCCTTGTGCGCAATCTCATCACCATTCCGAAGCTCAACATTCCTAAAATCGGTGCTCACCGGCATCCCGGTCTGTGGTACTATGTGCGCAATCTCACGCACGGCGTGTTGATGCAATTCTTGCTTTACCAGAAAGTGCAGGAGTTCATGGCCTCCATGGCCCGTTCTCAGAACGGACAGTTGCCGCCTCCAGAGATTGTTGACGGGATCATGCGCGTCTTCAGCAAGGAGAGCCTTCTCGAGTCTTTGGAGCACTCTCTTTTGATTATCAACTACTGGAAGAGTGAGCGCAGCGACTGTGCCGTTTACGCCGATTACATATCGCGATGCATTGAGCAGTTAAGCTAAGCCAGGGCTGATATAGCGTTGCGATGTTGGTGTTATCCTGACATATGGGAAATAGATAGCAGATAGGACGTATCGCAGGCCCTAGACTTTTCCATTTGACCTAAAAGCAAAATACTAGCTAAGAGCCGTAGCTTTTACGAGGAGTAGCCATTGAGAAGTCATGGAGAGTCTCTTCATAGAGGACAGAGAATTGAAACATCGTTGAAAACAATCTTCAGAAGCAGAAGTCAATAGGACGTCATTGAGGGCCATCTTCATGAAGAAGGGGCTTTGTAGAAAAGATGCCAGGCAATTGTCAGCACACTCCAAGATTCCAGCTCTATTTCGCACGGCCCACGCACAGTAAACGCATCCTGGAACTTGCGTTGCCATGATCTGCCACGCGCAGTCGCCAATGCACACCCTCACAATCTGCCATCGCGCGGCTGGACCCGAGATCAGCATCTTCGTCGCCGCGTCGGTTCCCAGCCTGGCCTGCACACACATCTCCGAGATCGCAGTTTGCATCCTCGTAATAAGCGCGCTCAGCTGCACCATGCGGTGATGTGCACCATGAATGATTCCACGCTCCGAAACTGCGACTACGATATCAAGGAACAAGACCGATACTTGCCGATTGCCAACGTGGCACGCGTCATGAAACGCAGCCTACCGCAACAGGCCAAATTGTCCAAAGAAGCAAAAGAGTGTGTGCAGGAATGTGTCTCCGAGTTCATTTCGTTCGTGACGTCCCAGGCAATCGACAAGTCGGCGCTCGAGAAACGCAAGACGCTAAATGGTGAGGACGTGTTGTGGGCAATGCACACCCTCGGGTTTGAGCACTACGCCGAGACCCTCCGCATCTACTTGGCCAAGTACCGGCAGTACGAGCAGGAGCAGACGACGCAGCGGGTGCGGGGACGGCGGCGTGGCGCCGCGCCCGACGAGGAGAGCGACAGCGACTTCCTCAGCGGCGACTTCGAGGACGAGAGCGCCTACGTGTTCGAGTTGTAGATTGGCACGTGATGTGCTTCACGTGACCTGCGGGCCGGCCGGTAGTACAGACGCAATGAACGCAGCAGCCGCGCGCCCAGTGCGCGGGGCTCCCCCGAGAACATCGTAGAACGCGCCACATTCCGGGGCACGGGTTTTCCTGACGTGCAGCCGGCACGTGACGCGGCCGCACACCCGTGCACCGGCTCCTTGTAGCGAAAACACCTTCGGCTTCCCTTTCGTCGTCCCCGTGCCATGATCAAGTCGTTCCGCAAGTCCAAGCGCCTGCTGAATTCACTGCTGTCGCTGAAGCACTCGATATCACGTGTAGCGCTGACCCAGTACTCCCAGGACGAACTCCACCATGCCATCAAACTGCCCCAGAAAGTCATCAAGGCTCTCTACGACTACAAGCCACAAGGCCCAGGCGAACTCGAATTCCAGAAGGGCGACTTTTTTCACGTCGTCAATCCGGGCCAAGGCGATCACGAGGAAAACGGCTGGTTTGATGCCACCAACCCAGCCACACGACTTCGTGGAATGGTGCCGATGCTGTATTTCGAGACATTCGACAAGCCCGTACACCACGCCGGGGCAATCGAGCAGAGCAACCCGTTGGGAGCCAAATTGCTGCAAGTGAGCGGGTCGGCGACCGTCAAACTGCAGACATTGTACGCCATGACGCTCTTCGAGTTCAAGGCAGAGCGGCCCGACGAGTTGGACATCATGCCCGGCGAAAATCTTGTGATTTGTGCGCACCACGAATTCGAGTGGCTTATTGCCAAGCCCATCACGCGGCTCGGCGGCCCCGGTCTTGTCCCGGCGCTGTATGTGAAGATCGTGGATGTTTTATCGCCAGACGCCATGGCAGGCGCCTCCACCGCAGCGGCTGCCGGCACCGGCCCATCTCCAGGAGACCAGCAAAACATCGCTGACGTAATCCGCCACTTCAACATTCCCACCGTGGAGCAGTGGAAGGAACAGACCGCCAAATACCAGGCACTGACGATTCCGTTGGGGTACATTTCCGGCGCCGCGCCCCCGGTGCTGCAGAATTCGCATTTTTTCGAGACTGACCCGCTGCGTACGTCGCGGCTGCTGTTGCTGCTGACCAAGACTTATGTGGTGGATGCGGCTGTGGAGCTGTACCATTTGGAACACGGCCGCTATCAATACCTGGTGGTTGCACGTCTTCTGAATGGCAAGGTGCGTAGTTTGCTGCGATTTTACCAGGATTTCTACGACCTCCAGGTCAAGTTGCTCGAGCTTTTCCCTTACGAAGCCGGCAAGATCGAAAACCTGCGGCGCATCATCCCGCTGATTCCCGGGCCGCTCATCAACGTCAACGACCTGATTTCCAAGTTGCGCAGAGAAAAATTGGACTACTACTTGCGCAATTTGGTGGCGCTTCCTGCTCATATCCTGCGGTGCGACGAGGTGCTTACGCTCTTTGAAATTCTTGAAAACGGCTACGACAAGGAATCCGACCACGACGAAAGTGCGCGTCACAGTGTCTCGTCCGACGGCGGCGGCAGGCCCGTGCACAGACCGTCCAACTCTCACCAAGATCGTCTTTCTCAGTATCTGGCCAAACACCATCTGCGGAACTCGGTGACACCAACAGACTCGCCGGGGCCTGCCACCAGTGCGTCGTCGTCTGAAAAACTCACCAAGGTGAAAGTCAAGTTCTATTTCGAGGACGACATTTTCGTGTTGCTCTTGCCGATGAACTTGCGTCTTCGCGATCTCAAACTCAAGCTTCGGCGCCGTTTGGGTCTTGAAGAGTCCGAGGACGCCGTGGTGAATCTCTTTTTGAAGAACGACTACGATGAATTCATGGACTCCAACAACATTGCCACGGACGTGCTCTCGCCAGATCAGCGCGAGCGGCTCTTCCAGTTGGAGATCAACGACGACACCAAGTTCCAGGGCGTGTTGTTTGACAAGTGCAAGGTTGTGATTTTGGCGGGCTAGACGGGGTTGTGAGATAAGAATCTTCAATTTAGCCGATGCATAGCGCAATTCAAGCTGGAATCTGTGCTTGAGTCTGGGCCTGTACTGCGAGATATGAGCCTACGAGTAACTCAATGCTTTGATAAAAGAAGGAACCAGAATTTGCCTGTTTTCGGGTTCGGCGATACGGTCACTATGGTGATAAAATCCGCGATTCCGCGAGAGCTAATTTCATGCTGCTCTCGATCTGCGATAATCGGCATGCCGCAAGATGCTCGATTGCGACGAAAAAGAAGGCAGCAGCAACATCCTGTGCCTCCGGGCTGCCGTATACATGGCTCAATGGCCGTTCTTTCGCTGCCAACACCGCTTCCTGCCCGCCCAAGGAGTGCACTCAGATGCTGGCTATTCAGCGATAAGGCGAATATAGACGTAGCGTGATTAGCATCTTGCGGCCCGTAGCACCAGGGCACTGGGCGAAACCACAAGCAAAATACACAAGGAAAGAAGAAATATTAAGCCAACAAACAAAATAGCCCCGCCTACAGTTCACTTATCGAGCTGGTGGTCTGGCATCACCAGAGGCACGGGTGTGCGCCTACTCCATACTTAGCGATCTAAACCAACTTGGTCTCGCCGCCCAATGTCCGAACACAAGGCCGATATCTCCGTTGACGAGTTTGTGGCCAAACTTATAGGAAGTCCCGCAAGGCCACGCGCTTCCCGTGCCAAAAAGCCTCGGCCTGTGCACGTGGAAGATAAACAACCACAGGTGTCTCCCCCACAAAAGCGCAAAAAATCCCCAGATTCAGAACATCGCCCAAAAAAGAACTTTAAGCGCTACGAGCGGTCAAAGCTGCACGTGATCATCAACCCCTCGCTGGACTCCGAGCCACTGCTGCCAGTGCCAAACAACACCATCAACACGCGTCAAAACAACGAAAACGTCCAGGATGACGAGGATATCACGATTCTTAGCGAGAAAGACGAATCTACATCTCAGCAAAAGAGCAAGAAGCGGGCTCAAATTCCACAATCTTCACCGCAGCCGCCAGCACAAGAGACGTCTCTGGCCCAGGATGTTCCTGAGGGAGCGCTGACTCCAGATGCGCTGAAATCGGCTGCCTCCTCTAAAATCGTGAAATCTACCGTCCGCACAAAAATCGCCGCCGTCGTAGCTTCAACCGAACCGCCTGTAGCTAAGCTTTCCAGAGCCGAACGTCACGCTCGTGTACGGCAACTAAAACGCGAAAAGAAGCGGCAGCGAAAAGAGGCGAGAAGATTGAGGAAACGTGAACATGCCAAGGCAGCAGAAAACAGAAAACTTGAGGAGGAAACTCACGGGGCCAAGGACGCAAAGAGACAGGAATCTCCGCCGGTCGAAAATGCTCATATCACGGTTTTCGCAACTCAGGAACAGTCTCAGTCTGAGACCACCGTTTTCGCAACTCAGGATCAATCTCAGTATGAGACTGCCGACGAGGCAATAGAGGCCGTGACCGTCTCGTCGGTGCAGTATGCAAGCGCTGGCGTAGTTCTGGATTCTGAAGAAGATGTGGCTAAAAATGGAGCGACTGCGTTACCAGCAGCCAAATCCAAAGCTCCGAAAGCTTCAAAGACGTCTCGGTCACTGGTACCTCCTGCTAATTCCGATCGTGCCAACAGCGCATCCAAAAACGCAGGCTACGTGCTATTCGACGTCTTCACCGGAACAAAGCCTTCTGAAGCTGATGCTCAAGTCGTGCCATCGCTGCAGAGCTTCACAACGCCTCAATTTCTGTTCCCTGAGTCTGATCTTGCTCCACAGCCCGAACCGAGCCACAATCCTCCTCTGCTTTCAACTTCACCATCCTTAGAAGTGGTTCCCATTCCGTACGACTCTCTCAACAATCGGCTGCTTTCAAAGAAGGGCGCTCTGATATTGGAACGGATATGCTCCATGGGCATGACACCCGCTCCGCCTAATCTACAGCGCAGGTCAGGGTTTGATCCCAAGAAGAAGATTCGTCTAGTCGAGATTGGCCGGCTACCCACTGTGGAAGAGAAACGCCAGCGTCTTGCCGAGGCTTATCTACAGTCGCTAGATCGTTACTTGAAAACGCGTGCTGAGCGGAAAAAGTGATCCTTCTTCGCTGCTTGTTCCCATTTAGCTGGTGCTTAGGCCAACAAAGAGAAGGAAAAAACACTTAGCAATAATCACGTTGGGCTCACAAATAATCGCAATTGCTTCGCATATCCGAATTTGCCGGCGTTTGTATGGGAAAGTATCAGGGTAAGCTTCTAAACGTAACGTCGCAACAAGTGACCGAACTATCGGCGATTGCGGCCAATTGGGAAACTGCAACATTTTCCCTATCGCTACAATATCTTGCCAACCTTTTCTAGGCGCCGATCTTAGGGATTTGCATGTCATGTCATACTAGAGCCGCACCTCCTGCATATACGCAGACTCCACACTTCGTTATATTCGGGTTCAATTCCCCCGAATCACAACTACAGAGTATCCTTTACCAAATACCATCCACCAAAGATGATTTCCCCAAAATATGCCCCAACGCACTACTTGTTTCGGACTTCTCGCCTGACACTGCTGGTTCCTCATGTTATCAACTTCTACTTGGACTACAACTGCCGCTTTTCTGCCAAGCTCTTCCTCAAATTGAAGGCTGTCAATGAAGCTTTGGAGAAGCGCAACCCCGGGAAGTTTGAATTTGTGTTTGTAAATGTGATTCAACCATGGCATCCGGGCTCAGTTTTCCTTAATGAGTACTCGCTAGCAGTGGCGCAATTGTTGCGGGACAAGTACTCCGAGCAAGCCGGGCAGTTATACTTTGAAGTCTCTGAATTGATTTTCTCCGAGAAAGAGAAGTTTTTTGACGAGGCCACAGTCGATTTGCCCCGCAATGCCTTCTACGACTACATCCATGAGAATGTGACAAAGAAGGTCAAGCTCCCTTTCTCAAAAGAGGATGTGCTTCTGAAGCTCTACATCAAGGGCAATAAAGAGAATGCCACCAACGCCGGCAATGCCGTGAGCAACGACGTCAAGTACTTCACCAAGTACTTGCGTGGAGTTGGTGTGCACGTGACTCCCACGGTCTCTGTTGATGGAGTGGTTGACAACAAAGTTTCCAGTGGGTTGGAGCCTGAGGAACTCGTCAAGATTTTCGAAGGCTACTTGTGAAGGCGGAGACCAGAGCCTGGTCCATTGCTCTAGCCATGCGTCTGCAAAAGAAGAGGTGGTGGAGTTTAATGCGGAATGTATGTTTTTGTTTGCTTATATTTGATCTTATGCTTTTCATCTTTCTCCAGTTGTAGGATTTTTAATTGTTGCGGGTAGGATTCCACTTTCCCACGGATTAGCTCGACATGTAGAAAAGCACACCGGCTGTGAATGCTGGATCAAAAAAGCTCTTCATCAATAACGTAGATGACATATTTTACTCCAATGAAGAAATCTACAAGTTCGATGTCTCCAGATTTTGCCAGGGCTCGATCCATCTCGGCGTGCGTTACCCGCACCTACTACCTAAAATTCTCGTCGCGCGAGATCTCTTCGACCCATGAGTACCACTCTTCTTCTTGTATGTGCCTTTCCTTTTCACTGATGATAAAACTATCGTGTTGCTCGAGATACGTCGCTGAGAGCCACAAATAGACTACAACGGTATCTGAAGAAAAAAAAATCACACGAACACTAGTTCTAACTTCAGAATGAAACGCCGCGGTAAGGTGCTTCAAGCGTATCATCAACGACCTCTTCCGGTGGTTTTGGCCACCGAGGTTCACGGAAATTTACCGCAATTGTTTCCGCATAATCCTGTTTCGTGGGCCAACTTTTTGTGGCGGCTAGTTGTCATTTACAGCCATGGCGCCCCGGTGCAACACAAAGTGCGTCTCACGGCTGAAACCGTAGTTGCAGCCAGGGGCAAGCTGAGTTGGAGATTTTTTGTAGCTGACCAAGAAGACATGACGACGCTCTGGCGCGACGGGTTTTTCGGAAAGGGCACCTTGTCCCGTTCCGAGCCCAACTGGGCACCACAAACAGGCGGTGGCGAGCCCGTCATGAGGATGGAAGATGTAACGTGGGCACGTCGTGTAGAAAGGAGAAAATTCAAGGAGCTTCGTGCGCAGGTTCAGCGAATGGAGGCGGAGGAAAGGGCGAGAGAATTGACGCCGGAAGAGAAGCAGAGTTTGGAGTCTTGGAAGGCGGAAATGAAGGGCGACGGCGAGAAGCTTCCTGTTGCAGCTGAAAACACCGACCTGATAGAACAGCAGAACGCTCCTGAACGGCCTGTAAATCACAGTCCCGATTCACCTAATGAGTCTGTTGCTGAAACGCTCCAACTTTTACCCTGCGAGGCGTTTTTTCTTGCCTTTGCTCTTGATGCCGTGGTTTGCCGTTTTTCTCTAGGCGATCTTTTCCAGATGTGCATGCAAACGCCAGATTTCCTTGCTCACTACGCTGCCTACCACCACTACCGCAGCCTCGGATGGTGTGTGCGTAGTGGAGTCAAGTTTGGCTGCACGTTTCTCCTTTACAAGCGCGGGCCACCGTTTGGTCACGCGGAATTTGGTGTTGTTGTAAGGTCCGAGCCTGAAACCATTCCAGCCTGGGAGGATCTCTCTGCTACGGCACGTGTTGTTGGCGGAGTCAAGAAGATATTGGTAACTGCGTACGTGTCGGGACCCCAAACGACGAAAATTTGCGAGACAAGGGAGCAATTCCGGGAGTATCTACGAGAGCTCAAGATCACAGAAATCGTCAACCGCCGCTGGGCTCCCAATCGGACCCGCGACTAATTTGTGCGCTTCTGCCCGATAGGAGATTGGGATGACGGGAGGGCATCGCGGCAAGGGGCCTGCATGCAATCAGAGGGCAACGAACAATTCTCAGTCTATATAAAGACCAAGTGTGTCCCGCGCCTGTACGCCGTTACATGCACACCAGATGGCCGATATCAGCTCGCTCATCAACCCGGTGGACGAAAATGACAGTTTAAATGAAAGCGATACGCTATTGCCGTTGGCGCCAAAGTTGGAGCCAGACACGAGTTTTGAGAAAGAAGAGACAGCCGCCGACGAGGCTGATTCCGCCGCCGACGACGACGACGACGGTAATGCCGAGGATGGCGCCATTCCACAGGAGACCATCGAGGAATCGTTTGAGAAAATAAAAACCCATTTCCCAGCTGCGCGAATCAAAAAGATCATGCAGTCAGACGAGGACATTGGCAAGGTCGCACAGGCAACGCCCGTGATCGTGGGGCGAGCGCTTGAGATCTTCATGGCCAATCTTGTGGAGGCGGCGGCGGTGGAGGCCCGCCAGGCGGGCGTACGTCGGATAGCAGCGTGCCATATTCGGGCTGCGGTGGAGAACACCGAGCAGTTCGACTTTCTCGTCGACGTGGTGTCGAAATACCTGTCGACCAAGTAGTGTATATTATGTATAGTAGAACCTGGGGGTTTGAACCCAGGAGACCAGGAAGAAACGAAAGATCATGATACAGAGAATGGGCCGATTGTAAGGAATGAGGAGATGCCCACAGAGGGGCCGTGTTTCTGAGCTGGCGCACCATTGATTCCGGAGCGGGAAGTTTGCGGTAGTTCTGCATCGAAACACGCAGCAGACGTCATAGGTGAGCGAAACGGAAACCGGCGGAAAAGTAGAAAATCCGAGTTCTGGGTTCCACGGCAGGCACACAATGGCCAGATTTCGGCAAGCTTCCCTTTTCTAGACGTAACTGGAACCCGCGCCGACTACCCGAAATTCTCGCCGATACGTCACGGCCACCGACGCCGATGCACCCCCGATCCGGCTAACTCCGCCGCCACGGCAGCGCCATGCCCACTGCGATAAGCAGCGTATCTCCGTCATCCGAGCCTGCGCCCAATTGGCGACCTTGCCCCTCCGCCAGATCGCCAATACTGGCCAAACCACATCCTGCATACCCCCACACCTGCACACACTGCAGCAACTCCGCTGATATATAAACCGGCAAGCCCCCAGGTCTACATTCCCAATTGCAACCAGTGGATTTAAACTACCATGCACAATAAGTCACACACATCGTTGGCATCGCGCCGGTCATCGTTTTTCAACTCGTACCAGCTTGCCAACCCGCCGCAGCCCGACGTTTATTACGTGGGAGTAGATGTTGGCACCGGGTCCGCCAGAGCGTGCGTGATCGACACAAACGGAGTGATTTTGGGGCTCAGCGAACGGCCAATCACACGCCACCAGTTGAAACCCAACCACATTACACAAAACCTGACGGAGATCTGGAACGCCATCTGCTTCTGCGTGCGCAGCTGTCTCCGGGACTCTGGCGTGGAGCCCAGCGATGTTTTCGGCATCGGATTTGACGCCACGTGTTCGTTGGTGGCCGCGCTGCAGACCACCGACGAGCCGGCCGCCGTGGGCCCCGACTTCACCGACAAGAAGGAGAACATCATCTTGTGGATGGACCACCGTGCCGAGGACGAAACCAACACCATCAACGCCACCGGAGATAAGGCGCTCAAGTACGTGGGCGGCCAGATGTCGATTGAGATGGAATTGCCCAAAATCAAGTGGTTGAAGCACCACAGACCCGGCGGAATCGACGACTTGAAGTTCTACGACTTGGCCGACTACTTGACGCACAAGGCCACGGGCTCGGAGGCGCGGTCGTTCTGCTCTACGGTCTGTAAGCAGGGCTTTGTGCCTCCGGGCGTCGACGGGCTGACCACCGGCTGGCTGGCGGAGTTTTTGAACCAGGTGGACTTGCCGGAGTTGGTGGCCAACGACTTTGAGAAGTTGGGCGGCACACCGGGCAAGAACGGGCAGTTTCTCTCGGCTGGTGACGTGGTGGGCAAGCTTACGGCCGCGTCTGCCGAGGAATTGGGCCTTACCACCGAATGTGTCGTGGGGTCTGGAGTTATCGACGCGTATGCAGGATGGATTGGAACGGTGGCCGCCAAAGTCGACAACGCCGCGGTTCCGGAGCTCGGCGAGGATCTGACGGGCTCCGTCGACGTAGCATGCGGCCGTTTGGCCGCAGTGGCCGGCACATCCACCTGCCACATTGCCATGACCAAGGAACCCTGCTTTGTCAAGGGCGTGTGGGGCCCATACAAGGACCTTTTCGGGCCCGGGTACTGGCTTGCTGAAGGCGGCCAGAGCTGCACGGGTGCATTGCTTGCTCACGTGGTGCTGATCCATCCTGCGCACGGAGAATTGGCTCACTTGGCCGAAGACTCCAACCTCTCCAAGTTCGACTACTTGAACCTCGTGCTCGAGAACATGGTCACGGAAACAGGCAGCCGGTCCGTGGTGGCGCTTGCCAAGCACGTGTTTTTCTACGGCGATTTCCACGGCAACCGCTCGCCCATCGCCGATCCCCACATGCGTGCCAGCATCATCGGCCAGTCCATGGACACATCGGTGAAAGATTTGGCGTTGCAGTATTTCGGAGCATGTGAGTTTATCGCCCAGCAGACGCGCCAGATTATCGAGGAAATGATCAAGGGCGGCCACGACATCAAGTACGTATTCATGTCGGGCGGCCAGTGCCGTAACGGACTCTTGATGCGGTTGCTTGCCGACTGCACCGGGTTGCCTGTGATTATTCCGCGCTACATTGATGCTGCTGTGGTGTTTGGGTCTGCCCTTTTGGGTGCTGTAGCGGCCATGGACCTGGTGGACGAGCATGTGGCTCTGAAGGGCCGCTCTCGCCGTGCCTCGATACTCAAGTCGCAGACCGATTTGCAGGGCATGAAACTGAGCACCTCCAACACCCCGCCTCACTCGCCATACACCGCCCCGACCGCCACGGCGTCGTCCACCAACATGAGTTCGTTCGTATACGCGCTGGCTGGCCATCACAACCCCGCCATGACTCCCGTGGGCGAGGAACCACCCACCGACTATTTCAGCCAGGCCACGACCACCCGCAGCCAGCCTGCGGCCCAGAGAAAGGCCTCTGTTGATCTGGACCTGGACGACGAGCAGACGCTTTCGTTTGGCCTGAAGCAAAACACTTCACAGGCGGTTCACAAGGACTTGCTGCACAAGTTGAACAAATTGGATCTCAAGCCATTGACCAGCTTGCTGGACAAGAAGAGAAAGGCGCCCGGAAAACACTCGACCCCCAAGCATTCGGGAGACCGTCTTTGGCAGACCATGGAGAGGATGACGGGACCCGGAAAGGCGGTGTTGCCATCTTCAGATTCTGATCCAGACCGCCTGCTCTTGTCTGTCAAGTACAAGGTGTTTTTGGAGCAGTGCTACAAGCAGCGCGAATACCGTGCGTTGGTGGACGAGGCGGAGAAGAAGTTCCAGAAGTGAGACCTAAAAACCTGAAGGAGGTGTGTGGAAGTTCTAGAGCTCCAGATGCGAGGAAGGTAGAAGATGAAAAGAAGCAAGACCGATCATTGGGGAGGCCGCTAGAACTTGCCGCACTAACCACAGCTAACAATAGATGACTGAGATGTTACAGCGATGGGGGAGAAAGTGTAGGCGAATCACGAGCACCTCGTACGATGCACTGCGTCGTGGCTACCGCTTTAGTCTCATGGCTGGAAAATCATTCCACGCTGTCATGGCAGGTCGACGAGATAAGGCGTGCTGCACAGAATGTGTCTGACTCAAGCGACTCACTATTTTGCACGCTTTCGTAGCTCCTCTCTGCATTTTTCCTTTTGATGAGTTTCCTCGGAAACTCCAGTTGCCTTTCGCCGTTCTCACTCGCTTCGTTTCCATCACGTCCCCATCGCTCTTGTCACAGGAAATCTCCAATGCACGACGATCGCGTGCTTTAAGGCGACATGTCGTCAATTTCTCGCCTCGCGGCCGCCTGGTAGGTTTACGATCCAGATGGCGGGAGATAGCCGGCCTGCATATAACAGGCTTCCCCAGATTTCGCGGCCAGCCCGAAACCCAGATAACACAGCGATGCAGGTTATCAAGTCCGGTAGCCGGGTCCTGCGTATTGACACATCGGCAGCCAGACCCCGTTGTCCGCGTAAGCGACGCCTAATCCACAACGGCTAGAATGAATGGGCAAAATAGGCGAATCCGCAGGCTCGACGGTGTGACATCCAACCCCACGGTGCCTCAATTTGCCACGTTCAGGGCGGAAGGGTTACGACAACTGTTCTATGCCCGCAGTGCATGCCAGATGCAGTTCCAGAAACCCGAGGATTTACCTCGCTGAAAACTGATTCCTCATTTCACGAGATCGGCAGCCCTGCATCCTGAACAAAAGCGCTGCCCGGATTACGACGAAATGTGACCGCTCTGAAGCGAAAACAGCGGGGTTTTTCTAGAATCGCCAGTACTTGCATACCAAATCGCACCTGCCTTCATGGTTGCTTTTTCAGCATCCACATTTCCTACTCAGGGTCTGTGTCAGAGTCGCTCGCATGACTCGGGCGCCAGATCGGCAAAAGAAGCGAAGGGCCACGAGAAAAAAGAAATACACAATATGGCCCACCACACAGCGCAAGAACGTCGAGTCACTAGCAGAGAGCCAGCCGTTGCGGCAACCAAGAAGGATTGCACGCGAGGCCGTCGAAACTCAGATCCCCCGATTTTCTCGGTTCCGTAAACTGCCCGCACATTCACAGGCGTTTCACTGAAAGTGCACAGGCGTTCTCCGCATAAGTGCAACTAACGAAGCTTCACATCGCGTAATTCAGCCGCATGCGATGGCCGCCTGCACTCAAGCGGTTGCGCTCGCGCACGTGACCTTGCACACCAGCAGCGCCGGCGGCCTCCAAGGCAGCGAAAACGCTCAGAAAACGGCCCAAATGGCCGTCCAGGCCCTCAGAATACGCTCCGTGTTTGGCGATTCGCACGGCAGCCGCACCGGCCCAATATCGGCGGCGTTGACTGAAATTCCGGTCACGTGACCTGACGAACTGTGGTGCTCTCTGCATTAAAGGACCGCCACACTCTCCAGATTCAAGAAAAACGCCCAAAACCTCCTCTGCACTATATTATACCGATCCACTGCTTTCGAAAAAAAAGCCAGTTTCTTTCGACTTCACATTCTCGCCTCATGTCTTCTAGAAGACTCTCATCGGGGTCGGTGGCCGAGTCTATCGTGCCGGAACCGCAAGAATACGACGCTTCTCGGGTGTCTAGAGTCCAAAGTCACGAATTCCAGAAAGAGCACCAGCCTCTCCACACACTGAACGTCGTCGTTCCTGAATACCAGGAGCAAGAACCCAATGTCTTGCAGTGGGGCCGTGGCGTAGTCGGCAGTCCCTTGGACAAACTCAAGCATTACTTCATCTCGTTGTTCCCTATCGCGCGCTGGATCTTGCACTACAACGGAAGATGGTTGTATGGCGATTTGGTGGCCGGTATCACCGTTGGTGTGGTGCTTGTTCCTCAGTCGATGTCGTACGCCCTTTTGGCGGGCCTCACGGCCGAGTACGGTCTTTACTCTTCGTTTGTGGGTGTTTTCATCTACTCGTTTTTTGCCACCTCCAAGGATGTGTCCATCGGGCCAGTGGCCGTGATGTCATTGCAAGTGGGTAAGGTAGTGGCCAAGGTGCAGGAAAAAGCCGGCGACAAGTACGCCGCTCCAGAGATTGCCACGTTTTTGGCGTTGATCTGTGGTGGTATCTCCGCGGCCATTGGTCTTCTCCGCATTGGTTTCATTCTCGAGTTCATTTCCATGCCCGCCGTGATGGGCTTCATGTCTGGTTCCGCTTTCAACATTATCACCGGCCAGGTGCCCGGACTTTTGGGCTACAACTCCAAAGTCAACAGCAGAAAGTCGTCGTTCCACACAGTGATTGAGTCGCTCAAGCATCTTCCTGATATCAACTCCAATGCCGCTTTTGGCCTCATTCCCCTCTTCATTCTCTATTTGTGGAGATTCTCGTGTGAGTGGGCAGGAAAAAGATACCCTAAGCGGAAGATGTGGTTTTTCTACTTCCTGCAGCTTCGTAACGCCATCGTGCTTATTGTCAGCACTGCCATCACCTGGGGTATTGTGCACCCTGAGTTCAAGAAATGGAAAGGAACTAAGGCAAAATTCAAGGGCTCCATCTCCACCATCGGTGTGGTGCCCTCGGGTCTTAAGCACGTGGGAGTGATGAAGATTCCTCCCGGAATCATGGGCGACATTGCCTCGGAAATCCCCGTCTCCACCATCATCTTGTTGCTTGAGCACATTGCCATTTCCAAGTCTTTCGGCCGTATCAACGACTACAAAGTGGTGCCTGACCAGGAGCTTGTGGCTATCGGAGTCAACAACTTGATCGGTACGTTTTTCAACGCCTACCCCGCCACGGGTTCTTTCTCCAGATCCGCTCTTAAGGCCAAGTGTGGTGTGCGTACGCCGTTGGCTGGTATTTTCACTGGTGGTGTGGTGCTTCTTGCGCTTTACTGTTTGACCGACGCTTTCTTCTACATTCCCAAGGCAACGCTTTCTGCCGTGATCATCCACGCCGTCACTGACCTTCTTACTCACTGGAAGGCCACCTGGAATCTCTGGCAGGTTGCGCCTCTTGACGGCGGCATTTTCCTTGTTGCCGTTATCATCACAGTTTTTGCATCTATCGAGGACGGAATTTACTTTGCCATTGCGGCCTCCGCGGCTGTTTTGCTCTTCAGAGTTGCCATGCCCCAGGGCCAATTCCTTGGTCGTATCCGCGTGGCTGAGGTGATCAACCCAGTTGTCAAATTCTCGGACAATGCCACTTCGCTTTCGTCGTCGGACTCTGACGATGTTGAAATTCAGCAGGTGCTTTCTACCGAGCTGTACCAGCTGACTGGAGTCAACAAATTCAAGGTCAAGGATGCGCTTGAGAAGGCATTGCCGCTGGCGGGCCAGTTGGTAGATTCGCAGCAAGTTCGTTTCCAAACTCGCTGGGTTCCTCTTCTGGGCGACAACATTAACCGTGAGTTGGATGTTCGTCCTCCTCCCGATGGAATTCTTGTTTTCCGTCCCATCGAGGCATTCGTGTACCCCAACTCGTCGAAACAGGTTGACCGTGTCAGCGACGAGGCTAAGCGTCTCACGAAGAGAGGAAAGCCTTATGCTCATGGCGATGCTGGATCCAGACCTTGGAACGATCCTGGTCCATTGAGATTCAGAGCGCCATTCTTGAAGCGCTTCAACAAGTCGGATGACGTTCAGGAAGCCGACCACAGACCATATCTCCGCATCGTGCACTTTGACTTTTCTGTTGTCTCCAGTGTGGATTCGACTTCTGTGCAAGCTCTTGTTGATTTGAGAAGAGCTCTCAATAATTACGCAGACAGAGAGATTGAGTTCCACTTCTCGGGCATCAACTCGCCATGGGTGCGCCGTGCATTGATTCGTGCCGGTTTTGGTACTTATGGTGAGAACGACTTGGTTCCCGACAAGACATTTGTCAACATTGCGACTAGCGAGGGTGAGCTTGAGAGCCAGACTTACCATGCTGCCGTGGGCACCAACACGCCGTTCTTCCACTTGGAGATTCCCGACTATTAGGGATGCATGTATACTAGAGTAAACGACATAATTGAAGTAAGATCGCGGTGTAGCGGGAAACGAAGGAGGACAACATGATTGTGGTTTCACAATCAAACTGCTAGGCTCTTAATTTTGCACCTCTAGGATCATTTCCGAAATCTGTGCAGCGTCTTAATGCCTGCCCAATGTCTCAGTTTTCCAGCGGACAAGGTTGCACTCGTGGTGTGATATTGACGTTTTCTCTTCAGCATTTGCGGAAGCGAACTCGATTGTCGAAAATACTATGGCAGGTTGAGAACTTCACTGAAACGTCGTGAGCTGCCAACCACCAGATACAGAAGACTGTCCAGTTTGCTGCTCTAGAGTCTCAAACCTGAATTTTGAGCTCTAGGCCTTGCCTACATCACTTGCGTATTCCATCTGACATGACACCTGGCGCTCGATACGTGCCACATGGTCTAGTCAATTTCCCAACTCAATATCCAACTCAATTCTTTAACGCTCAACAGGCTGCCACACTGTAAACACCAGTCGGGCATTTGTTGACCCAAACTTCTGAGGTATGCATGGAAGTTATTATTAAACTTACAAGTCGGGTATACCAGTAATTCGGCTGGGCCTTCCTAAACCAAACACCAACGTCGATCTCCTATTATTTAACCGCCAGCGCACAAATTAAAACCACAATTTAGGAAGTTCCTAAAAGCAATCAAATTTATCGCAGTTGGAAATTCTGGGGCATCGACCAGTGCCTCACTGTATGACACATAGTTCTGGGACAAAATGCCACGTTTAAGTCTGTGGAAGTTTGCCCCGCGCACAGACCATCTTGCCGCGTTTTTCCACCCCGCTCTTTCGCATTTTTCCAAATTTCAGCTATTTTGGTTTTCGTGCTCGGTGTTCCAATACGGCAAACGGAGAGGGGGAGGAGCGCGCGAACGTGGGGTAAGTGTGACGTTCCAGCCAAATAGACACTGCAAATGGAAGAATCGGGAAACCCGGACCAGCGAGAATTCCAATTTTAAGCTTCCCTCAAGTCTCACAGTCTCGAATACCATGGTGGTGTATTTTTCATCTTTTGTAGCATTTCCGCCAGTTTTATGTAGCGTCTTTTAGACGTTTCTATGTCTTCATTAGGGCGTCTCGCTTGGCGTAGAAGCCCAACTCCGACAATTCCGGATCCCCGGGTTTGGGGGCAGGTACGCAAACCGGGTGATGCAGATTCCAAATTGGCATTCTGCATTGTGCGGAGGCTTAATTTGCAGACGAATGGCGAATGCAAGCTGGCACTCAATGAATGACCCAAATGGCGCAGTGAAGGCGCCAACATGACTGGCCAAAATCTTCCAAGTCAGAAACTCGAGCACGGCACATTGGTTTTCTTAATGAATGGCCACATTGTGCCCACCACAGAACGAGCCACCATACGCCGCTTTCCGGTGTGGCCTACCCCGGAACTCATCGCATCGTACTCTAACTAACTGTGCGGCGCGTGGACTCGAAACGGCGGTCTCTACGGCGCGAGTCACGTGATGCCCCGCCGCTGCGCGGGTCACGGGTTGCTCAAATATCCGGTTAAGACGGGTCTGGAGTGCCGCGAAGTGGCCATTACCTGCATTAAGAGGCACTCCGGTTAAGACAGACCTGCGTTGCCGTGTCTTTCTCCACAGTGACCCTCCTATTGACCCGGCCGGAAATGCCTCTGCCACGGGCTGCAAGTCAGTATAAATAGCCTGGCAAAACCGCAGAATTTTACTCCTCAACAATTCATTCCCGTTCCTGCAAGGTTTCCCAGTTTGCGATATCACGCTGCCCCTAATTCCAGTTCCATCCCCTGCACCTCTCTTGCCAGGATCCGGAGCTTTTATAAAGACGGCTTCTCCCTCAACGAACACAAACCCCAGATTTTCGAATTCAGTGTTGTTCTAAACTAGCAGGCTAACCTCCAAATCTTTGCGGTCAAGCCTTTTTGTGACCGAACGAACTATCCCAATTTTTGCAGCCATGAGTGTTGACATCGGAAAGCTCAACATCGCCTCGATCCCTGGCGATGTGTCGGAGTCTTCTTCGCTTCGTTCATTCAAGAATGATTACATTGATACACCTTTTTCCGGCAAACAGGATCAATTCGAGAATGTTCTTGATATTCTTGACTCCACCGGATTCATTCCAGAATCGCTTATTGAGCTGGAGGCCAAATGGTTTTACAACCTGCTTGGAATTGACGACGTGTTCTTTGCACGTGAATCCCCGGCTGAAATTGCCTCCCACATCCACTCGTTGTACTCCTGTAAAGTGCAGGCGTTTGCGTCGAAGATCGACGTTGCCGAGCTGCCTTTGATCAGGTACAAGGCCGAGGCTCCAGACCATGCCGTGTTCTTCCGGTCTCACGCGTCGATTCCCGGGACCTCGGATCTCACCACCCGGTTTGACACTGCCATCGACACCAAGTACATCGACACCAGCTTTGGTCTCGACAGCTACCGTTTGGAGTACTTCTCGGCTCCTCTCCAGTATGAGCAGGATCCCATATTGATGGGTGTGGCGCTGAATGCTTCCGACAAGGCGCTCTTTGCCAAACAGCAGGTCAGCTGTCACTTTGTCTACAAGAATACCTACAAAAATGGACCAGTGGACGCTAACGAGACTGATATCTCCAAAATTGGTGACGAGACCTTCCTCAAAATCGCGTCGCCAAACACAAAGGCCGTCTATTCCGATGTGATCAAGCGCGTGGTCAACAGCACCGGTCCAGTGATTCAGCACTTTGCTATCGAAGAGCTGGAAGAGTACAGAGTGGTGATTGGCTACAGACAAAAGACTTCACCAAAGTACAACTCGGCGTTGTCTGACCTCGCTGACTACTATAAGCTCGCTACCACCAGAAAGTATGTGGAGCAGTTCTCCAATGGCATCACGGTTATCTCGATGTACATCAAGGCCACCAGTTTTGCCAACAAGCGCGCTCCTATTGACTTGCTGATCTACCAGGTCATTAAGGAAGCATCGTTGTTGTACTGTATTCCCAACAACTATTTCCACTCGTTGTTCACTCAGAACGAGTTGTCGTTGCAGGAGGCCATCTACTCCCAGTGTGGTGTGATCTTTGTAACTCATTTCCTCAACAGGTTGGGGCCAGAGTACAACAAGTTGTCGCAATTGCTCGATCCCTCGAAGCTGATCCAGCACGCCGAGGTGTTGAACTCTTTGAAGAAGAGATTGAGAGCTGAGACTTACACCCAGGATTTCATCAAGGAGGTTTTCTCCACCAGAAAAGAAATAGTCCGCAAGCTTTACCGCTCTTTCGCCGATGTGCACTACATTCGCCTGTCAATGGAGAAGACTTTGTCGTACCAACGTCTCAGTCAAATTTCTCCCGTTGGATCCGAGCAAGAGTTTGAGCACTTGCTCAACAAGGAGTGCTCTCAAAATGAGCACCATGCGACCGTCTTGAGAGCTTTGTATGTTTTCAACCGGGCAATTCTCAAGACCAACTTCTACACTTCGACTAAGGTGGCTATTTCTTTCAGATTGAACCCATCTTTCTTGCCTGCCTCTGAGTACCCAGAGACTCCGTATGGAATGTTCTTCATTGTGGGCTCTGACTTTAGAGGTTTCCACATTCGCTTCAGAGACATTGCTCGTGGTGGAATTCGTATTGTCAAATCGAGATCGAATGACGCCTACAATGTCAATGTGCGCAACTTGTTCGACGAGAACTACAACCTTGCTGCCACTCAGCAAAAGAAGAACAAGGACATTCCCGAAGGCGGGTCTAAGGGTGTGATCTTGCTCGATCCCGGTGCCGCACAAGAGTCTCCAAAGGCGTCCTTCGAGAAGTATATCGATGCATTGATTGACTTGTTGCTCAAAAAGCACATCCCTGGGTCCAAGGAGCCCTACGTTGATCTCCTCTCGCTGCCCGAAATCTTATTCTTGGGCCCCGATGAGGGAACCGCCGGCTACGTGGACTGGGCAGCCCTTCACGCTCGCTCAAGAGGTGCTCCATGGTGGAAGTCCTTTTTCACTGGAAAGTCTCAGCAGATTGGTGGTATTCCTCACGATGAGTACGGTATGACTACCTTGTCTGTCAGGGCTTACGTGAACAAGATCTACGAGAAGCTCAACATCGACGACTCAACCATCAGAAAGTTCCAGACTGGCGGCCCAGATGGTGACTTGGGTTCCAACGAGATCAAACTTTCTAGAGGAGAGAAGTACGTCGGAATCGTTGATGGTTCTGGTGTCCTTGCTGATCCTAACGGTCTCGATAAGGCTGAGTTGTTGCGCCTTGCTGGCGAGAGAAAGATGATTGATAACTATGACAAATCCAAGCTCTCCAAGGACGGATTTGTTGTCTTGGTTGATGATCAGGATGTCACTTTGCCAGATGGCACCGTTGTCACCTCAGGTGTGGCCTTCAGAAACACCTTCCACGTGAACCTCAAGAGCATCTACGGAGTGAATGGAGTGGACTTGTTTGTTCCTTGTGGTGGCCGTCCCGCCGCAATCGATACCAACAATGTGCACGAGCTCATTGATGAAAAGACTGGCAAATCTATTGTGCCTTACTTTGTCGAGGGTGCCAACTTGTTCATTACTCAGTCTGCCAAACTCGTTTTGGAGAAAGCCGGCTGCGTTATTTTCAAAGATGCTTCCACAAACAAGGGTGGTGTGACCTCTTCGTCTTTGGAGGTTCTTGCTGCTCTCTCCTTTGACGACAAGAGCTTCTTGGAGAACATGTGTGTTGGACATGATGGTGTGAAGCCCAAGTTCTACGAGGACTATGTGAAGAACGTTCAGAAGGTGATTGTGACCAATGCCGAGAACGAATTCGAGGCATTGTGGCGCTTGAACAAGGATACTGGCGAACCTATCACCGAGCTCTCGGACCAACTCTCTAAGGCAATTAACAAGCTCGCTGACGAGCTTGCCAACTCCAGAGAATTGTGGAACGATGATCAGGACTTCAGAAATGCCGTCTTGAAAGATTCCCTTCCCGAACTTTTGTTGACTTCCATTGGAATCGACAACATCTTGGCTCGTGTTCCTGAGACGTACTTGAGAGCTTTGTTTGCGACTCACTTGGCAGCATTGTTCGTCTACTCACGTGGCATTGACTCCAATGCAGCCAGATTCTTAGAGTTCATCTCACTGCTCCGCAAGAAGTTTGTGGCCAAGAAGCTTCTTTAAGGGTGAAATAGAGCTACAACCCCATCAAAAGTAACTAATAATATAATAGGAGATTCTGATTGATCGTAAGCACTTTGAGCACATTTGTTGCCCTGTCCATGAGTGGGAAAATTTTAGGTCGCAATTGGGGGCCTAGAGATTCAGCGTGCCAACCTTTTCTCGTCCTCAAAGGGAAATTCGTTTGGACTCGTGTCATTCATGTCGGGTTCATTTCATTGCAAACCTATATACAGCCTGTAAGCCGGATTTCAATTTCCGGATCGTTTGCCAGGTAAGGCAATCATTCCGATTCTATCAATAGGATCTCATAATCGCTTTCCTTTTATTTTCCTGGTGTTGAGGTGGAAGCTTTCTCAAGGTCACCGATGATCTCACGACGACCGACAACCTCATCATTTACTCTTGAGGTGACATAGTCGCCTAGGAGAGCTGCCACAAAAGTTGAGCCACCGATATAGTAACGAGCCTTAACGGGGAGACTGTTCCACTTTTGCCATAAACCCATGACGAAAGAGTAGGATGAGTCGTCTGCAGGATCACCATCTCATCTGGCCCAGAGATATAGGCGAAGCTACATAGACAGTATGACGCCAACATTGACGCTGTCGGCAAAAACCGTGGTCGATCTCCCGCCTTGCTGTCTTCGAATCCATCCATCAGATCACAAAATTGTGCTCCTCGGGACTTACAAACTCCACAAGGAAACTGGAGAACGAACCGGCACTCTCGAGGTGTTGCAACTTCGAAATAAAGGATTCGAGACAATTCACTCCATTCCCTGCGGGCTGGCAGTTCTCGATCTCAAATTCAGCCCTCACGACGACACGCTATTAGCGCTGGCTCATTCCACTGGAAACATCCGAATCTGGAGATACAAAGATCGAGATCTCGAGGAAGTAAGAAACTTAGCATTATTTGAAACGGATGATCTTGTCACTTCCATAATTTTCTCACCAAGAAACCCGGAGCATCTTTTGGCAACTCTCACGTCAGGCGGTTCCGCCATTGTGAATATTGAAACTGGCGAAATTGACGAACTCACTGCCCAGCACCTGCTCGAGTGTTGGACTGGAGCATTTGGGGAGCTTGATGCCGCTCAGAATGTCGTATTCACTGGTGGTGATGATGCAATGTTGGTCGCCCATGATCTCCGGACAAACTCCAAAATTTGGGCAACAAACCATCGACACCACGACGCTGGAGTGGTGCTGATTCTTGCGCCCAGTCCTAAATGGCTCAGCACGCGACCCAATGAACTCTGGACCGGCTCCTACGATGACAACTTGCGGATCTTTGACTTGAGGAATATCGACTCTGACAACGGGCCCATTCTCTACCAGGGGCTTCTACCCCAGGAGAAAGTAAAGCAGAACTTGGGAGGCGGGGTGTGGCGGCTTATTCCAGAGCCAAATTCAGACCGTTTGCTTGCCTGTTGCATGTATGATGGAGCACGAATTATCGAACCGAGTGCAGATGGATTCAAGGTCGACGCTTATTTCAAAGGCGACCACGAGAGCATGTGCTACGGCGGCGACTGGCAGGGTGAGACTATGGTCACGTGCCTGTTTTACGATGGGGTGGTTCATCAGTGGAGCTAATGAAATGGACCATCAACGACAATGCATGATAATTATCGGAGGTACGTAGGTAGTGAGCATGGACGTAGAAAGGGTAGTCGCAGCCACGTGAAGGAATCTAAGGCACGGCCAGCCAACACCGGATTGGGTACCTTTCCATGTCAGGGCTGGAGTAGGACCTCACCATGGTTGATGGTGGTAAGGCGGCCAAATACCAGACACCTGAATGATACTTCGCGAGGATCAGAGCATTCATCATATAATCACCAACTACTGCAAACTGTCAGATCTTGAAACACCTCGTCCTACTCTAGCTGTACGCCTCAAGATCAAGAGGCACCGAGGAGCCACGCCCACTAGGGTACAATTTCTGCTTCCCCTCGAACCTTCTAGGATGAGGAATAGCATTCGCGTTGGAAAACTTGAACCGCGAGTCTGTTATTTCGATTTTCTCCGGGCCATCGGAACTGCCGCGGTACTTGTTGATCGTGTACGCCAGAGCGGAGATTTTACGGAGCGACAGGCCGGCGTTTTGTTGCTGATCCAAAGATGAAGGCGGAGGTGGCGGAGGAGCTGCCTTGCGTGTTCTAGACGGCGTAGGCACGGAAGGTGGAGCCGGAGGAAGCGATGCAGGCGCCGAAGGAACTGGTGCCGACGGTGGGGGTGCCGACGGCACAGATGAAGGTGGCGGAACTGGCGCCAGCGGAGGCGCAATAGAGGACGCCGAAAAGGAAGGCGGAGGCGGAATAGACGATTTTGGCACAGAAGGAGCAGGTGGAGCAGGCGGAATCGCCGCAGACGGCACTGAAGGCGGGGGTGGCACGGCCGGCGCTGGAGGCGGCGGAGGAGCAGACGCTGTGCTCGAGTGCGGGGATGCAAAATCGTCCTCCGTCGTCTTTTTCTGCTGAATCTGTTGCAAGAACGGCAACTGTGGAGTTCGGGCTGGCGGAGTAGACTGAGGTAGCGTCAGCTGCGGAATCGGAGGAGCCGCCGCTGGCGTTTTGGGAATACTTGGCGCCAGGGGAGTAGGCGGCGCCGGAGGCGGAGGCGCTGCGATCCTGGAGGCGCGTGGAGACTTTGGTGCTTGTCCCGCTGTTCCTGCGGTGGCGCCGTGGTCCGAGCGGCGGGCGTTGATCTGGTTCAAAAACGGCAAACCCGCCGGTGGGGGCGCGGGTGGGGGCGGCGCCAGATCCAGCGACAGTAGCGTCGGAGGAGGAGGAGCCAGCGGAGGCATGGGTGGGGGCATGGGCGGCGCGGTGGGGGCAGCAGATGTCTTTTTTGGCACGTGAGACGGCACGGCGACCGATGGCGGAGGCGGTGGTGCCGACGGCACAGGCGGCGCTGACAGAGGCGGCGGAGGCGCCCGATTCAGAGGGGGCGCTGGTGCGGAGCTTGCCTTGTCGACTACATTCAGCTCGTCGCGCCGAGCGTTGATCTGGGCCAAAAACGGCAACCCCCCGCCTAGCGGCGGCGCCAGCGGAGGTGCCAGCGGAGGTTTTGAAGATGGTTTGGGCGCTGGCTGATGGCTGGGAAGCCCGGGCGCCGGTGGGGGCACCCCGGGCACCGGTGGGGGCATACTGGGCACCGGTGGGGGCGCGTGGGGGCTCAGGCTAGCAAACGGCGGTGGCGGCGGCGCCAGCGGCACCGACGGCGCGAATTCTCGCGATTCTACGGATCCCACCGACGAATTGCGGGCGTGGCCGCTCTTTTTCGGTCTGTTTGGCGGAGCCTTGGGTGCAGCGCTGGGCCGATTCAGCGGAATAGCAGGCACCAGCGAGGGTGGCGGCGGCGGTGGCGGCGCCAGCGCAGGCACGATTCCCGCACGGTTGTCTTTTGTGGATTTGAGCTTGGGCATTCCATTTGCGAATAGCCCCGCAAGACCAGGAGCGCCGCCCAGCGGCACCGGAGGCGGCGCCAGGTTTCCCGATCGGGAGCCTGGGCCAGCCAGTCCAGAAGGTACGGGTGCGGTGGCAATGGAGGTTTTGCCCTCGATCGCTGGGCCCAGTTTATCGACTGTGACTGCTTTCTTGAGATTCATGCCCTTTCGGATATCGCCGAGCAACGCATCCCTTCCGATAGGCGCTGGAGGCGGAGCCAGGCCAAGATTGAGTACCGGGGGCGGAGGTGGTGGAGGCGGGCCGGCCATGAAGAAGAAGGAGTTGGTGGAGTTGGATGCGGTGTGTGCAGGAGATTGCACCCTGGCTAGAGGCAGATGAATGGCAGGGTGGATTTACGAGGACGAAAACGTAGAGCATTTTGATCGTCAGGAACTGGTAGATTTTGGTAGAGTTTGGTAGATATTTGTTGCACTAATTTAGATAGCGAGACATTGGTAGCTAGAGAGCGTGCCATGGTGGGCTGGGACCTGGACATTCAATGGAGGGGCGTGGCCAAATCCAGAAGTATGGTTTTCATACAGGTGAGGAAGTTTTCATAAAGTGGCGCTGTTGTCGCATTGAGTTCCCAGGACCCAGAAGCAGCGAATGACAAGATCGCCGCAGCCAGTATGGCGAGGCTCAGAGGACGACTACCGGCAATGCCAGTGAGAAATCACATCGTCTATGCCAAACCAAGCGGCCCGGAACATGGCGCCTTGTTCAGCCAGCCACTTCCAGAAAGCCTGAGCAACCAGGTACTCGTAGCCACGAGATTATGAGCAAGTTATGGCCTGAGAAGTTGACTTGTCACCGATGACACCAATCTGACTCCAGTTTCAATTCCAGAGTCAACGACGGGAGACTACCCCCAGCAAGCAGGTTGCTCCGACCGTGGCAATGAAACGTGATTTGCACAAATACCCCATTCCGCACTCAGCGCCATCTGAACTACCAGCAGATCTGGAATACCCGCTCCACAGTCTTCAGCCTTGTGCTCCAGCTACAGAAATCTCCATATTAGCGTGCTCAATTCTGCACACTCAACTCCACATCCTCGCCGAGCACCTCAGCCAACTCCTGCCGAAGCAAGTCCGACAAACCCGAATTGTCTCGAAGAGTGATCCACTTTCCACCAATCAAATCGTACCGTTTTGGACCCGAATATGGCGACAGAAGCCAAATCTGCTTATTGGGAGGCTGCTTGTTGATTACGTACGTCATACCTGGCGCTACAGTCACTGTCATCACGCCCTGAGTGAGCTCCGCATCAATGTTGGGGAAGTTTTCCGCGAGTTCCTCCAAGTCGTCGCTGAGAGTTTCCAAGTACTCGTTGCTGATGGCGTTGTACTGCGAATCCGAGATCTTGTCGATGATCTGGTCCACATTCTCGCCCGAAGTAGAAACAGCGGGACGGGAAAAACGGAGCAATGCAGTGCGACGTAATGCAGATGCACCGATCACGGGCTGCATGCGTTGAGGTGCTTGGCGGGCGGCATGGATCGCTGGTCTTAAAAGAAGACGTAGCATGGTGTGGCGTGTACGCAGGCGCGGGTGCAAATTTCACCACCAGAGAAGCAGGTGCCGATTTAGGGAGATGCGATGGGTGGAATTTTCAGGTGCTGTTTTTGTTTCTTCTGACTATCTGGCTCCTGGTAGATGAAATTCGGAAGCGCCTGCCACTACGGAAACGACGGACATGGACGATCACGGCGCCATGGGTATATTTTAAGAGATTCAGATATCGCCGGTGTTTGTTATCCTGGAAATTAACCTGGAATATGGGGTGTACAATATTACGACTCGGCTCTTAACGAACTGCTGATTTCCATCAATATGGTCGCCTTCTATTGACCGCCTTATGAGAACGGCATGAGCGGGCTCTTGATTTCTAGGAATCAATTCGTCTTAGTATATGCCAAATTTCATTACCGACCGTCTCAATCTGACAAGTTGTCGTCTAGCACTCCGGCAGGATCGGTCTCAACTATGGCATTGAAGAATTATGTGGTGAATTGAATTGTAAAAATGAAAATCTCCTTGTATTCATTTCTTTAAATGGAATTCTAAATGCAACCTTGCCTGGACCTATTCGTTATCGGCCCGCTCACTCCACCTTCTCAAACCAGAACTCGGAATCCGGTTATTACCGGCGGCGAAAAAAAAAACCATATCCATATCCATATCACCTATTTACAACTATTCCATCGTCTACAATCATTTTACTGCCTCCTGCGTTGACGTCATTTCCTGTCTCCAGCTTTCGATCTTTTCTCATCTCACTGAGAACTGCCATGTTCTTGTTGCTCCTTGTGGTCTGCGTCGTGCTATGTGCCTTCGTTGTATATCTCCCCCAGTGGGCTGGATTGACCCATATTGAGAAAAATGCCAAAAAAAAGACGAATTCTGGCTCGCGTGGCGGTGCCAACTCTCACGACTCCGCATACGACGACACTCGCTACACCGAGGAGTCCGGGTTAAAGGCCAAGGCCTCGGCACTCAAAGAGAGGATACAGGTGACTACTGACGACGTTCCGTATGCCATTAAACTCAATAACGGTGCCAATTTGCGCAAACGCCACGACCGAATTTCCGGCGACACCGATCCCGACAAGTACGACTACGACTTGGACGAGTTGATTCAGGAGGAGACAGACGCTGCTGTGCGTGCTACGCGTGCCGACTTTTACCGTGGAGAGGCTGTTGACGAGGTTTAAATCTGGAATTTTATGAAGATTGGAAGAATTGATGAACGTTTGATGAAACGGTATGGGAGCCGTGGACCTAGAGTTCGGTTGTGAACTCTTCTGGAAGCATCGCGCGGCAGTTTCCGTGTGCTGAGTCTGACCTGCCACTACGGGCTCTCTTTGGTTGGCGGTATAAAGATCACGTGATACAAACGACTCAAGTTGACTGAAACGTTCCCTCCGTAGAGCAGAACGGTCCTAAATCTGAACGGCGCTGTATCATCACGTGAATGTCCAGGCCTCTCTCAGATTGCGTGGAACGAGGCAGTTTCACTTCTGGGCATCAGGTTCATAATAGTGAACGAAGCGGACACCAAGATCACATTTGCGCTGAGCAGAACGTCTCACTCCAGATAGCACGCACAGATGAAGATCAAATTTTGCGTAGCAGAAGAGTCTCCATATTCCTTGACTCCATTCACTTCCTTCTCAACCAGCTGACTCGGCCACTGACTGACACTTCGGCATGAGCTAACGATTGCCGGTGACGTTTTTACATAATGTGCTGGTGCAAATTTAAACAACAACAGGCCTACTCGCTCAGCCATCGCACACCGTAGTGTATCCCAATTCTGGTGTTCTTGTATTATGCGATTGATGCTATTGGCATAATGACACTATTTATGCCACTCATACCATTTGCACCTGTTATGCTATTCATGTCTTTCGTGCCATTAAGAACATTGATGCAACTCATGCTATTCATTCTCCCTCGTCATCCGCAACCTCCATCATCTCAATTAGGAAACCTTTCTTGATGTAGGTCGACCCGTCTCTCTCAAAGAGGTCACCTGCACTCGGAGAGGTCTCAGTATATTTTCGGCTCCGAAACTCTTTAAGCAAACCACGATAATTCTCTCTGAGTCGCCGAATTTGGTCGTGCTCGCGCGCTCCTGTCACTGTGATAAGTGCGTCGCATGCTAGCTCCACTAGCTCGTCTGACAACTTTATGAACGTTCCTTCACGAATTTGAGTGCTCAGTTTGACTCCCTGAAGCGTTTCAAGCACCCGATCTGGCACGTGGTCTAGTTTGGTGTTGATCCATTCATCAGCCGAATCGTATGCGGCATCATGGGCAGAAATCACGGCACTAATGACAAAAACAAAATTTTCGCGGCTGAATTGAGCCTGCTGAAATGCCCGGAAGGCACTTTTAATCACACGTGTCGTGAGGGGCAAGCGCCAATATTCCATCAAGAAAAGCACTCTGGCCACTAAAGAAAACGAGGTGCCGCGGCCGACAGAGCGCAAAAGCGGAAGAAACGTGTTCTCTGTCGGATAGAGAGCATGCTCAAAAGGGCCATGACTTTTTTCCGCCGCCATGGCCGCCGTGTACTGCGATTTGTCGTCCTCAGTCATTAGCGCAAGAAACGGCGCAGCAACATGCTCAGATCGCTCAGAAAACGCAGCCACAAGATTTTCAGCTTCTTCAAAATATCCAAACCGACAGAGCCCGGCCACCACGCTGTTGTATACACGAATGTCGACCCGGTCCAATCCGGAAGAAGATAGACCGTCCAAAACGGAGAAAAACCGCTCGTCCTTCTGGAGAGACAGCGTCTCGAGGACCGTTCTAAACGTCTCCTCGTCCCATTTCGGCGGATCTTGCATCAACTGTTCCGCCAACTCGCGGTTATTCTGGCGCATTGCAACGTAGAGAAAAGTATTGCGCACTTCGGGGTCCAGACCATCTAGGCGTGCCAGAACCTGACGATACGTGGCGGAATCAAGCGTAACGATGGCTGCTGCATCAACTAGCGAGCGCCAGGTACCGTATTTCACGTGATCTGTTCGCACTTTGGTCATCGCGGACCGAATGGCGGCCATCACGTCGGGTTTCTCACGGAAAAACGTCATTTTCACCAATTCAAGCTGCTCGTATTTCAGTACGGCGATGCCCATCGCACTGGCATCGTTCATGACCTGCCACACAGCCCGGAGATGCCGCTGTCGGCGAGAATTGCCTATTTCGTAGTTTTGTAGGAGCTGCTCGGCACTGCGAGCGGCCAGATTTTCAGCGGTCAAAGATACTGGTTTCAAAAAGTCGCGCCGCCGCAAAACTGCCGCCATGAAGCTCTCAAAGTCCTCGTAGCCGAGATAAGCAAGGCCAGGACGTGGAAGAAGACCATACGCCTCAAGAATGGCCGCGTGATTCACATACGTTCTGTGGGGATTCCGGAACCTGGAAAGGTTTCTGTCTGCAGGATAAAGTTCTCGGAGCACGGCGGCCACCGCCAGCGGAGGCACGTTCTGTGGAGGGCGGTACTTCTCGAAGGCGGCACGCCGGGCGCGGCTCTCGTCGGGAGTGAGGAGGGGTGTGGATGCGATGCTCATAGCCTGGAGGTACGGGTTTTTCAGCCGTGTAGCCACCGCCGCTCGTAGTCGGGCGACTGCTTGGCGGAGGTTGGAAGACATGGTGATGATGGTGTGTATATAGCGCGCGGGCTGTTGTGGTTTGGGGTGGCCGGTGTATATTATACTTCGGGAAGTCAGAATATATACCGCGGGAATTGCCAGGACGGACGATATGAGAATTCCAAGCGTCGCTAGGGATACTGAAACTGAACTGAGACACGAATTCTGGCTACGCAGCTACACCTCAACAAGATTTTTTGCCCGTTCATCTCGGCCGTGGTATGCTTCGCAGTAAACATACCCCGGCGCGGTAGTCCACCCATGCCGTCTCAGTTGGGCCAACGATACGCCAGTGACATTATGCCCTGAAAATTGCACAGCCAGCGTAACACAATTAATCACGATCCAAAATTGATGCTCTTGCGTCCGCTCACTTTCGGCCTTAGCCACTCCCACTTTCTTCATCCACCTACACCTCCTCACGTGACCGCGAAATTTCTTCTCTCACCATGAAGATTCAAACCCAGGCGGCCAAGGTGCTTGAGCGCACGTCTCATTATCTCAAGGCTGGAGTCGTAAGAGATACACCCGCATGGTACAATGTCGTGCTGGCGGTGCCGCCTGCCGTTGACCTCACCCGCAAACCCACGCTGTTACTCACCAACCAAGAAGCCGATCCCGCCTCCAAACTCGGCCAGATATCAGCCAGCGGATACAAGACGAGATTTACAAAAGCAGAGTTGCGCCAGAAAAACAGCACGCTCACGAAAATCCCCAAGTTGGCCTTCTTGGAGGACGATCTCAGAGACGTCTTCTACCACCAACATCCGTGGGAGTTTGCACGCCCCAAGGTGCTTGTGGAAAATCTGGGAGACGACAACGCCAAATGCGACTGGCTGCACATGCTTCAGCTTCATCGGCCACTAGACGGTGAGTCGGTTGTGCAGCGTACCATGTGGTTGTTGGAGCACCAGCCATCAAACCTAGAACAAACCAAAGAAGAGCAGCTTTTTGCAGCCTACGACCAGGCCCGTTTTGAGTTCTACCAGTTGCGCATGGCCGAGGAAACTAGCGCTGCTGTGGCTCGCGAGGAGCTGGAATTGTTTGGTGCTACATTCTACTCGACGTATCTTGCGCACGGCGTGGCCCAGGAGCAGGGTATTGTTGATGAGTGGGCCACCGAGGCTGAAGAGCGCACTAAGGTTAAGGATGCGGCCCGCAACAAGGCCAGTGCATCGGTGGGCTCGGAGTCTGCGGCGGAAACCAACATGTGGGAGCAGAGTGCGGACGAGATGCCAGAGATTGAGGAAAATTAGGGCCTGGAATGAAGACGGCACAAGGAAACGGCTGATGAGGTCGAGAGCATGCCAGAATGCAGAACGCCAGTCTGCAAGACTTGTCTATAGAACACTGAATAAAGAGAGGTGTATTGCGTGTATTCAAACTTAGTCACGCAAGTGGTGGAGATGGTGAGAGAACTGGATCTCGGGCGTTAAACTCGAGTTTTCTGCCTTGCATTGCAAGTATATCTTTCGGATCTAGGTGAGGTTCGAGATGACATTTGTGACATGGCCACGAAAACAGTCATGGTACTTATGCAAGGAACAGGCAGGTCGAATTCGCGATGTTTCCATCGTCTTCATTCAGATCCTAAAAGCTCATAGTCGGTAGTCTTGCTCTGCGGCTACCACAGGTAGCTGACAATATCAGAATAGACATTAGTGAAAGAGCCCTAGTCACGATGGCATGGCGCTCTTACCAGCTGAAGTGTTCAGACTACTCGGCAACTAGTCGTCGTAGCGGTCAAACGAGATCACACGCCAATCTCAACGAATCAATCTCGATGAATCTAAGTGAACGGAAGAGCAGTTTAGAAATCAGCCTGGAGCTGGGTCTCATATTTCCTTCCTCTTATCACTTCCCTCCTCAGTGCTCTCTCTCTCACCTCCTCTCTCCCTCTATCCTCTTCCTACAACTCGTCCGATTTCATGTATTCTATGCAGCGTTAATGGTGAGAAGCGTCCTTCTTCATGATGGTCTTCTCGTAGCCCAAGTAGAGCGAAAAAGCAACCACGGCAATGCCGAACCCGGGGAGAACATTTCTGAATCTGTTGATACGCAGGAACTGGCCCTCGTATCTCCACGCGTCTCTCTTGGCCCAGGGATTGGAACTCATGTCGTGATGGTGGATGAGTGCGAGACCTGCCTATTGGCTGGCGCGGGAGCGGGCAGAAACCCGTGCACCGTTGCACCCGTGCACCACCTAATCGTCGGTGCGTCTGCATTCCGCCGTACCGAAGACAACCTTGCAGCAACCCGCAGAAAAAAACTCGATTTCAAAAAATCTGTCCTTTCACCAAAACGCGTTTCTCCAAAACACAGTGCCTTCTAAATTTTGCCGCCACAACAGGGTCTCGGTCACGTGCGACGTTACGTGCCCTGCCGCCGTTGTCATTAGTCAATTCCATCACCAACTTGCTCCCCTCCCCCACACCGTTTCTTTCCATACTCACCATGCCCACCCCAGACGAGTCCTCCGTTGAGGTTGACGACAGACTTGATGTGGCCCTCGACTCTGAAGGCGAAGTCGTAGCGGAATTCACCGACTCTGAAGATGAAGATTCGTTTATTCGCAAGTACGGCGAAATTAAGTTCCAATACATACGAGCACCCAAGCTGTCGGTTTGGTTTATCCGGCCACACGCCCTCAATTACTTCAAGGACGGCGTGCTTTACCGTACCAAGGGCGAAAGAACCTCCAGTAAAACTGAGTTGTTTCTTGACTTGATGTACGTCGGGCTCATTGCCAACTTGGCAGGCGAGGCGCTGGAACATGCCTCGTGGGGCTCGTTCTTGCAATATCTTCTTATTTTCATCCCCTACTGGACGGTATGGGCCGATATCAAGGACTTCACCAACTACTACTACTCCGAGGACATGTCTCAGAAAGCGTACATTCTCTGGATTCTCATTTTGCTTACGCTCTCGGTGAATTCCCACGAAGGCATGTTGCAGTCGCGTGCAGGCGCTGCGTACACGGTGGTGCCGTATATTCTCTGCCGGTTGTCGTTGGCCATTTCGCTCTTGGTGTACTCGTTTTACATTCCCGAGCACCGCGCCCAGCAACGGCTTTACTTTGGCTTTTTGATCTGCACGTGCTGTCTCTGGATTCCCGTGATTTTCGTGTCCACCCGGGCCAAGATCGCCGTGGCGTTCATTGCCATTGCGATGGAACAAATCACGTTCTGTATTGTGTTTCACCCGGGCACGAAGAAGGTGTTGAAATTGACCACATCCACTGCGTTGAATATTGAGCACGAGGATGAACGGCTCGGTACGTTTGTTGTCATTGCCATTGGTGAATTCCTCTACAAAGTCGTTGCTGAGGGTACTCTCGGCATCGGCTTCACCACTGCGTTCTGGAGATCCGTGTTGATGTTGGTAATTGCGTACAATTTATTCTGGCTCTATTTTAACGGCGGCACCACCGAAAAGGCTGTGCATCCCTTGCGTCACAGTGCATTCCGGGCCATTTCGTGGATTTACTTGCACCTTCCTATTGTGGGTGGAGTTGTTTTGGCTGCCGATGCCGGTGGTGATCTTTTGAATCGGGAATCCGTCTTCCATGTGGAAGAATCGGCACATGAACTTTTGCGCCGTGCCGAGGAAGCCGTCCATGAGGAGCCTTCTCTTCGTGCGCTCTGTTTCTTCTTCACGGGTGGCATCTTTGTGGCGCTATTATGCATTGGGCTTATTGGAATGCTCGACGAGTGCAAAGACCGCTACGATCACTTTGTTGTGCCTAAGTTCTATAGGATCGTTTTTCGGTTTCCAGTGGCCGCCATCATCTTGGTTCTTCCGTTTGCTGAGATGGACCTTACGTTACTTTTCGGCATGGTAGCCATGCTTTTGGTGTTGTTGTATGTTTACGAAGCGATTGTTTCAACGCCTCGGCAGCTGTTGTTTTTTGGCATGTTCCACCAGCCGACGGCGCGGTAGAGCGTTGTACTGTGTATCCAAAACAGGGCGAAATATTTTAATTGTACCGTTTATTTATTTTTGTGACTGCTAGTAGAGCTGACTGGCCATTCTGGCGGAGTTGGTAGTGCGTCCACGATAGAGTGCAGTCGCTTAATTAACCTTACCAAACTTTATCGTCCGCTAAAACCTTATAGTTTAGTGGCATCCGAGAGATTACGTTACCTACGCATTCATCGAACAGTTTCCACAGTTTTACATGTACTTTCACTTTATACACATCTAGAGGAGCCTGACCTTTTCTGTAGCTTCACCACACCTGTGCCGATATTGACAGCAGCTGGACGAAACGCACTAGTTGTAATTCGAGCGCTTTCACTGTCAATATTTAAAAACCATCCATTATCAAATTCATATACCTCAATTCCCATAGATTATTCCTCATGTACCTATCCGGGAAATCTCCGCTCATCTTGCACACCAATAATCGTCACCGCACTCTAACCTTCTCTTCCAACGATATCAAAAGCGGTCTTGCGGGACATTTTGATGCAAACTCTTAAATTCAACAGCCATTTTGTAAACACTGCCATTTTCCCGCTGAGATCACCACGGAACGCCTCTACTGCAGGGTACTTCCATAATGCATGCACACGCGCTCAGCTGCATGCCCGCATGAGAACAGAGTTAAAAATTCCATCCCAAGCAAGTTGACCTGCCACTACCAGGCGGCTTAGCTTGGTAGTTTCGCCAGGGCTTTTTTGGCACCCCTCCTTTACTATCCCGCCATCATCCCCCGAGAGCACAATATCGTAGCATCCTGTATCGGGCAAGGACTAATGTGTCACACTTTTAGTCCATCTCCCCATCCTTTATAATCTTGTTGTTGCTGTTAGAAGTCTCCAACAAGCCAATCACTCTCTGGAATAATTTTATTGTTGCTATTACACCATGTCCGAAAAGTCAGACCGTCACTACCCGCCGCCTCCAGCTCCTCTGCAGCGCCCCCCACCGCCTTTTCTTCCCTCAGGCTGGAAAGCCATCTGGGATGAAGAACTTCAGCGTTACTATTTTGCCAACACTGTGACTGGCCACACTCAATGGGAAGTTCCAGTGGAGCCTGCGGTTCGTCGCCCTCCACCGCCTGGTCAGGAGACGGTGACAAGAACAGTTTATGTCGAACAGGCTCGGCCAAGACAATCCGGTAATGGCGGTGCGTTGATGACGGGAATGCTTATGGGTTCGCTTATGGGGGGTAGAAGAAGGCGGAGACGGTAGTTTTGTCGGGTGCTCTGAGGGAAGAAAATGCTGTGGATCTGGTAGCTTCGCCGGAACCTGCGGATTGGGCAGGAAACTGTCAGTATGCTAATTTCAAAACCATTCAGCGCATTTCCGTAGCCTCTTGGTGCTGTTTCGTTCACGCAGCTGGACGAAATGTGCCGATGAGAATCGCGTCAACATTCTTATTACCGTTTCCAGTTTCACCTCAAAAGGGTGTCCTTTTCTTCTGACTCCCGCTCTGGCTCTCTTTCTCCCTCTAACGAAGGGCATATCGGCCGGTGCTTTCTCTCCTGCATATCAACCTACACCATCTACAGTTCCTAATCGTCATGGCCTCCATACAGCCAGTCAGCGGCTGTCCGAGTGTAGCAGTTGACGTCAGCAGTCTGGCATACTACGTCACATTTCGTCTGCGACGGCTACCTCAAGCAGCCCCTCTGTCGGACCACGAGACTCCCAATATACAATCTGCCTCAACAGCCCAGAGCGATACCAACAGCAAAGAACATATTGCCAGCGCTGATCATCACAATACACATTCAGACATTTGTGGCCAGCAGCATCTTCCCGTTCCGAACCGAAGCGATACCTCTCGCATGGAGTATCATGAACAGTCAACCACGTCACAGAATCCGCAGGCAATACGGCCCAAGAAAGAGAATTCGCCAAGTAGCACAAAACGAGTTCTATCGCCCAAAATTGCCCATCCCACACCCGCGCCTACCGCCGAACAAGAATCGCCGCTTTCTGATGTTCCAGTGGGCCTGCCTAGTTCGAGTGATTCCTCAGATATCGAGATCGTGGAGGTGCGGCCATCGGTGCCTACTCCCGTGCCAACACAAACGCAAAAGCCGTCGCTCCGGCAGTTCCAGTTCCAGCGACTTTTCCCCGAGCTTTTCAACCCACAGACCACCCAGAAACACAACGCCGTTCGCCCCGGATACAGAGCCATCCCTACTAATCTCAGGCTGGCTCTCAAGCGCGAGGTTCTGGCTCTCGAAGCCGCCGGCGACGAGGATCTTCTGGTGGTGGGCAAGATGATTTTTCTGCTCAAAGATCCGTACTCGGCTACCAAAATCAGGCTTCCCGTGAAGGCTACCGCGTGCGTACATTTCGAGTGTTTTGATCTTGACAACTTCTGCATGTTCCACAAGATCCCGCCGGGAGTGAAGCATACGCTCCGTAAAGAATTAGTGGTGAAAAGCTCGCGGGCACGGTCGATTGAGAAGCTTTTTTTTGACCAGCAGGGGCTCATATCGCGGGGCAAGTTATCAGTGCGGGCGCCAGACTTGGTTTATCCGCAGTTTTCAGAACATGGGCAGGCGTTCTTCTGTGAAATCTATAGAAAGGTGCCGCCGCTCTACCAGTGTCCGCTTTGCGACGAGAAGTTTCTGTTGAAGCAGCTATATATCAGCGACATTTTCAACTATTTTGTCAAGACAACGCCTCTCTATACTACGCGAATCGAGATGGTCGACAAGGACATGTACAAGTTGGTGGACGACGACAAAGATGCCACGCCCGAAGCGCAGGACGTTTTGGTGCTTGACAGTGAGACAGAGGGAGGCGATCTGGATTCAGCCAGTCACAGTGACTTCAACGACGGGCTCGATGAAGTGCTTGGAGGTTTGGGTGACGGTTCGTGGGGACGGCCGGTGGAGATTGAGTAGAAAACTACAATTGACGATCGGAACAATTGACTTTTGGGAATAGGAAGGTGAAGGTAGTTGGTAAGTCGTGGTTTCCAATTGATGGGCTAGTTGATGTCTGTCTTCGGCGCGGCTGATCTCTCAGCATGTCTCTCGGCTTTCACAGCATGTTCTCCTGGCTGTCGCAGACTATTCACCAGACTCCGACTCTTCACTTCTAGTTTTCCCTGGAAATTTAGCCTGACGCCGATATCGTCGAGCCCCATTCGCTATGACCAATATTACACATTGGCTGCTGAACACATTTCATTGTTGAGCCATCTAACTATCCCACCGGGAATTTTCAAAATGGGTTATTTTCAATATTCCTTTTCACAAACATTATTTTACCTTACACGACTATATATATTCATCTTAAATCCCGAGCGCATCATCTTTTTTTCGAGCCAACTTCCCATTCCATGTGCTTCGCTGCATGCATGTCGTATCGCTGCAGGAACTGCATTCTTCCACACGTCGCCAGTCTCCAATTCAGAACTCGGGCCCGCTACTAAATTAGCGTAAACCATGACACACACTCCCCATTCCAATTACGTAAGAGCACCGTGTGGATGGTCACGTGCGTGCCCCGTAGCTTGGCGGCGCGGACTCGGGCATCCCCATCCACCACAACATCCGTTCAGCCAGCACCTCAGCCGCCGCCACTACCATTTTTCACTCCGCCACAGGAACACCCGGATGCTCCAGTGCTGGATGAATTTGCAATCCTGTATATAATGCATTTTGGCAGAAACGGTCCCTTCCTGCATGTCGCACCTCCTGACCGTGGCTAGGCAAAAACGCAATTTCAAACATCACCTACATCTCCAACTAACGCTTTTTTCCGATTGAGCAAATTTCCCCCCTTCTATATGAAAAAACCCTCCCGATCTAATCATGCCACAAATTCTCTAGCGCGAGGCTCGCCAGCCTCCTCCAAACTTGTCCTTATTATGGGCCACATGGCAAGCTTAGTTAGGGCGATGCCCGTGACGACCAACCTGGCCCAAAAAGCCACAAAACACGAACCACTCACGGCTGAGCAATTTTACATGAATCTTCTAGTTTCTGTATTTTTGGTACTTGCTGGTGGCGTCTTTGCCGGGCTCACTCTAGGTTTGATGGGCCAAGACGAAGTATACCTCAAGGTGATTGCCACGTCTGGCGAATCGCACGAACGTAAACACGCCAAAAAGGTGTTGCGCCTTATTGGTCGCGGTAAGCACTGGGTTCTTGTGACTTTATTGCTTCTGAATGTTATCACCAACGAAACGTTGCCCATTGTTCTTGATCGGTGCTTGGGCGGCGGATGGCCGGCAGTTGTGACATCCACGGCATCTATTGTCGTTTTCGGTGAAATAATACCCCAATCTATCTGTGTGCGTTACGGGCTCCAGGTGGGGTCTATTTTTGCGCCTTTCGTGCTTGTTCTCATGTACGTGATGTATCCCGTGGCGTACCCATGTGCGCTACTTTTGGACTACATCCTTGGCGAGGACCATGGCACTGTGTACAAAAAGAGCGGACTTAAGACCCTCGTCACGCTCCATAAAACCATGGGCGTGGAGAGACTCAATCAGGACGAAGTCACCATCATTCTGGCCGTGTTGGACCTCAAAGAAAAGCCGGTGTCACAGATCATGACCCCTATGGACCGTGTATACACCATGCTGTCCGATCTGCTATTAGACGAGAAAACCGTGGAGGAGATCTTCAACGCGGGGTTCTCGCGTATTCCGATCCACTTGCCTAACGAGCCGCTGAATTTCATTGGTATGCTTCTAGTTCGTGTTTTAATTTCCTACGATCCCGAGGACGCACTCCCCGTTGCTCTGTTCCCGTTGGCCACTCTTCCAGAAACAGCCGCCGACACTTCGTGTTTGAATATTCTCAACTACTTCCAGGAGGGAAAATCTCACATGATTGTGGTGTCTGACACCCCCGGTGAGCCCACAGGCTCCATTGGAGTCCTTACACTTGAGGATGTTATTGAGGAGCTCATCGGCGAAGAAATCGTCGATGAGTCTGACGTGTACATTGATATCAACAAGAACATCAAGAGAAAGAACCCTGGACCGCTTGCCAAGAGACACTTGACGTCGTATTTGCACACCTTGTTCCAGCAGTCGGCAACAAACTCGAAGCGCAACTCTATGGACGAAGGCATGCTGCAGGAGCGAGTGGGAACGCCGAAAGTCGGTACCTTAGGAAACCAGACTATGACACGTGCTCATGGCATCGGGCTGCCGATGTTGGCACCTGTGAATCCGGCGTCGAACCCACTCGAGACGTCCAAGTCGTTTGTTAAGATCAAGCGGCCCGGGCCCAACGAGATTAGCACTCTCAGCACCAGTCTCACGCGTGCTACGTCCAAGAAGCCTGAAGCGCCTGAGACAGTTCCTGGGCCGGATAGAGATCACCCTGCGCTTGAAGACGGTTACCAGCAAGTTTTCACCACCGAGGACGGCGCTCTAGCGGAGGCTCAGCGCTTGAATGAGGACCCAGATGCCAAGTATCCCAATTCAGCCAGCCCCCACACTGTTCGCCCCGAGGATTTGGCCTCGGACTTGGCAGACCGCCCCGTGTCCAAACCCGTTAACGGCCACGGAAACGGCGAGGGCAATGGCAGCCGCCACAAGCCCAGCTCGGATCCTGTAGCTGTGGGTGAGTATCTGGAATCTCGCTCATACCGTACAGGCGGTATTGTGGAGTCTGTGGTGAACGTGCAAGGCGTGCACAAAACAATCATTGAAGACATCAGCGACGAGGAGCCGTACGAGGTTGAGATCGCTAGTTTTGGCAATGGCGGGCGCAGGAAGAAGCGCCAGGGTCTGGATGAGGAGTCGCAGCGGCTTATAAATTTCTAAGATGATGGTCAGGTGATGGTGGGTAATGCAACCAACTGGCCGCGGGCAACCGGTGCTACTTTCCGAGACATAGTTTTACTCAAGACAGAATTTTTCTTGTTGTCTGTCTCTTGCTTTTCGCTTTTTGCTTTTGCCTTGCGTTTTGGCTCTTTTAGTTCTTCTTGCTACAAGTTTCCTACGTTCTCTATTTGGAAGAGATTTGCGGTCATTAGCCTTGTTCCTTATTTAGCTACCAGAAGCAACAGCAACACTACTGTGCACGCGGATTGGGTGATTGTTCTAAGGTTGTGGCTTGGAGTTAATGTCCCGGTTCTCCGAGCCGCCCACTTCTTTCCGATTGCGGCCGAAAGCCGCTCACTTCCAAATAATTAGCCCATACTCTTCTTCTGCGCCGAATCGCCGAATTGCGTTTTATATCCGCCGCCATGCACCCAACCTGCATTCACCCTGCACTCGCCCTGCACTCACCTCACCAATCCGCGGCTCCGCCATAAGATTCCGAGCGGACTACTTTTCACCTGTTCACAGACAAACAAGCGATTTTCAGGGACACGGAGAAGTTCAGACCATCTAGAGTCCAGAATTGCGTTTCCGGATCCTCCTTTCCATAGTGCCGAATTCATCCTCGTCCATCCTCCATTCCCATAGCACTCCAATTGACAAATCCTTCATGAGCGAGAAAAAACACCGCTCCTTCCGCGAGGTGTTGGCGGGCCTGCCGCGACTCAAACCGCTGCTGAGTCCAGACCAGTCACACCGCCTGTTTCTCCGCCGCCGCAACTCCCGGGCTTCCATAACTCCGTCAGTCAGCACAGGTCTGCTGATTCTGGGGCTGGAGCTTCCCACAGCGGCATCCGACAACAGCGATACGGATCTGGTGTCCCGCCGCCGCAAGAAAGACCGCCACTCGGCGTTCTCGCATCTGCACTCTTCACATCACAGTCTTCGGCGATTTTTCAAGATCTTCCGTCTGGACGCCAGCCATGAGAGCCACCATAGACAGCCGATGCCGGTGCTCCCGCTTCTGCTGGCACTGCAGCTTGCTACCAAATATGATCTAGGGCGTCTCATTGGCCTGGGTGCACTGGGGTCGGTCAACTTGGTGGCTGACAAGCATGACGCTCTGAAAATTTACGCGGTGAAGAAGTTTCGCGACCGGCTCAAGGGCGAGTCCGATCACGACTACCAGACAAAAGTCCGCAACGAATTTCTCATTGGAGACTATCTCCAACACCAGAACTTGGTGCACACCATGGAGTTGATTCGGGAGGAAGGGCCGCACTACTACATCGTGATGGAATACTGCCCGTTTGATTTCTTCAATCTTGTGATGCTGGGACTCTTGACGAAAAACGAGATCTACTGCTACACCAAGCAGATCGTCAATGGTGTGGGCCACCTCCACGGCGCTGGAGTTGCTCACCGCGATCTCAAGCTCGATAACTGTGTGGTGGACTCCAATGGAGTTCTCAAATTGATCGATTTTGGCCTGGCTTTCCAGTTCAGGAAGGCCATCGACAAAGACACTCCCATGAGTAGATCTAGCTCGTCCGTGGCTACTTCCAAAATCAGCACGCTTAGTGCCAATGGCGAGCCTGTGATGCTTGATTCCAGTCACCGTTTGGCTCTTGCCAAGGGGATAGTTGGTCTGGATCCGTACCTCCTGCCTGAAGTTTTCGAGCCCGATCCATATGATGCCCGTCTTGCGGATGTGTGGTCGATTGCCATAATTTTCTGCTGCATGGTGCTCAAGAGATTTCCCTGGAAAGTTCCGCGGCTGGCAGACCCGTCTTTCCGAGCATTTGCCGGTTTGAACTCGATGGACGAACCTGTGACCGATGAGGAAAAGCTCGTGAAGGCGACCAGCGATATCTCGCTAGGTGACGACCAAGTGCCGAAATACGGCCCAGAACGGCTTCTTCGTGCACTACCATCACACTCCAGACCGTTGATTGCTGGAATGTTGGACCTCGACCCGGCCAAGCGGTTTCTTATCAACGACGTGATCAACCATCCCTTCATGCAAAGCATTGAAATTTGCCACTACGACAACTTTCACTCGCGTACTGCCGATGACCCCGACCCGAACAACATGGGGCCACACCCGGACTTTGGCGGTGCCGATGCTGTGTTCGTTGCTTCTCGGAATCACACCCATCATTTGGTAACGGAGAAGGAGCTTGAGCAGATCAACGCGGAACGAGACCGGGCGCGGAAAGTCAAGGAGGCGGGCATGTGAGAGGCGAGTCCATGGAAACACACCGGATTTGTTGGCAGCGGGGCACTGTGGTGATTCAGACGGTGACCCAGATGGCTAGTTAGCTGTTTGAGACTCGGATTCAGCACTATGAATGGTCTGATCCGGCATTGAGCGGTCATGAAGGTCATAAATGAGCCAGTCCGGAAACCTGCCCGCTACTGCGTTTTACCGGTTGCCGTCTTGTCACGGTTCTCGTCGTCACAGCTGTCAGGCTCAAAGTCCGACAGCAAAGTCTGCCGCAAACTTCGCTGACAATTCATTTTTTGGCTCGCCCGCTGGGCTTCACAGAGCAACTCATATTTTCTAATAAGCAGCATGTACATCAGAAGACACACTATCCATTGTCAAACTACCACACCCACCGCCGCTAGCATGTCTTTTGGCAATCGTTCTTTCGACTTTTGTATTTTTTTTCCGATTTTAGCCTTGATTTTGGCTTGCTGTTCTCAGCCACTTCGCTATCGTCCTGCCTGCTGCGAAGGCGCACGCACACCCACCTCAACTTGAGAGCAGATCAACGTTTACCCACTGCACGCCCACAAAACCTCCAAAAACGCCTGTTTATCCACCAATCGCTGCCTAAGTCTTAAATTACATCATGCCACCGCATTGGGTGGTGACGGTCTCGTTCTACCTGGCCGTAACAGCGTCCATCATAATCTTATCTCTGATCATCATGCACCTCCGAAACTATCGTAAGCCCTTCCAACAGCGACTCATGATACGAATTCAGCTCATTGTGCCACTCTTTGCCCTCTCTTGCTACTGCATGCTTGTCCAACCGACAGCCGTGGTCAACAAGTACTTGATCGAACCAATCCGGGAGATTTACGAGGCATTCGTGATCTATACGTTTTTCTCGCTATTGACAGATATGCTTGGTGGTGCCAAGCTGATAGTCATCAACACCAGCGGAAGACCGCCCGTGCCACATCCCGGTTTTGTCCGGTTCTTCCTCCCGCCTCTAGACATTCTGGATCCCCGGACGTTTTTGGCCATCAAAAGAGGAATTCTACAGTATGTGTGGCTCAAGCCGTTGATTTGCTTTGGCACCTTGTTCTTCGAGCTCTGTGGCTGGTACGATGTCAACAGCTTGGGGTTTGGGCTGTTGTATCTCTGGATGACAATCTTGTACAACTTCTCGGTGTCGCTCTCGCTCTACTGTCTTGCGATTTTCTGGAAAATCCTCTGGGTGGATCTTAAGCCATTCAATCCGGTGGGCAAGTTTCTCTGCGTGAAGTTGATCATTTTTGCCCTGTACTGGCAGGGTGTGATTCTTGCTATTTTGAATTTCAGCGGCATTTTGCCTCAGGACAGATCGCAGGACGAAAACAGTGCACCCAACATCGGCGTCTCCATTCAGAACTCCCTTCTCTGTGTGGAACTCATTGCATTTGCCATAGGCCACTGGTTCTCGTTCTCGTACCGGCCATTCACTCTCTCCCGAATTCCGAATGGCCGTCTCAGGCTTAAATACGCATTCCGTGATATGATAGGCGTCAAAGACTTGGTGGTAGACTTTCGCCTCACTTTTTACGGCGACTACTACAAAGACTACAAGCAGTTTGACTCTGTTGATGCGATCATTGCACATCCGACGTCGAATAGCCGAATGGGAAGAATCAATCAGGGGCTCCGATACCATTCGCACGGAAGACAAAAGCACTGGCTTCCTCAGCAAACCAACCCGGTGGTGGAATCTGGCAAAATCCGGAGCACCTCGGAAATAGTGTCCGCACCCAGAAGAAAAGAGTCAGCGTCCATCAGTCTGCTGGCAAAGGACTCGCACTCTGTGAGGCTGATAGCCACGTCCACGCGGGGACTTTATGCATCTTCTCTCCGGCTGAATGTACTGCCGCCGGGCCTGCCAGGTCAGGAAAGCACGACGTTTGACGAGGAGCGAATCAGCGACATTCTCGCCGACGCCATCCCAGAAATTGACTATTCTGATGAATTCTTGGACGACGACGAGAACTACTACGCACTCGCCATCTCGGTCGTCAATAACTACAACTTGGACCAGGTTGAGGTGAAGAAGTTGATCCACTACCCGATAGTCGACGAGTTGATCAGCGGGCACGAGTTTGGTTACAAGGTGAGCAAGCTACGGCAGCAGCGTCTCTCGGAGAATCTGCAAACTAAGTACGGCAGTGTGTGACGAGACGAATCGAAACTGCTTGGGCTCCGATACATGAAATGGGTTTATTTAATATGGAGGTATTGGGTTTGAATAGATAGTAGTCATTGAGTGTCCTTTTGTTCTCCTTCTTTGCTCTCTGCGTTTCAAGCGTGATACTTTGCATTTATCGCAGAGAATCTTCTTGAAGGCTTATGCTCATGTGCTCCCTCGTTGCTCCAACAATCATCCAACCTTACAAACCTCTATCTATCGTATTTCACATTGCTATATACATGCGTTTCACCGACCGTCAAATTTCTCTGTGCAAATTCTATTCGATCTTGATGGAGTACATTGAGTCGAGATCTTCTTCGGAAACTGCAGCTTTGGAGGATCGTCCCGTCATTTCCAGCTTCTCTGCTCGCTCGGCAAGTCGCTGTCTTCTCGAATTTGCATCCGCCTTGGGTGCATTGGCCTTATTTCCAGGTTTTGCCGTGACGTTCACCTTCACTCTAGTCTCGATATCTCCGGAAATCTCGAACTTGCATTCGAGATCTTCAAGCACACCCTTGAGACATTCAAGTACTTTTTCCCTCTTCTTCATCTCAATGGCAAGCGCATCTTCGTCCATTCGGTGCCACTTGGTGGAAGACCCAGAAAGCGAATTCGCCAAAGCGTCTGCTTTCTCGAGATTGTTGCGAACGTGATAAAGCGAGTCTTTCTCGCCAATGAAAATCACAAATTTCTCGTCCTTTTCTGCTCTGCTCTGGATCTCGCTGCGTTTCTGGTTACTCAAGTCCAGGATGCTGATGGCCCATGTCAAGGTGACCAACTTGGTGGCAGATTTTTTACGCTCTGCCTGTATTTTACGTTGCACTGATCTCTGTGCTGCATAGCTGCCCATTTCAAGCAACTCCTGCTCCTTTTCTGCCGCTAGCTTATCGGTGTATTCTTTAATCATCTCCTGCACTTTGATCACTTTGACCATGGGCAATGTGTGGCTGTCGGCTGCAGCCATGAGCCGGAGTCCATCTCGGTCAAAATCGGTGCTGTTGAAAATCTCCACAAAATCCCGGTTTTCCACCTTGTTGGTGTCTGGGTCAATGTATCTGACCTTCAAGTTTCGTGAAGCTGCCTTGGTGCGGGTAATGATATCTTTGGCGGCAACTTTGGCTTTATCGCTTCCTGTAACAAGCCTGAAAGCAGGGGGTCGCGGTTTTCTGTGAGTTGGGGCCTTTGCGTGAGATTTTTCATACCTGGGTTTGGATTTCTTGTCAAACTGCGACGCAAACCGGTTGCGAGGCTTGGAAGAACCTTCCAGTGTGCGATGTGCGGGGCTGTTTATCGGCACGTGTATGGAGAAGAGCCGCTGGCCGAAGAGAGCCGAAGTTGAAGGTCTTAGGAACATCCGGGGTAGCATGGTGATGATGCGCGCACGTGACCGATGAAGGTGGTGAAAAGCCATGCAAATGGCACCAGCGAGAGGGGCGCAATTTTCTAATAGGAGAAAAGAGAAAATTGATTGAAAGCTGCTACTTTTATCTGATAATGCAATGAGTCTATTGATGGGGCCGACCTCTCTCCATTTCTGGTACTGAGCGGTTCAGCCCGAGTTTGACCAGGAATTAGTATGGAATATTAGCGATCGAGCTCTTCTCTGTGGCTCTGCGGGTTTGGAAAGTTCTCATTATTTGGAGCAGGCCAGCTGGCGTATCTGCCGAAATCGGGTCCCATCAAATCGATCAAGTAGTCGACATGTGTAGTCGCACATGTCCCGCCTAGAGTCGCTCAAACTCCGTGCTCCCAGTTCTTACCGCTGGCTCCACGGCTCCACGGCTCCACCGAAAAGATGTGTCTATAATTACCATTTGGCGCCGAGAAGCTGGGACGCCTGGTCTGTCGGCGCCTGCACCGCAGAAAACGAAGTGCTGATCACCCTGTTCTTCGGCACCGACATCAGGCCAATCCACGACTCCAATTTCTCTGCCTCACCCATTAAATCCAGCACAGGAATTGCGTCGTATGCCTGTCTGACGGACTTGAGCCATTCTTTCTCCTGAAGCAGGTCGGGTGCCGAGATCTGGCCGCCGCCATTGATGCAGCCTTCTGGACACGCCATGATTTCCACATAGTCGCATTTTGCGGGGTCGGCTGCGTCACTCGTATCGCTAGAACCGGAGGTGGGAGTTTCTCGACGGATGCGACGCCTGGCAGCGAGGGGATTTTTCTTCTGTGCAGCGTTGGGCTTCAATTTCCGTACCAAGTTCTGGATATTGCGGAATCCATTGACCACGGCGGCGGATGCAAGCTTCTGGTCGTCCACCATAAGTCTCAACTCGAAGATGTCGGAGTTGCGGCCCAGCACCGTGACGATGCGAGAACGACCGGCATACTGCGGATCCTTCTCGCATTCGGCCTGTTTCTGGACAAGATAGTTGTAGGCGTAGCCGCCAGAAGCCAGGCCCGAGTCGTTAGTCCATGCTAGCGACTTGAAGGGCCACGATTTCGGCGCATAGCGCGAGTAAATCTCCGGCGAAAACGCCACGTCGTTAGCCAAAATCGACACGTTGACCTCGGCGGCGAGATTCACCAACTCTTTCGCCGTAAGGACGCAGTCCACGTCAGCAACGTCTTCGTCCTGGGGAAACGCCTCGGGCCGCGCTGACTCGAGCTTCTTATCGAAGCATGGCATGATAGAAAGATGATAAATCCTGCTTTTTGGAATCCCGAGATCGTGAGACACCACCTCCTTCAACATGGACCCCGTGATCTGCTGGGCCAGCTTGACGCCGGACATGTACGGTAGAACATGCGGGTGAGTCTTTTCTGCATAGAGCACCCAGCCAGGACAGACCAGAGAAAGCACTGGCTTCTGTGGCTGGCGTGCTGAGGCGGCCGCCTCCTCGATTAGCGAGATTTTCCGCCCCACTGCCGTGCCCACTACGTATGTAAAGCCCAACTGCGCCAAGAACCGGATCATGTGCCCGTCCATGGTGGCCACAGACACACCGTATGCTGCCGCTAGCGAAGCACGTGACTGATGTGACACACTGGCCACAAACACTTTGTCGGTGGGCGACTGGAGAGCGTTGAGAAGTTGGCCATGGGAATGCTGGGCAACAAGAACCTCCTCTGCTGATGTGATACAGCCCAGGCATGCCAAACAGTCTGCGAGCGAAATCTGCGCCGGCTGGAGCTTGGAGAGCTTGCCGTCGATTTTGGAGATTTCAAGAGGGTTGCCGTTTTCGTCGATCTGGAGCTCAACTTCGCCTGCTTCGGGCGGAGCAGATGCTGGTGTCTCCACGGGTTTTATGCACGCAACCCCGGGCAGAATGAAGTCGTTGAGGTCGTCTGCCGAGAGTATAGCGCTCATGCTGGCGATGGGTGTGAATGAATGTTGGGTGCTTTATGTTTCTGAGGCACGTGATGTTGGTTTGAATGCAAGATTCTGGTTTGCCGTAGTGATAAATACGCTGCTTGTGATTTCCTGTTCGCTACCGGGAGGTAGGTGTGAAGTAGCGGTTTCGGTAGTGAGATGAAGCTGCGAGCGAGATGGCGGAGGCTATCGGTGAGGCCGTTAGTCAGCAGTAATATGCAGGATCGATTGAAATCAGCATCTAGCGGTAAACCGAAGGCGACAGCCTGCCGTGACGAGGGCGGTGGCCAGAATTGTTCTTGTGTCTTATTCTGGCTGGTACGCCTCTCGTGGTTGCGGAATACTGGAACCTCGGGTATATGCTTGGTACGTATACCCCAGAAATCGGGCACTGAACGTCACTGGTGAAAATTCAGTAGTGGGGTTTGTCTACTCAGAGTCGATCTACAGCTTTAGGAGTATGGCATGTCATTCACAGTCTTTGACGATTTTTGGGCGTTTCTGCTTTCGCATACTCTTGTCGCACGAGTGAGATATACCGCGAAAACCATAACTTGCACCCATTCCTGAAGCGTGGGGTATCAAGGAAAAATCAAGAAAGCGTAAGAGCTCTACTTCAAACTAGAAAAAGGAAAATTACTTCGAGACCTTTCTCTCGAGTTATCAGTCTTGCGATTTAGTCAGTCTACGTTACGTGAATACCCATCGCAGGCTCCAGGTATACCGCGTAGTGTCGCGAAGAAGTCAGCCATCATCGAAAGCTCCAAGTCGCCATTTCACCACTGCACGGTCTATAGCGGAACTCTACGGCAGATTCCCGCGATTCTTCTCCGCCCAACTAGATTTGTTACCGCTCGCTGCTTGCTTCCTCCCCACATCTCTGTTTTCCATCGCATCAAAACATCACAGAGTCTCACCAACATCTTAAACAGCGATACCTAGATCGCTAGAATTAGAAATTCATAGTCTGGCCAGCTAAAGACCCAATTTCAGCCAAATCACCCCTAATCTAGCCTCATGCTGCTCAATGATTCTCAGAATCAAGCCGTCACAGCTCCTCCCCACGGACCCCTCCAGGTGATTGCTGGGCCTGGAACAGGAAAAACAAAAGTGCTTGTTGCACGAGTGGCACGCTTGCTTACTCACGATGCCATTCCTCCGCAGAATATCATAGTCACCACGTTCACAAGAAAGGCCGCCAATGAGATGGTCCAGCGGTTGCAGCTGACGCTCCAGAACTCAAACATTGATATTCGGAAGCTTCTTATAGGCACCTTTCATAGCATCTGTTTCCGGTTGCTCCGAAAATATGGCCACTTGATGGGAAACGCTTCCTATTCTGTAGCAGACGATAAGGACTCTGTGCAAGTGCTACATCAGGCTTTGGAGATGATTCCCGAGGAGAAGTGGAAAGAATTTGAACTGGAAACATGCCGTCATTTCAAAGCCAAAACCCCCACCGACCGATTTCATGGGTTCGACCCTAAGAAACTCAGACGAGCGATTCTGTCGCTCAAAGCCACCAACACTGCCCCAGAATCGTTCTCGCCCAGAGATCACCTGGCGCTTCTTTTTTGCGTTTATAAAAACTACCAGCAGTTGCTCGCCCAGCTGCGACTTTTCGACTTCGACGACTGCCTCACGGAATGTCACCGGCTCCTAGCCCTGCACCACGTGCTTCCACATATTCAGCATGTGCTTGTTGACGAATTCCAGGACACAAACGAAATCCAGCTTCAGCTCATGTACCTCCTTGCACACTCGCGCAATGTGACGATTGTTGGAGATCCCGACCAGAGTATCTACGGCTTTCGCGATGCACAGGCAGAGAACTTTCAGAAAATGGCACAGCATTATGCGAAACTTGATATTCCCGTGGCTTGCGTTTATTTGACAGACAACTATCGTTCCACAGCCGGGATTCTCCGGGCCAGCGAACAGATCATGGTCCAGCAGCAAAACCGCGGGCCACGGCGACTCGTGCTGCAGCAGAAAAGATCTTTCAGCCCGGTAAAGTGCACGTTTGCGTCTGCAGAACTTGAGGCCCGCTGGGTGGCGGCTCGGATCCACTACATGGTCTCGATGCCAGGCAATCTTGTATCTCAAGATGAGATCGCCATTTTGGTGAGGTCGGCCTACCAAACGCGAGCATTGGAGACCGAGCTTGCTCGTAAGAAGATTCCCTACTCTGTTGTTCGCGGCAAGGCCTTCTGGGAGAGAAAAGAGGTGATTGCCATAGTGGACTACTTGAGGTGTGTTGGCAACCCTGCAGACCGCTTGGCGTACTTGCGAAGTTCTAATATTCCGAAGCGAGGAATTGGGCAGAAAACTATCGAGGAATTGCTGCTGTTGTGCGGGCCCGAAACTCCGATATTGGAGACACTTCGAAACGTCGGCACCGGAATTATTTCTTCGCTGTTGGGAGCCAAAACACGAGACAGCTTGCTGAAGTTTGTTCAGCTTATAGATGAAGCCCTCAGAATGGCGGAGAATGCCACCCAGTGTTCAGATTTTGCTCAGATGTTTGACTTCCTCGTGGATGTCATAAGACCAGAATTCGACGACGAGGCGCATCGCAACATCGACGAGGTGCGTACCCAGCTCATGGAGTGTGTTTTTGAAACGGACCCATTGGATCCAGATGCCCCTCCCCCAATTGGACCGGCACTCATATCGCACTTCCTCTCTTCGGTGTCTCTTTTCGATACGGACCCAGAACAGCTGGTGCTGGCACCAAAAGTTGCTCTTTCTACCATTCATGGTGCCAAGGGCCTTGAGTGGCCTGTTGTGTTTGTTCCTGGTGTCAGCGAGGGCTTACTACCTGCGCTGTTTGCTATTCGCGACAACAAAGTCCAACTGGTGGAGGAAGAGCGGCGCTGTTTCTATGTGGCAACCACTCGAGCTCGTGCTTTGCTCTATGTGACGAACTATACCGAGAAGGATGGGCGTGCAGGGCGTGCTCCGGTGGAGAAAGAGTCTCGGTTCTTGAATCTGGTAGAGTGGGCCCAAGACTGCGAAAGTATGGGCTACGAGAATGTCACGCATTTGGCGGAGATATTAGGAAAACCGGCCCCTAGTAGAGCAGCATTTGATCAGTTTGAGCACAAATTCGCGCAAACTCTTGGTTCTGATTTCCAGCTGGCTCGCGGTATGAGTAACATCGGAGAAAAGAGAGCGGCGGCTTTCACTCGGAAACAGGTTGATCGAGGAGATGAAAGGCAAGGAAAGAAGCAGAAACAGAGTCGCCTTTTCGGTGGCGAGAAGACCAACATGTGGGCCTCAACCACGAAGGAATCCAAGGCCATTCCCCATACGTCATCTTCAACACAAAAAGCTCCCCGTCTGCTGGCAGAGGTCGAGGTCAAGAAAGCAGCCCTGAAAGCGCCGCCTTACGTGCCTGTTCGGGCACTGAACAAGAGACGGCTCGGGACGAGATGAGAATGCATCATCAGTACCGCCTGCGTTCCTTCTACGCTTCCTACATTTCATACAGTTTAGTATATATAGCATTAATGCTACCGTTCATTGACTGTCTGATGTCCTCGTGTCGCACGAATAGCGCAGGCTTTGAGTCTCGGATCCTCACTTGGTGATCTGGAAACTCCAGTTGAAAGCCAAGTGCACCATTTTGTCGTCGTCTACAAACTTGGTGGCGGCCGAGTATGAGCCACGTGCAAGCATTCCCGATGGGGCCTCTACCGCCCCAAAGTTCTTCTCATAGTATGGGTTTTCCTTGGTGTTTGGAGCATATGAACCCAAGGGCTCCTCGGTCTTGTCGACGCGAATTCCGGCTTTCTTCACCAGGTGGAGGTACTTGAGGCCTGTGATGATCTCGTGCTGGACACGGAACTTGATGTGCAACTCGTATACTGACTTCTCCTTAATGGTGAACTTGATGTCTTTGTGAGTGTTGTTTCCGCTGGCATCCTCAAGCGGAATTACCACAGATGCCAATTTTGGGTCTTCAGGAAACACGAGTGCCATCTCTACAATGACCACGGTTCTCTTGTCGCCCGCTTTGACGGGGTAAGGAGTAGAGTCTGCGCTCAAGCCAAGAGACGCCTTCCACTTTGCCAAAGATTCATCCTCCGCGTCGAGTTTGGTGTACTCTTCGATTGTTTTTTTCTCGCCCACGGTGTAACCCTCGACGGATTCAGGGATCAATTCGTCCTCGGCAGACATGTTGACGTAGTATGCGGCGACATGTGAAGACCCGTGCACCGTGAATGTAGAGGTGGAGCAGGAAGTGGCAGCGGTGACAATGGAAAATTTAGAAGATCAATAAGGACTTGGACGTTTGAATTCAGTGCTATTCTACCGTTTTTCATTCAGGGATGGAAACTGACCGTCTTATTTTGCAGTCGGCCAGGTAGTCTGAAAGGGTCCAGCTCATGCAGGTACCGGCTACGGTAAGTTTGGCCCATGGCGAGAAAATCAGACGCTTGAACAGGAGTCGAAAGGAATTTGAATCGAGCGGATGGGTTGTCGCAGCTTCATGAATTACCGCAGTCGGAGAAATTGTGGAGTCGGAGGAGTTGGCTGCGGTCTGAATCTAGAAGTGCCTAACTGCAGAGAATCTCGTATGGTCTCCCACTGACCTTATCCAAGAATCACTCAGTTGAAGCACCGTGGATGCTGAAGAGGTGCCGTACGCTTCGCACGCGGTGTTGCCGACACTGAGCTGTATCGTCCTCCTCACACCGCAGATCAGCATTTAGCTTGGTTGGCGGGCAGTTGCCCCGCAATCTCCAAACACTTATACAAGCCCCAACTTCTGGCATAGTTCTTCCACTGAAACACAGCAATCACTCCAGGATGGTGCTAATTGTCCCAAATCACTTGCCTACGCTGTTCAGCCTGACTGTTACATTCCAACTCCAGTTTACCCCCAACCACTCTTCGACCTTATACAGTTGACATTGCAAGATAATACAAATTTCCCCATCGAAAAATCTCCCCAATTCCGTATTCCTGGCATATCTGTGGATCCTCCTCACTATCGCCAGGCACGATTCTCCTGCATCTACACCACCATGAGTAGCCAGGACGATGTATGTGAATTCAACCACGTAGACACCCGAAAACACCCGAAATTGACTAACCGCAGATTCGTGCCAAACGCCTAGCAAGGCTAGCTGCGCTACTGAACAGCTCGACGTCGACGCCGGCCGCGGCGCCGGTTCCTAAGGCTCAAACTCCGAAACCGCCACAGAAACCAGAACCAGAGGCAGTGAAACCGACTAAGAAGGCGCCACAAGAGATCAAAAAACCTGAACCTACAAGAAAACCCAACCCTGTGCTTGCACCCGCTGACCCAGAAGCAGCTATAGATGCCTGGATGAGAGACGAGATTAGCTCACTTTTTGGAGTTGGGTTCGGCTCCAAGAAGTCGAATTTTGAGGGTGTGGGTGCCAACGGTGCCAAGCTCTCGGTTGAATTGGTGGACGACTTATTCGTGGAAGTGTTGACGGAGATTGGGGTCCCCCAACTTCCCATCAAATACCTCCATGGTGTCTCCACACAGGCGGCCAAGCTGCGGCGGGTGGTGTTAAAAAACGACCCTCTAGGCGACGCTAAAAGAGATATTTTTGCCGCCATCGTTGCATCATGTGCTTCTTACGGTCTCATCTGCTTCCAGATTCCCGACATGGTGCTCGGCAACGACCTTAACAAATCCGTGCAACTTTTCATCGACAACCAAACCACCCACGGATTTTTGGGAGATATTGTGGAACGCGCCGTGGAGCTGGACTTTCTCGTCGACCTCCTAGGCATGATATTACCAGCCACAAGTGCCCGACTCGATGGACTCCACATGCTTCGTCCCGAGTGGTCCGGCCATGTGGCCCTCTGGGAATTCTTGGTGTCTATCAAGCCTGTGTGTGCGGTTTTATCCGAGGTTCCTGGGTTCTGGCCCCCCGAAAAGGCCCTGGGCTTAGACTTTGAGCACAAGACGCTCTTGGGCCCACTTCTCCGGCTCTCACCGCTTGATGCTGCGGTAGCAGGGTCGACGTTTGGTGCCGGGGCTACAAATACGTCATTTTTGGCAATCCTGGACTCGGCATTGAGACCGCTTGCGGGCACCACCCAAAGCGATCTCAAGATCGTGTTTGACCGACTCTGGTACATTATTGATAAACTTGTGCGTGGCCTGGCGCCCACACGAAATGGCCTCTTGCGGTGGTTTGGCGACTTGGTCAACGTTTCTCACTTGCGTACGGGCTCCCACCTGGACGCGCTGAAGTTAGCATCCGACGGCTTCATGGTGAATATTCTGCTTTTATTGGTCAGGCTCTCTTTGCCGTTCTTGGACTATCCCGGGTACACCAAGCTCGACAAAATCGACCGCAACTACTTTGGCCAGAAGAACCCGCTCGTGGATGTTTCCGAGGAGCCCAGAATGTACCTGTCGCCCACCGAGGCGGCTGAATTCTATGCGGATTTCATGTCGGATGAGCCCCATTTCATCACCCAGTGCTTTTATCTCACGTCGGCCTATCTTCAGTACGGAATCGGAGGCATGATCACCAATCACGAGAAAATGAGCCGCGACTTGAAGAATAGACGCCGCAGAATCGAAGAGGTGGGCCTGAGAGCACCTCCACGAGTTCTTGAGCAATTCTACGCGCAGTCCAACCAGTCCCGCTGCCTTTTATACGCCATTGAGGCCGTGGGCTGGCTGCAGAGTATTAACTCCGAGATTTTCGAGTTTGTCGCTGGCGCTTCGCAGTTCTTGCTCCGCACTATTGACCCGCAACATAAGCATCCGCAACAGAGAATTTCGATTCCGCTCTACGATGTCAAGTCTGTGAGTGAGCTTGGCGACTACGAGCTCTTGAAGACAAAGGCGCCAGAGCCGTGGAAATACTTGCCCGAGTTTATCATTGAAGGCATGATCAACTACTGCAAATTCATCTCTGGCTTCATTCCCAACCCGCTCATTGAAAACGACAACCTCACCATGATTTTCGCTGAGTTTGCGACGGTGCTCTTGCGGTGCCCTGAGCTTTTGGGCAACCCGCACATGAAGGGCAACGTGGTGGAAATATTCTTCCGTGGTGCTTCTCCATTTCCAGGCGGCCGTCCAGGATTCTTGTCCAAGGCGTTGGAGTCAAACTCTTTCTTGAAAGAGCACATTTTGTATTCGCTTCTTGACGTTTACGTGTCCATCGAAAAGACGGGTGCCAGTAGCCAGTTCTACGACAAGTTCAACTCGCGGTTTGCCATTTCGTCCATCATTGAACAGTTGTGGGAAAACGATTTCTACAAGCGGCAATTGACGGGGTTCTCGCAGAACAACGTGCAGTTTTTCGTTCGTTTCGTGGCTCGTATGTTGAACGACACCACGTACCTCTTTGACGAAGCGTTTGACAAACTTAACGCCATTCACAACAAGCAAGTGGAGTTGGCCAAACGAGAGGCGGGCGAGGAAGGAAACACTGAGGAGCATGGCACCACCGAAGAGCTCACGCGCAATTTGCAATCTGACGAGTCGATGGCCCTGTCGTACATGGGGCTTGCCAACCAGACCATGGTGTTGTTCAAGCTATTCACTGCGCAGGTTCCCGAGGGGTTTGTCATTCACGAGCTCGTGGACCGTCTTGCCGGCATGTTGGACTACAACCTCAGCCTAATGGTTGGACCTAAGTGCCTGAACTTGAAGGTTAAAGAGCCAGAGAAGTACAAGTTCGAACCGAGAAAAATCTTGGGCGATATCTGTCAGGTGTACGTGAACTTGAGCGGACAGAAAGCGTTCGTGCTGGCAGTAGCACGGGACGGCCGGTCTTTTGACCTCAAGTGGTTTGAAAAGGCAGGCTCTATTTTGATGAAGCGCACGTCGGTGCAAAATGATGTGATAAGCCGCTTCCTCGAATTCGGCCGAATCGCAGACCAGGAGCGGATTTCGATTGAGCAGGAGGAGCTCGAGATGGGCGAGGTCCCCGACGAGTTTTTGGACCCGCTCATGTATACGCTCATGGAAGATCCTGTGGTGTTGCCGGGCAGCAAAATCACCATTGACCGGTCTACAATCAAGGCGCACTTGCTCAGTGATCCTACTGATCCTTTCAACAGAATGCCGTTGAAATTGGAGGAGGTGTTGGATGACGTGGAGATGCGCGAGAAGATCGCGCAGTGGCGGGGAAGCAGAAAGTGATTCGTTCATTCTGGATGAGTTGCGTTCCAATTTCAGTCCACTTGAGCTAGTACATAGTCGGTGTCTGAGACACGGCACCATGTCGCCGACTTGATGTGCCTTCGGCGCATGTTTTCTACGGTTGTCACAAATCGAACATCATCTTTTGCTTCGTTTACCCAAGCTGCGTTCTCCACTTGGGACCTTTCACTTTTGCCAAGCACCATCCCAAACTCTTCGATAAGTAACTAGCGCTCTCTGCCCTAGAAAGGACTACAACTCCTTCTACTCGTGTCACTCTTCAGTCATCCGATTATCCTATCTAAGCCTTGATGGCGTACACCTTCTTGGGGAAAGCACGGCTCTTCTTGTGAGCCTTGAGGGTCTGACGGGAAGCGTCGGTAGCAGACAAGGCTCTTCTCAAAGCTCTGGTCTTCTTGGCTCTCAACTGCTTGGGGAGGAACTGCTTGTCAGCGTAGAAAGCTCTGACGTTCTCTCTCTGCATGGCGTTGATGACAGTCAACACTCTGGCGATGTCCTTTCTGACGTAACCGATCTTTGGGACAGCAGGACGAGTCAACTTCTGCACCTTGAGGGTAGCAAGCTCCTGCTTCAACTCAACCAATTGCTGCTCCAACTGCTCCTTGGATTTGGATCTCAACTCAGCAACCTTGATGGCCTGGAGGTTAGTATTTGGTTGGGGGAGAAAACGGGTGGGGTTTTGGTGGAGTTACGGGACGAAGAATCAGCAAGGGCGCAACCGTGGAAGTGTGACGCTGGATTGTGTGGGAATGATTAGGTCGGCATTTGGCTTGATGGACGATTCTGGATGGACGGTTTCCTATGACAGACTAAAATTGATGAATGTGGACATGGTCACAGGGCTGGGGATTTTTGGTCTGTTCAGTGGAACTGCTGCTGCCGACTCGCTTGTTCATTTGTTCCTCATAACTCGACTTTTCCTCTTCAAACATACCATTATGTATATGTGATGTGGTGAAGGTCTAACGAAAATAAAATTTTCAGGTGGGTGCGAGTGCGAGGGGCGGGGCGCGGTCACGTGCGGGGCGCGAGCCCTAGAGTCTGACCTGGCGCGGAGGTCACATGCACACCCAAGGCAGTGGGATTGGCGGCACAGCGAGCGTCAAAAAAGAAAAGAACAGTAGAAGCAACAAAAATTAACATCTTAAGATTTGACATTGGACATGTAGAATTATACACCGGGTCTAGGGACGCAGCGCACGCGACGGGGCGCCAGGCAAGTCAGGGAACCACTCTCTAACGCGTGCGTCTTACGAGGAGTTCTTCAAGTTGGTAGACAACCACTCCAAACCCTCGTACAAACCGTCACCAGTGGTAGCACAGGTGGACTGGATGTACCATGGTCTCTGTCTGATGGAATGCAAGCCCAACTTCTCGGTGATTTCCGCAGCGTTCATGGCGTTGGGCAAATCCTGCTTGTTGGCGAAAACAAGCAACAAGGCGTCGCGCAACTCATCCTCGTTGAGCATCTGCTGCAATTCCTCTCTGGCCTCGGCAATACGGTCACGGTCATTAGAGTCGACCACAAAGATAATACCCTGGGTGTTCTGGAAGTAGTATCTCCACAACGGTCTGATCTTGTCCTGTCCACCGACATCCCACACGGTAAACGAGATGTTCTTGTACTCGACGGTTTCAACGTTGAAACCGATAGTAGGAATAGTGGTGACAATCTCACCGAGCTTCAACTTGTACAAGATGGTGGTCTTACCGGCGGCATCCAAACCAACCATCAATATTCTCATTTCTTTGTTACCAAAGAGGTTGCTGAACAACTTGGAGAAAGACAAACCCATTATTGATTTTTCTTAAATAGAGTCCTGGATCGACAAGGGAGTAAAAGGTTGAAGAACAGAATCAATCAGAAATGCTGAGTCCGGAATAGGGGGGCGTTGAAATTTTGATTCGTGATAGGGGCAATTACTCACGAACTTAGGTGATTGAGGGGCGCTGTAACGGATATCCGAGGGCACTCCAGTATACAGACAAACTATTAGAATCCAAAGATGGAGGATCGACGTAAGCTGTAGGGAACGATGATGCGATTGGCGCTGTTCTAGCCTGTTGTTGTGAGCGTCGAAGTTGAAGTGAACAGCAAATCGCGAGCGGTGGCGGTGTGTGCAGGATAGCGTGTCTTTACCAGGCGCAGTAAAAATAGCGACGCGTGCTACAGACGCCGGGAGGAAGGAATTCATGGAGTTACGGGTTTGGCAGCGATGTAGATTTAATCTGCGGCAAAAGAATTTAGGGCCTCGTGCTTGTTTTCGGAGTCGTTTTGTTATTTCTAGTAGGAAAGAGGCCCTCGCGGCTGCGAGAAGTCCGGCTCGTCATTCTTGTAGCCGAATGCAGTATTTGGTCGTATCGTTGGGAGACGGTGACAGGTGGCGTGCATCTGAAAAGGAGGACAAAACGAGCTCCTGAATTTCAGTCTCGCCGAGGTTGGCAGTAGTGGGATCAGCGATAAAATCCATGAGGCCGGCGCCAGCCAAGTTGCCACACTTGGAGTCTCAGACTCTGCAAAGATGATACTATGATTCGGAACTTCTGAAAGCTAACGTAGACGGCATATGCTGTGTAGCTGATGCTAAATGGCTTGGTGGCCGGCGACCGCTGCGGCATTGCAAATCGAAACCGCCTGGCTCTTCATGTTTCCATGTTTCCATGTTTCCATGTTTCCATGTTTCCATGTTTCCATGTTTCCATGTTTCCATGTTTTCAAGTTTCAAGTTTCAAGTTTCAAGTTTTCAAGGTATCAAGTTTTCACGTTTCCACGTTTCCACATTTCCACGTGTTCAATTCTCGTTCCCCAAGTCTTCAATAATTCATGCTCCTGGTCGACTATTCATCTGGGCCATGCGCACTGGGTGCAAATTAGCATTAAATAGCCAGCACCAGACCCAGACCAGCCTATCAGCAAAAACTCAGACACGCCAAATATGAACAGTTCAAAACAGCAGCAGCGCCAGTTCCGTGGTGCCGGTTTCTTGCCAACCTCGACTTCTCACTCTTGACAATTTCCCTCTCTGCCCATCACCGCCCAAGATTGACCTTGCAATTCAGAAACTTCTGCAATGCCCGCAAAAAAACCGCATAGTTCACGCTGTTGTTGTCAGGCTCCCAGTAGATCTCCAGGAGCCGTATATGCCAGGGTGGGTAATCTTGCAAGTCGAGCACCGGCCCGAAACTCACTAGCAAGTCCGGCTCGGGGCCCACAAGCTCCTTGAGCTCTTCGTCAATGAGACGCACTGTGATATCACGTGCGTCGAGCTCGCCGTTGGCCGCCAACTCGCCAAGCGTCTTGGCCAACTCTACAATGGTGGGTTTTCCGTCCACACGTGACAAGACGATGATCTCCAAGTCCACTGGGCCGGCCGCAGCCACCTTGGGGTCGTTGTTGGAGTAGAGCGTGATGTTGGCGTGGGGCAACTTGAGGCTCCATGTGGGGGTTGAGGACCCAAAGTATGCCTTCAAGTTTCTGGCAATGGCACGCTGCAAATCTGGAACAGACTGCGTTACGGCGCCCTGGGCCTCGTACACCGTAAGCTGTGGGATCCCAGCCAGGAGACACCACGCAGCTAGCTCGCCAATCTCGGCCACAAGGCCCTCGATGCCGCCGTTTTCGTCCCCATCACTACGGAGATTGACGATGGTGCTGACTCGCCGCGGAATCTTGCTGAGCTTGATTACGTCATCACGGATCACTTGCGGCAGTTTGTTGGGATAGTACGCCATCAGGTAGAACCGGTGGCTGGCTTTGTGGTAGACGTATTGGATATTTCGAGCTAGCGACATGAAAAAGAACACCACAAGAAGAGTGGCGTGGAAAATGTACAAAGTTGCCATGGAGAGAAGGCTGCGCTGGGGGCTGTGCCGAAGATTTGGTGCCATTGCGCACGACGTGGTGTAGTTGGTGTAGTTGGTGAAGTTGGAGTTGAGGTGCGCACAGATGAACAATGGCGAAATCGGGGAATAGTGAGAATGAGGCGGGGGGAGGGCTGAAGGAGAAAAAGCAGGATGTGAGGGTGTGGAGACAAGGAAAGAAAAACGGAGATTTTTGTGAGACTTCTTTAGAATTTTCATGTGTTTTGTACTGTGGAGATGACCAGACCAGAGCATAGTGAGTGGTTTCGGGCTGGAGATGCGAAACTGTCATTTATGGGGATTTCCCAGCAAATGTGTTTTTGATGTTTGCAGGAGATGGTTCTGCAGGGATTAAGTGAAGGAGGATGGACACGAAGACAAGATATGAGATGTGAACTGATCTGAGGGCCAGAATGCTAGGTCGAGACTTGGAGACTGGTTATGAAAATTGGTTATGAAGACTGGCTACGACGATCAGAGAGAAGGGTAGCCATGAAGACTGAAAGAAACTACAATAGCGACTAGATATGAAGACTAGAAAATCAGTTTAGATCCAGACTACCTATGAGGCTCGCTATGAGGCCAGATAACGACAGAGCGGGTAAGAACACGGCCACTCAGGTATGAAAACAGACCGGAGGTTCATGCAAACACTAGATATGTAAATAAGATAATCAGCAGTAGCCCAGGTTACCAGGCTATACTAGACGATGTTACACCTGAAGCCAGAACTGACACCCTTCTGATTCCAAGATCACATACCAAGATCCGATTCCCAAATGCGATACCTCAACAAGACGGGAGAATTTGGTAACAGAAACCGATACCAAAAACTCAACGTAAAATTCAGCAGCATTTCACCAAAATGCCGAAATCTTCCCGCCATTCACTGAGTTCATTTCGCACCCCCAACCTCCAAACTCCATCAGGATAATCGGACCGGACTCCTCCAGCGCTACAGCACCGTATCACCGGCCAGAATAGAAGAGCGGCCAAAACTCGAATTTACCATTTTGCATCCTCCCTGCGCCCCGGTCCACTTGCGGCGGTGTTGCGAGCGGCACGTGACTTCCCCACGCAGTCTAAAACCCCATCTTCCCCAGTTCCACCACCACGATTTCGCTCCAGATCGAGTGCCCCCAGCGCTTCTCATAGCTGAGAAAAAAACCCCTACCTCCACAAATCAATACATCTTCAAGCTCACCATGGCGTGGAAGAAGTTGGGGATCCTTCTCGAGGGTCTTCTCTACGATTCCTCGGTGGAGTCCGAACACTACCGCAAAATGCGGCAGAAACTGTCGTCCAACATGGCCATTTTCGTAGGTCTCGTCGCTGCTGTTGGCGGTTTTCTCTATGGCTACGATACTGGCCTCATCAACGATATTCTTGAAATGCAGTATGTGAAGTCTCATATTCCATCCAACCACACTGGATTCTCGGTGCACGAGCGAGCGCTCCTCACAGCCATCTTGTCGCTCGGCACGTTTGTCGGTGCACTAGCTGCGCCGCTTATTTCCGACCGCTACGGCCGGAAGTTCTCCATCATTTTGTCTGCTGCTGTGATCTTCAACGCAGGCAACATCTTGCAAATCTCCGCCACGGACGTGGGGCTTCTATGTGGCGGCCGTGCTGTTTCCGGAGTGTCGGTGGGCATTTTATCGGCGATTGTTCCGTTGTACCAGGCCGAGGCTTCGCCAAAATGGGTGCGTGGTTCCATTGTCTTCACTTATCAGTGGGCCATCACTTGGGGACTCATGATTGCACTGGCAGTGTGCCAGGGAACACGACGCATGCCGCTGCTGGGCCTGTATAGGATCCCGATCGGCTTGCAGTTTCTCTGGCTGACGCTTCTCGCTACCGGCATGCTCTTTCTTCCGGAATCTCCGCGGTACTTCGTTCAGCGAGACAACATCCCGTCGGCGTTAGCCAGTTTGAGCAAACTCCGACGGCTCCCCGATGACGACGACGATCTTATTGAGGAGTTGGTTGAAATCAAGGCCAACTTCGACTATGAAATGTCCTTCGGCAAGACCACGCTTCTCGACGTTTTCCGCACCGGCGGCGGAAGACACAAGCAGCGACTCCGTATTGCGACGGGAATGGGCGTGCATGCGTTCCAGCAGTGCCTGGGCATCAACTTCATCTTCTACTACGGCGTCAACTTCTTCTTGTCCACCGGCGTGAAAAACCTGTACCTCATGAGTTTCTTCACCTACTTGGTGAATGTGATCTTCACCATTCCCGGCATTATATTCATTGATATCATTGGCCGACGCCAGCTTCTCTTGCTTGGCGGCGTGGGCATGTCCGTGTGCAACTTTGTCATAGCCATCTCCGGCGTGTCCATCGACAACACCGAAACCATTGGCATCGTCTGCATTGTATTTTCGTGTTGCTTCATCGCGTGCTTTGCGTCCACATGGGGCGGTGCCGTGTGGGCGATTGCATCGGACATTTACGGTATCAGTATTCGCCAGAAAGCCATCTCGGTCACAGTGGCCACCAACTGGATCGTCAACTTTGTGCTTGCATACATAACGCCCTACTTGATTGACACAGGCCGCCACACGGCCGCGTTGGGCAACAAAATCTTCTTCATCTGGGGTGGGCTTAACGCCGCAGGCACGGTGTTTGTCTACTTCATGGTGTACGAAACCAAGGGCTTGAAGTTGGAGGAGGTCGATTACATGTACATGAACTGTTCCAACTCGCGGGCGTCCACGAAGTTCAAGAGTACAGTCATTGACTACGCGGCGTTGGCATCGCCCCACAACGAACTCGCCATCAGCCACGTGTCCGAGAAAAGCATGTCGCAGAAATCTCCGGGCCAATCCGGAGAGACTGCTGTGCAAGAAGATCTCGGTTCAGCTTCTCCATCTCCCTCTCCTCCCGCACAACCATCACAGCCACCTCCCGCATCTCTGACGCCGCATCTTAATGCTATCTGTCCCCAGCATAGTCCACCGCTGAGCGACCTGAGCCTTCTGGTGATGTCGGCGACCAATCCGGTTTCTGACTATGATCAGTACTTGCAGAGTTTGCAGCTGACGTCACTCTCGACGTTGGGAAAGAGACCAGGTTCTGGGTCTCGACAAAACAGGACGTCGCTCACCACGTCGTTTGTTTCTTCGCATCCGTTGCTGGAGCTGTCGGTGGCTCCTCACTTGAAGGTGGTCACTGCTGCATTTTACCAGAATCCTCCCAGCGACTCCGATCTGGATTAGAGTGGGTGGAGGATAATGAACTTATGCAGCGACTATAGCTGAGACAGCCAATCTGAGATAAAATACTCAGGACATTACAATATAATGACATCTTCAACGGCGATTAGTTGTGGACTGAAAGCAGCCTGGATCAAATTCGAATCGTACACCGCCACCTGACTGGAGTCTTGCTGCATTGAACTGTAGCCGAAGGAATCGGGATCCAACACACATGGCCGTTTGGAGACTTGGCAATCTTTCAACGCCGACTGCCCATGCACGAGAACAGTGACTTGCACTCTGTGGCGGTGGTTGTTTCACCAAAAATTCGCCTCAGGCACGCGGCATTCAGAAGGTATTCATGAATTTCTTGAGCACCCGAATCACCTGAGCAGTTTCGGCTAACGTGTTATCGGCATTTAACCAGTCCGCTCTGTTGTCCGATCTTCAGACTTGGCCCTTCAGCCCAATTTCTGGCGCATGGTCTGGGCACCAAGGTACCACGCGCCATAAGAGAAGCCGGCACACAGGAGCGTCAATTACACATTACGAGGCTACTGGCAAAGAAAGTGCGGGGTAAATGTCGGCGATGATCTCGAGAGCTCCGTCCGCGAAGTTGGGGAAATGTGGAATGTGGTATTCTGTCATAGTAACACCGGCAGATCGTGAGCAAAAGCAACGTGCAAGTACAGTGAAACAAACGCGGGCCACCGAAATCAAGCAAGGAACTTGCCAAAAATACACCAGCCTCCTAAACGGCGCACCCAAGGTGGCCAAATGTTTTCTGGGCCATCGTTTGTTCTGTTCGGCAAGAGAAGCATACCACACAATAGGAAATTGCAGCAGCCCCGCAGTGTGCAGTTTCGTTCGTCCACGGCATTATTGAGCGCGAGCTCAGCATGGCGAACGCCGGGTTTATTCCCGATCTGCACACAATGATGTCTTGTCGGAATATTATCTAGCGCTTTCGGCCCTTGCGGAGCCTAAATTGCCGTTGAGCAACATGCAGGATCCATCGCATGGGGCTTAGTCGTTTTCAGAAGGCTCCTGTTTTGGAATGCCTCTCGCAAACTGGCAACTTGCCATTAGCGCCGGCTGAGCCGGTTTCGGCCCCTCCTTTTTTTGCCCCCACCTGTCAGCTCCGGGTCCTGCCCCGCTGCGGGACAGTTTCCAAAACGCACTTGCATCTTAGGGTGCATACAGCCGACGTGGTCTGCATGGAACCATGTCATTTCGCGGCGTTTTGCACCCACACATCCCAAATGCCTTGCAACTGCCGAAGCAACGAAATGCCGGGAACCTGATGGGGCAGGGTCGCGCACTATCTGTGCTGATTTTGCAGACTAGGTCGGGGTACTGACGATTTCTTTTGTTTTTTCCCTCACTGTGCACCCCCTGCCGCAGATCTGAACCGCCTATATCTCGAAGTCATCCGCACCGATTGGCTTCTCTGCTTGACAGCGAAGATTCCAGGAATTTACTTCAGCAGAGCAGAACACAGAAGCTAAGGACAAACGGCACTTAAACAAGCTCGAACTCCGATAAACAAACGGAAGCAACAAAGCAAAAACAAAGCAACAAGGAAACAACTGCGTTTTTTCCCTTGTGTTGCCCCATCCATCTCAACAGTGCTATACAACCTTGCACACTAAAAAAAAAATAACAACAACTTCATTAACAAGATCTACATTCAGCATGGGTGGTATCGAAAAATCAACATCTGGCATGGATCCCATCGAGCCCATTATCTCGGAGCTCAAATCAGTGGGGTCGTCTGAAAATGAAGTACAAAAGTTCACATTCTGGGAGTCATTCCAAAGACGTTCCAAGGAAACAGAAGAAAAAAGAACCAAAGACTTGAGAATGTCACATTTGGCAGTCATTGCCCTTTCGTCCGGTCTTGGAACGGGTTTGTTGGTGGGAAGTGCCACCAAACTTGTGTCTGGTGGTCCCCTCGCGTTGCTTGTTGGCTACGCTGTGGTGGGTGCCATGTGTATCTGCACCATGAACTCGATCGGAGAGTTGACAGTGGCGTTTTCAAATATGGAGGGTGGCTTCAACGAGTTTTACCGTCGTTTCATTGACGAGACCGCGGCGTTTGCGTTGGGCTGGAACTACTGGGCCCAGTGGGTCACCACTGCTCCACTTGAGCTTGTGACGGCGGCCATCACCATTAAATTCTGGAACGCCAGCATCGACTCGGATGCATTCGTGGTGATTTTCTTTATGCTTGTGACCTTCATCAATCTCTTTGGAGTCAAGGGCTACGGAGTTGCCGAGTTCATCATGAACTCCGTCAAACTTGTTGCGTTGGCGGGCTTTGTCATTATGGGTCTTTGTGTGGACTTGGGAGCGTCCAAGTCCGGCTTTATTGGCGGTAAATACTGGCACCATCCCGGTGCCTTTATCAACTTCAAAGGTTTTGTCAAAGTGTTTGCCACGGCCTCGTTCTCTATGGGAGGTACAGAGTTTTTGGCTCTCTCTGTTGCTGAGGTGAGAAACCCCCGCAAGGCGTTGCCGGTGGCAATCAGACTTGTGTTTGTGAGAGTGATTTTCTTTTACTTGGGCTCGTTGCTTTTTGTGGGTCTTCTTGTGCCTCACAACTCCGACAGACTTATGGGTTCGGGTGGCAGCTCATCCAGCACTTCTCCATTCGTGTTGGCGGCCCAGATTCACGGCATCAAAGTGATTCCTCACATTATGAATGCCGTGATTTTGAACTCTGTCACCTCAGTGGCCACTGCAGCGACCTACTCGTCCTCTAGACTTTTGAGATCGTTGGCTCAGCAGGGTCTCGCTCCTAAATGGTTTGACTACACTGACAACGCCGGCAGACCCTTGAGAGCTTGGCTTATTACCACGCTTGCCTGTGCGTTTGCCTTCATTGCTACATACGAAAAACAGGACCAGGTGTTCAACTGGCTCTTGTCGATTGCTGCGATTTCCATTGTGGTGATCTGGCCGGCGTTGTGCATCTGTCATCTCAGATGGAGAGCTGCCCTCAAGTACAACAACGTTCCCTTGGAAACCTTGGGATTTGTTTCTTATACTGGTGTGTGGGGCTCGTACTTTTCGGTGTTGATCAACCTGCTCATTTTGATCGGGCAGTTCTGGGTGGCGCTTTTCCCCGAGGGAGACGCCGATGTCAACAACTTTTTCCAGAACTACGCCTGTGTTCCTTTTACGCTTGTGTTGTACGTGGGCCACAAGATCTATTCTGGCAAATGGACCAAGTTTTGGCTCCGTGTGGATGAGATTGACATCGACACCAACCGAGTGCTTGTAGATATGGAGGTTTTGGCACTTGAGAGAGAAGAGTGGGGCCAGCGGTACAGCCAGGCGCCATTCTGGAAGAAACCATTTGTGTGGTTTTTCTGGTGAGGTGAAGGAGAATTTAGCATGCCAGCGAGCTGGCGACATAGACGAGAATGACGAATCGACAACGGATAAAGACGTGTAGAGAGCGAGAGAGAGAAAGAGGCACGGATGTTTTCACTATACAATTAGCCCCACCTTCGGCGTTGCAGAAACCTCATCATTCGCTTGGCGCGACTGATGTTGTAGATAACACGCACCACGCAGGAATGCGTGTTTCGGACCAACCGAGGCAGAAGTCGAAGATGGAGCCCCAACGCCATAAATGGTAAATAGCGCCGGTTCTGTCGTCGATTCCACCCCCAGAAGTGCAGCCCTAGGTTCTCGGCGTCCGATAACTCCGGCACACCCCACAGCATCGCATCGTCACTTTCGCACTTATCGGCACCGCCTCGCGCTGGTATATCAAGCGTACAGTATCCCCCCAAAAAACCACCAAACAGACCACAAATCCGCCACTCCCCGCACAGTTCTCTGGAGAATAACAGCACCATGGCCATCACAACCACCACAACACACGCGAAATTATCGCAACACGAAATCATCCCGCACGTCACCGATGTCGGCGCTCTTGCCAACCGCATCAACATGGAAACCAGAACGTTGCACAACAAAATCGACAAGTTGGTGACGCTCAAATTTGCGTTGGCACTCAGAGACTACAAAATCTACCGCCAGGGGCTACAGGCGTTTTACCACGTGTTTGCCGCCATCGAAGAAAGTCTCTATGCCCAGCTTGAAGACGAAAACAGCGAATGGACCCCCATGCTCAAAAGCGTGTGGAAGCCCGAAATGGCCCGCCGCGAAAAAGGCCAGCAGGACTTGCTTTTCTACTACGACGACCACAAAGAGAAGTTCATCAACCCCATCATGCCGGCACAGGTGGAATTTGTCAACCACATCCGCGACGTCACCAGCGCCAAGCCGTACTTGTTGTTTGCGTACTTGCATGTGATGTATTTGGCACTTTTTGCCGGCGGCCGTGTCATGAGACTGTCGCTTGGCCGTGCCACGGGCCTTTTCCCCCGCAAAGACGGTGTCAACCACGACCAATACGTCAAATCCGGCACAAACTTCTTCCGCTTTGACGTTGACGACGAGAGCACGTTCCGTATTTTGTACAAGCGTGACTACGAGTTGGTGACGCGCCATGCGTTGACTGAAGAGCAGAAACAGGAGATCATCGCCGAGTCCAAGTACATTTTCGAGCAGAACGCCAAGGCGGTGATTGAGTTGGAGCACCACAACCTCAGCCGTATCAAAAAGACCTGGAGCTACTGGGCTGTTACCCGGGGCTACTATGTGGCGATAGCGGTGGTGCTACTTTTGGCGTTGTTGGCAATCCGCCGCATCGCCAGCCATTTCTTGTAGAGAGAGAAAATTATCATATCCCAGACGAGAGTCTGGCGGGAAATACGGAAAACAAAAAGGTTCAAAATATACAGAACACGTTCTCTGAGGGCCGCCGGTGTCATTTACAATAAAAAAAGCCTAGTTCTTATTCGTCGTCTGACTCGTCGTCTGACTCGGCGTCACGGCCGTCTAGCTCGTTGGAGACGCCCTGTGGATGGTCCTCGACCCATTTGGCGATCCACGCCTCGAGCCGGTCCACGTTGTCGTCCATTTGCTCCGCCGAATCTGACGCTAGTGTGATGACAATTTCCGGCGCATACGCCTCCGATGCATCCTGCAAAACCACCTCCATAATTTCACAGTCCAAATTCTCCTGGATCTTGTTGTCCTTGTAGTTTCTTTTTTTCAACCGGTCGTAGAGCAAGCCGTTGTCTGTTTTAAGAACTACCACCAAGTCGATGAGACGCTCTGGAAAGATGTCGCAGCAGTGCCAGTCGACGATGGCGCCACCTTCACGAAGATCGTCCTCTAACGAATCGAGAAGCTTGTCTTCGTCGACCACGTGGGTGTCGAGTTCTTCATCGTAGCTTTCAAAGCACTTGCGCTGTTTGGCAACGTCACTGACGTTGAAATGATGGAGCTGCTTATTCTGCGAGGCTAGACTTTCAGCATGTGACGTCTTTCCGCATCCGGGAGTTCCTGTGATGATGATGTTGGGGAGATTTCTGATGCTCTTCATGGTCTGGGGAAGAGATGAGAACGATGCAGGACACATAGCACGAAGATGCGGCGTGGAGGAAGATCAAGCGGATTGTCTGAATGCAAATGGGCCAATTCTCGCTGATACATCGATGATGGGAGAACTTTCCCCCTTCTCGCTATATTCGCTTGAAGCCACCAACGCACACATGAACCTCCACTACCATTCATTCTACACAGCTCCCAATATTCATACTTTTTGCATCCTCTACTTCATAAATGGCCCAATTTCAACACACCGTTTGAACGACTATCAATAGCCTTCGGTAGTTTCCCATTATTGCACTCTAGATCACACATAAACTCAGCTTCCATTGCTGGTGGTTGAGGGATAGTACATCACCCACGACCCTCGTTCATGCCAATCTCTCTCTTCCTCCCGTCGAACATGCGTAGGCTTTGGATATGGAGGTAGTTCACCCAATGAGTATGGCGGAGGTGCTGACGCTTCTCTCAGATCAGCACGCTGCAAAATGATGTCACGGTTTCCAAGAGAGCCCAGCAGCGGCGGAATTTCGCGCAGTGTAACAGCCACATTTCCACATTTCCACATTCGGATTATTCTGCGAGACTGGGTGAGAAGAAGAACCGCAGCGATGGAAAACGCAGTGGCGACAGGGAAAACATAGGGCGCCAGCAGGCGTTTTTCCAAAACGGGATTAGTGTCGTGCAGGGCGATCCACATGGAAATTGAGTGGATCTCCGAGGATGCTCGCTTGGTAAAATAGCGCTCACCACCAGATAACATTTTAACTTCTGGAGCATGACCCAAAACATACGCCGCGATACAAGCCTCTTCAGCCCCTCTCTAACTGAACACAATGGAAAAAACAGGGACGCAATTCTGCCAACCCCAAAAATTCAAAGCCCACCCTCACGTGCACCCACCTCCTAGTGCCGAACATGGGCCTGTTCCAAAAGATCCAAATTGGGCGGTCTGAGGTTGTGGTACATGCGTTTTCTCCACTCTTCGTAAAACATCCATTTCATTTGTTGGATGGCGTCGCGCACATGAAACCGCCGTTGCAGACCCGACAAGTCTATAACTCCACCATGAGGTTGCTTCCACCTGCGTACCGAAACGGAGAAAATAGTAAGAAGTAGCGTAAAGAGGAGAACAGCTGCCACTATGGGCACCACCTCTGGAACGTCTCTTTTCTGAGCAGAAGCCGCCTGCCTGATTTGCATGATTTGCATGATTTGTTCGGATCAACTCTGTAAATGTCAAGCCGCTTCATTCCCCCGAAAAGCACAGAAGTGGGAGAGACAATTTCTCAACTAGAAATTCACGCATCGATTATTTGCGCTTCTTAAGAAGAAACCGTCTCCGTTGTCCTCCGGTACAGGACGGGTTTGGAGATCAAGAAACGGAGCGAAGCGACATTCCCAGCGGCATTTGGTATCGAAGTTTCGAAACTCAAATCAAAAATTAAAGATATAAATTAATCAACAAAAGCTCAATCCGGCGCGTTTCTGAGTCATCACTGAGACTGGCCCATCACCGTGCCATACAGAGGAAGCACAAGCTCCCCATTGGTGTACGGCGGCGGCAGCAGCGATGTATAGGCGGGAAGGAGTTCTTCATCATTGACGTCCATATTAGGAAGGAGAAAGCGCTCCAACGCCGCCTGCAACGCCCGACGCACATGAGTAGACAACAATGGATTTTCTAGCGACGCCTGCAACGAGCGCACTCGCGAGTTGGTAAGCTCATCGAAAATGGAGCTGTGACCGTCTCTGGCCTGAGGCAACACTTCCTGGACCATTTCTCTTGAAAATTCACTGGGTAGCTCGTTGAGGTTGAACTCGCCATACAAATCCTGAAATCGCTGGATCCTCTCCATGATTGTGCGCCGGAGAACCTGGCGGACCTCGGGCGTCACCAGCGAATTCTGAAGCGATAGACGAAGCGAATTGATCACGGGGTCGTCAATACGGTCGGCAATTTCGTCCACGGCGGAATTATGCGTAGCCTCGGCAAGACTTAAATGTTCCATTGACACCGACGGAGACGTATCGCCTTCGGTGGCCCAGATACGACTTAGCGCATCTACTAGGTGTCGCCGAGTCGACGGTAACAAGTCCGGGTTTTCTAGCGATCTCTGGATCGACTGGATGCGTGCGATTTGTCGGGCGGTCCGCTGGATTTGGTCGTCCAGATCAGCATCGGTTGCGTTCAACGAAAATCTTTCGTATAGTCTATCAGTCAGACTCAGATTCAGTCGAGAAGACGATGCTGATGACGTTATGGGTGAGGTTCTGGCCGAAGACCTCAGTGTACGCGACCAAATCATGATGGTTTCGAGATTACTTTTCTAGTGGTTTTAGGTGTCTGCGGCTCTGGGGTAGAGGAAATTAGAAATCCAGAGGATGTTTTGATAATAAACCGAAAGATTATGGACAAGTGCAGGTGGCAAGATAACGGCGCGATGCTGTGCAGACTCATATATTTCTTTTGCGCAGCACGTGACAGGGAGTTTAGGTTCGATGGCGGCAATGACCATCGAGGGGAGGCAGAATGCTTACAAAATGGAGGAACTACCGTTTATTGGTGCGTTAAATAGGCGGAACACGTTCCTTTGGGCGGCGTCGGAGGTGGTGGGCGGGCCAATGGTGTTGTCGGGGCCAATTTGTTCGGATAATTCGCTCAGTTGGGAAGCGTAACCGAGCGGCGATAATGCACGCGCGGAGTTAGATCCGAGGCAGTTCCGGCCTGCTTCGCAAATTGCCCAACCTGAGGTCCAAACGGAAATACGTGATTTGCTCTGTTGTAGGCCTCAAAATATTCTGCGAATCTATGTGATCATTCACGCAGCTGTGAAGCTTCGGACCTGCAGCGAACCGCGAGTTCTCTACCCCAAGTTCTATCGAAAATCAAGCCAATCGCGCATTCTAGACTTGGCCATTTCATCCTGCAGTGCAAGCCAACGACATAAACGAACACACGCTACCAAGTAACCAGCCCCAGCAGGTGATGCTCACATTATGACACATTCTTGGTACACCGAGTCCGGCGCCTGAGCCGGGCAATTTCGGCAGCAATTTCGAGCTGTAATTCCATCTATTCAACCTTCGCGACGCAATTGCACCCGCGTTTCGGCCCGAACAGTCGACAGCCTTAACTCCAGCCTTAACTCCAGCCTTAACAGAGTCGTGCTTGTTAGTCGCTGAAAGTCCAGATCTAGCCTAACACGTATGTGCTTGCTCTGGTCGCTGGACGTATATTGGAGGTGGCTCATACGGAGGTGGAGGGGAAGGGTCGCCCAGGAATTCATCATTGCGTACACCAGAACGCAGGTGATGATCGGAATTGTGCGCTGGATCAGTGGCCAGGTGTTGGTTGGGTTTCCTAGAGTCTCGCCATTTTTTGAGCTTGCGGCCCCCGAAAATTAGCAAATTGATAATCAAAAATATGACGAGCGGTAGGAATGCCGCCGATGACCGCTGCTCCACTAGCACGATTGGGGCCATGGAAATCAGAGGGTTGGAAGGTGTGAAAACTTGTACTTTTCCGGCGGTGGGTTTTATGACTTCACCAGAACCAGGGGCTGCGGGAGTTTAGAAGATCGGCGAATTGTGATGACTTGATCCCGTCAGCTACGCAGTGCGAGTTACGTCAAATGCGTGATCACGTGGTGATAAGCACACTGCGCCCCACGGTGACTGAAAATGGGAAGATGACCTACTCCTAATGCCGTACGCAAACTGAGATTGGCCCAATTGGGATCTTGAAATGCTTTGGCTTGATGGTTCGGATCACCGAAAAACGGTGTAAGCTGCCTGGCTTTTAATGGTTTCTCCACAAGACACTTCCACGGGATCTGGTAAGAGGATACAACTTGGAGCGGTTGTTACCAATTTGCATCTAGTTTGATTTCACAGAGATGGATCCGTGTCGGGTGTGTATCGAAGTCAATCGGATACGAGCGAGATTCGGCCCTGGTGCTTTCGTACTTTCTCGTATGCCTCAACGCAGATTCAGACTGACTGCAAGTCCGGTTCGTAATTAAAAATACTGCAGACTTTATTCGGATGGTGCATGAAGACGATGCTGCCGAAGACACGCCAACATTCGGGACAGACAAGTGACGCCGAAGTACGACATCTGAGACCGCCTTGATCTTGGGGAACGAAAATCAGCTTCACACTAAGCATTGGCCTCAAGAATTTTCACCATTCTTACCGTCTGGCCAAAAGTTGGAGTCATTTCGGGACTATGTCTAGGTTTGCCGCGTAGAGAACAGTGCAGCCAGAGAACAGTGAAGCAAGCACGAACACACAGAAACGCTACACCTCTCAAGACAGCCATGCTACACTGCGGTAAGAGCGGCTACCTGCGAGCCAACAAAATGAAGTAAACACATCCTTCGATAACCAGGAAACCCACCTCCACTGCGCCCGTACCTCCTAGATACCCCACGATGTCCCACCGCCAGAAAATGCCAAACCCAAAACAAATACGTCACCCCAAAATCACACTCATCATTCCATTACCCGCCCCTGGCATCTCCCTCGCCGCCTCACGTCGGTGTCCCCCACCGTGGTCACGTGACCACGCTCTCTTCACCACATCCTCACCGCACTCCAACACCATGACCATTCTACCTCCAGGTCTCCAGAGTGCCAACGGCACGCCGTCGGCTGACTCGTCTCCCGCGCCGGAAACGGCCGAAATAGACAAATACGGACTTAAGGGAATTTTACTGCTTGTCCGCATGGAACAAACCGACCTCAATACGTTTGCTCTAGGACAAGAGCTACTGCTCATGGGACTCGACTTACTGGTGGGTGCAGAGCCTCTCAAAACGCTAGCGTCGCCCTGGCAGGAAACGTCGCGGTCGGAGGTGGAGCCGTATTTCCTGTTGTCGTCGGCGATTCTCGAAAAAAACCTCGTGCCAGCCCCGGAGCCATGCGACACCAAAATCCAAAGTTTTGCGGACGAGACGCTTTTCTACATCTTCTACACACGGCCACGTGACACGCTCCAGGAGTATGCGGCACGTGAGCTTGTGTCTCGAAACTGGAGGTATCATCGTGATATTCAGGTTTGGCTCACCAAGGACAGTAACGTGGAGCCGGTGTTGATTCTGCCCGACGTGGAGAAGGGCGTGTACATATTCTTTGACCCGCACAACTGGGAAAAGATCCGCAAGGAGTTTGTGCTACATTATCTGTCGGTGCAAGCCTAGTGTATAGTAACAGAGGTGGTGTGAGATTGACAGAGGGTGGGAATGATGTAGTGAGATTTTGCGGATGGTGAGGACAATGTTATGAGATGGTTTTGAATGGAGTGGAGTGAAGGTTTTGGCCTGGGATTTAGTTGCTTTCCTAAGATAGAGTATGGTGCGTGCCATTTGGCCAGGTGATTCAAATCCTACGACGTATTCCGCACCAGGCGAGCATTGTAGCTGAGTCAGACCCTTAAATTATCATTCAAGATTTTTCGCCCACATAGAGCGACACTGTGTGGCAAGACATCGCTGAAAATCGGCCCATCTTGCTGATATTGGCACCTCAGACTGTTGACGCTAACCGCTCAGATCTTAACAGTACATTGCACACATCATATATCTCTATAGCTTCATTCCTCAACATCAGTCGCCTGTCGTCGAGTCCAGTTCAATCTCCTCAGGTTCTATCTCTTCCACTCACTGCTTCTGGTAAATCACCTTGTCAACTTTGACCTCGTCGTCAATATACGTGTAGATATAGAGAGTGCACTTACTGCCCTGGGTGCCCAAGAGACAGAAGGACGGAACCAGCCTTTCTTCGATATGAGCGAGATTCGGGTTTGCTGAATCTGTGGTACTTTCCTCCGCTTTAGCTTTCTCCTTGTCGTCCTCCTGTTCGAGCTTTTCTGAACTCTCGTTTTCTGGTTTTTCTTGTTTGATATCGTGTTTCAGGTTTTCCGCTTCCTCGTCGTCTTCTACTTCTCCGTCATCTTCCTCCTTCTCGTCTTCATCATCTTCTTCAACTTCGAGTTCTGGCCAGTCAAAACTGAATGCCCCAGTGGCGCTCCCGGGGTTCACAAAAAACTTGCCGTCTAGCGTGTAGGCCTCCACCTTGTGGGTGCCACCCCAGACGAGCACATCCACGTCGATTTCACGTGCAAATGCTAGAAGCGAAAGCGGGTCGTTTCGTGGCACAATTTGGTATCCGTTCGTGAACCCAATCCGGAAGTTGTCGGAGGAAACGACCCCATAGAGTGGAATGGCGGATTGTGTAGTGTCAGGATCCAAAGACTTTAGCAATTGAATAAGAAGCACCGAATCATCATACTCACCTCTAGAAATCTTGAATTCTGGCGAAATGTTGTGAAGAAACCTCAACGTATCTAGAGAGGCAGTGACATTGCCGAGGCACAAGACTTGGTTGATTTTGGAATTGGCTGGCACAGAAGAAGGATTGGGTGCCAAAAGACTGCGGAATTTGGACGGAATCTCCATGGCCCGGTCTGGCACAAAGAGGTCGCCAATGGCCAAAGTAAGCATGTTACGGTGAGAGTGCGGGGCAGGAATGAGAGTGGTGGGGAGGAGAGAACACCAGGCAGAATCTGCGGAAACCTCAGGGGAGTAAATTTGGTTCAGAATTCAAATTTAGGACTCTATATAGATAGTCCTGTCTTTTTTTTTTTCCAGGTAGAAGAGCTTTTTGCTCTGGCATTCCACATTCTCGTGGTCTGGGTCTGAGCGGCTTACGAAAAGTGGACACATCGAATTGGTTAGTAGAGAAACGGAAAATACATTCCCAGGAAGCAAAATCCACATAAATAACATTCATTCAGTCTAGCAACCCGGCACGGCACCCATCTCTGACTCGTTCTTACATTGTCATGAATGCTAAGCAATCAACAGAAGGTGCCTATTACGTTGCGCTGAAAATGACTTAAAAGTTTTCAAAGAGTGAGAAACTCTCAATGTGGGGGCTGCTGCTCGTATGGCGCATACTGTGGCTGGACTTGCCCGTTTTGATGGTGGTTGTCATCTTTTGAAATCAACTTGTTCAACACCTGTGGGTAGTTCCTGAAAACTTCATCAAAGCGGTCTCTGTTGGTCATCTGGAAAACCTCTGGGTCCTGGGCTAAAGCCACGAAGAACGTGGAAATTCCGGACTCAATCACCGTCAAGGAAATACGAGTAACCTGGCCAGCAATAAGGAACCCGAACGCCATAACAGGAGCGTAGTAGCCACCGTCGGAGTTGTAGGCTGGCTTCGTGAAGCGCAAATAGAAGTATGCTAGAAGCGCAACAACGTAGGCCACGAACATGGCATAGAGATTGAGCGAGGTATTGACGAAACAGTCGTTGATCAACGCATCCATACCCTTGAACCTGATAAGCTGGAAAGTGTCTCTGGCAGACTTGGTGTACTTCTTACCATAGAGCGCAACGTATACGTAGGCGTAGTGGTTGAAGTATCTCACCAACCACTCGATGAAGCCCACTATCCAGTCAAGAATTAAAAACCCGCAACTTGCACACAAGTCGCCATTTCCCTGCGCATTGCTTCTCAAGATCTGAATAAACGCCCTAAGAAGCTGGAGCAACGATACGATAAGCGAACCCTCGCAGATTGACCCGAAACAGTACGTCATGGCACGACGGAAGGCACCAAGAGCAGGATGTTTGGGTTCACCCTGGTCAGACGAGGCCAAGTAATACCAGGTGCCGTAGACACCGCAAATGGTGACGTGAATGATGTTCTTGATGACCTCAGAAATGTAGTAGCCTGCGAAAAACACGAAAACAAGAGCAACAATCAACGAACCTTTGCCACACGAACCGCCGTTGACTCCACACGCGGGGTTACTGGCGTCTGGGTTGTATTTGATGTAAGTTCCGACAATCACCATGGAGAAAAATGCGGAAAAGGCACCCGACACGATGATTCCAATAAGCGACACAACGAGTGTGGAGGGGTACCGCTTCATGACGTCAATGGTGATCTCGAGCACTGTAGCACTGAAGGGAATTCTGCTGCGGCATGACCAGTAGCACCACGCGGTAATAAGGGTGAATACCAAAAACACCACTGCTGCCGAGTAGTACTTTTCCACAAAGTAGAAAATGGCGGTACCGAGACCCAAGACGATGTTGAGGATCAACCCGGTGGTGATAAAGACTCTGGCCGCCATGCGGGCAAACAAAAGAAGCAAAAACGACAATACAAGTGCCACCACAACAATAAACCCAAAAAGCACGGCGGTGTTAGAGTTCATACTGAACCCGTTAGACGAGTGGTAGATGGAGCCTCCCTGAAAATCCCAGGTTTGTCTCATGGCATTGAGCACAATACCAGAAAGCACAAGAAATGCTACTAGCACAGCCAAGAAGAAAAGTGCCCAAAACTTGTCGTTGTACTTGGGCTTGTCAACCTTGAAGGCATCATCGAAATTCTCCGAAGCCTGGGGTTTTTCGTTGTATGTAGGCAATCCCTGGTTCTCGTAGTCATCTCCTGGAGGAGGCCCTTCTGGCCTGTTGTAAGACATTCTTGAGGAAGAGCAAAGTGGTGGAACTGGGATGTCTGCGTGATGTATGAGCAATGTCTACTTCATGCAGAACCAGCATAACACACAGCAACGGTGGAGCGGCGTAGAGAATTAGAAGGTGGTTTTATGAAATAACTGAAGAATTGGAACTGGGAATGAAGTGATTCATATATTGATGGCTGCTGAATTGGCTAAACTGGCTAAATTGGTGCCTTTATCTAGTTCATCGCTTCCCGCTAGAGGCATGTGATGAGGCTAAAGTCAGCCGCACCCTTTTGCACCCACGAAGATATCAAAAATGAGCGGCTACAGAAAGGTATTTGCTGAATAGAAATGCCGCCAGATGCTCAGTGTGAATTGAATTTTCGCTCCCATCGGCTGCCAAGGACTGTTTCCTTTTATAGCATTCTGCACATAACCACGTCAATGCACCACCCGCAGCGAAGCAATCCAACGGTGGGCTGTTCTTCAAAAGAGCAGAGAAACACCAGAGCGAAGAAATGGCGTTTGTCAATGATAAGCGAGTGATATTGGTTGCATACCTCTGGCCCTGTGGTAGCCGTGCTGGCGCATCGTTTATAACCAGCCTCGTTCTTGGCCGTTGAACGCCCCATTGTCACGTGCCTGTAAATGACGTCAGGATGGTTTAGTTGAGTTTCGGGGTAAGTGTATTGCAATTCGAGATGCGGTGGTTCCATGGCCATTTGGGTAGCAATAAACGAGAACTTCTGGAGGCACGTCGCATGCAATCAGCACTACACACTCAGCATGGCTGCTCCATTGAACCTCACCATTCACTTTGGCAATTTCCATGTATTAACCTGTACTGTATCGTCTATAGGTTGTTTGGAATTTTCAAACTCTTTAGATTCTTCTACGCATCTCACTTTAGCGTCGTCATAGTCCTGAAACTTCCCCAGAATGGAGCACGTATCTGGCATTGCCGAGACTGCCCGTTCTGAAAATCCCAAATTGGACTCTTTCGTAATGCACAGCTACCACACTTTGGTTACCCCATCTTTTGCCAGCATCGCCAATTCCGTTCCGCGCGGTTTGCCTGTTTCGGCAACTCCATCTAAATGCGCCGCCTGCACAATTGCGGAACCAATCCACCACTTCCAACCAGTTCTTCTTCCACCATGAGATTGGAAAATTTGGTGCTAGTATCTGTGGCATGTGCTGTTTCTATTGAGAATGAGTGGTTGAAAATCGCTCCCTCCGTGCCGGCGTCGTTCCTCGATGAGCTTTATGGCGAGCTAGTTGCAACTCCAGAGTCAAGAACCCACACTGAGGAACTTTTAAAGAGTGGCGCAGTCCAGCCAATTCAGGAAGCTGAAGACCCATCAGCGTGGAAAATCGGGTACAATGTTCACGATCCAGAATTCCACAATGCCCGCAATCTCGTCAACTTAGCCCACCAAAGCCACCGTCTCAATGAGAAGAGTGCCCGGCAAAACTCTCACGATGGCTATCTTCGAGCAAGAGGAAAGATCCAGTATCCGGACGATGATGACACACGTGATCTTTCGCCACGGAGCTTTTTTGGAGGCATTCTCACATTTGGCGGTTTTGATACATTCAACTGCTTTGACCCTACCCTCCTTGAGAATCAGATAGACATTGCTATTGTAGGTGCACCGTTTGATACAGGCACGTCATATAGGCCCGGTGCACGTTTCGGCCCCGAGGCAATTCGCCTGAATGCTAGACGTCTAGGTGAAGGTATCACTCCGGTGCGAGGAAAACGCCATTCAAAGTTGCTGAAATTGGATCCGTACAACAAAAACACCCACAACTTGACCATTGTCGACTGCGGAGACGTGCCAATGACGCCCTTCGACAACCGTATCGCTCTCAACCAACTTTACCGCGGTCAGCGCGCAATCCACAAGCACGACTCGAAGTTGAAAAGCCCCAAGATAGTTTCAATGGGAGGAGATCACACCATCACACTCATGGCGCTTCGTTCGGCGTATGAAAAGTATGGTCGTTTGGCGGTGTTACACTTTGACTCCCATATCGATACCTGGGATCCCAAGGTGCTCGGCGGAGGAATTACCGATTACATGTCGTTGAATCATGGGACGTTCCTACACTATGCGGCGGAAAAGGGTTATTTGGCTACCGACCACTGCCTCCATCTTGGATTGAGAGCACCGTATATCGAACCCGTGTATGATCGCCAGCACGATCGTGATTGCGGTTTCGACTACGTGACGGCGCGGGATATTGACGATTTAGGCATTTCGGGTATAATCGAGAGAATCAAAAAAACAGTGGGAGATTTGCCAGTCTATATCTCCGTGGACATTGACGTGCTTGACCCTGCAAATGCGCCTGGAACAGGAACCGTGGAAGTTGGAGGCTGGACGGGGCGTGAGCTTCTTTCTATTCTTGATGGAGTCGAGGGAATTAACGTGGTTGGCGCCGACGTGGTGGAGGTGAGTCCACCATTTGATACCAACGCTGAGATTACGTCTCTTGCCGCGACCGCAGTCATTGACCTGTTTTTGGGCTTGATGTTGGTGACCGAGGTGTGAGATTCATAGTTGCAACGGAGGTGTTGACGACAAGGTCTGTCAATTGGCTCAAGAACAGGCAGTTTCTTAGCAGCTCAACGAGTTTGGCTGCACAGCTGGTTGTCTACGACAAAGGTTTTTAGCACGTACCTGTCATTAGTTGGATAAGCGTCGCTTCGCACGCGCATGTCACTTCTCTCGACGAACGTCATCATTGCACACGCCTGGCTCACTAGATACCAAGAAGAGGTCGCGGAACCCGTGGAGCGATGAAGGCGCAATATTTCTAGAATTCTTTTCCCCTAAATTCGCTCATTTTATTTCATCAATTGACGTTCGATTTGCATTCTCCAATTTCCGCTTTCCTGTACCAATTGACGCTGGTTTCGTAGTATTCACTGAAACCACTTGTTCATCAATTGATGCTGGTTTAAGATGACCTATTCGAGCGGTATTCCATGCATCTTGGAACTTCATCGATTACGCAAGCCTCGCCACTTGTCTCCCACACTCTCAGAAACCCTGAATTACGTGTGAGTGCACGTGCTGTTTTCCCGCTGTGCCATAGTTCCTGCGGGAATATGCGTCCTGCAAAGGCGACGTGACAAGGTCCTCAAATCTATTCCAACACACAGTGCGCGGACCAGTGCCAAGAGATTTCGTACGCAGTGGCGGGAATTTGCGTTCATGTCTATGTGCAAGTTGGATTCTCGTAATGCCGTGAGTGCAAGGCTTCACATCAATTGATGAGTATTTGAAAAACCAAATGATCACACTCGTCCCACCAAGAAGTCATGCATCTCCGCCCCGGCAAATCCTGGGTAGAAGGATTGCGTAAATTAAAGCTCGATACTCTGAGAATATCGCATTCCCCATTAGCGCCCGTGCACTGCATCATCGGGTGTTCCATGCAGGGACTAGCATTTACGAATAGCCTCCCCGCAGGCGGCCAATAACCCTCTGGCGAGACCAGGCAGAAAACGAAGGTATTGGTCGAAAATGTTCGGGCAAGCTCGGTCACTGGGTATATCCAGGATTTCCATTGGTCAATGGCCCCATTTACATCGTCGCGTATTGAGTTGTATTTGGGCCAAAACGTGATTAACTGCGTGTGGCTGTCAAAAACCAAGCCGCCTCACTGCATCTCAACGTGCATTTGCAGTGTCCACAAGGTATATAAAGAATGGTCTAAGTAGGCGTTGGAATTTTGAACAATTGAGTTGCCAGACCAATCCATCGCCTACAGTAAGGACCGTCCATCATGACTAAAATAGCCATCTATTTCTCTGTTTTGGCCCTAGCACTGGCTGCCGCTGCGCCGGAACCAGTGCAACCAGCGGTGACTCAACTAGAGAAGAAGGATTACTACTCCATGTACCTCTCGGCGTACAGTCAGTACTTCTCCGATTTCGGTGGCGCCTCTGGCTACTCCGACTACGCCTCCTACGTTTCTGACTACTTCTCCAAGTACGGCCTGTACTACTCGGATTACGGCTCGGATTGGGACCTGTATTACCCGGACTTAACATTTAATCCCAGTGACTTTGGCGACTATAGTTACCTGGGTGACTTGTATTCGGCCGTGGACTATAGCTGGAATTCGGACTATTTGAATGCCTGGGAGTCGTTCCTTGCCGAGCCTGGAGTGTCCTCGGAGCTTGAAGCCTTTGACACCCTCACTAATCCTCAGCAGTACGCTGGGGCCGCCAGTACTTTCTTGGCCAAGCACTCCAAGGAACTTGCGCTGCTCAACTCGAGATTCTCAGATGCCGGGGCTACATTATTTGGTGGCTTGGCCATTCCCACTCTCAGTGGCTCAGGTTCTGGTTCTGGCGCAACTACGACTGGAGGCTCGGGTGAGGCCAGCAATACCAGTGAACCGGATCAAAGTTCCCATGCCAAGGGAGGATCTGAACTGAGCGCGAAATCTGGAACAGGCAGTGCTCCTGGTACTACGTCCAAAGCATCAACTACTGGATCTTCCTCCAGCAGAGGTGCTTCATCTGCGGGAAGTAGTTCCAGCTCGGCCGCAAGCTCGGGCAACGCAGCTGACTCCAACAAGCCTGCCATGGTGTTGGGTGCCTTGCTTGGAGGGTTCTCTCTTCTTTTGTTGTAATTTCCCTCGAAACGGCCTCCGAGAGAGGCTAGTGATGGTCAGGAAGGAGAGCACCGCTGTGCCTCGTGAGAATGGCCCATCCGGTTTTCTGTATGGGCCGTCTAGCAGGAAAAATCTGTATCACCTAAAATAAACACATCCATGTCTCCTAAAAGCATCCGCATTCAACCGCATACCCCACGATTTTTGATATCAGCAGGACAATGTGTACTTCACGAAAACAGCCGTACGTCATGTATAACCCCTGATCGGATTAAGTTTGCATGCATCCATGATAGAAGACGCAACAGAACACCCCAATTGGTGTCAAATTCCGTCAAGACAACATGCATTCCCCCCACCTTGGGTATTTTGGTGAGTGAAATAGCGACCGTGCTTAAGGTTATGCCATATACTCTGATTTGCATCTCATTTCCAATCAGCTCGCGCATGAACTGCATCATAGGAGTTCCATGCAGGGACTAGATATACGAATGGTGCGTGCGGCTAAAAAACCAGGAGAGCACAGAGCAAGAACACGAGGCTGCTGCTCTAAAATGTTCGGGTTAGCTCTGCAACGGAATCATTCCAGGATATCCATTGGTCGGTCGAAATAGCCGCAGTCACATCAGAGCGTGATGGGCTGTATTTGAGGATGTGAATGACCGCATGCGGCTGCAATAAGCGAAGCCCCCTTGCAGGTGCTCGACAGCTATAAAATGGTCCAAGCAGGTATCAAGATTGCAAAGTTGAACAATAACAATTCATCGCTCATACTAGGGACCGTCCATTATGCTCAAAAATGCTATTCTTGTCTTTGCTTTGGCCCTAGCACTGGCTGCCCTCGCGCCGCAAGCTGGGCAACTAGCGGTGACTCAATTACAAAATAAGGATTACTACACCCTTTACACCTCGGCATACTCCTACAGCCACCAATCGTACAGCTACTCGTACCACTCGTACTACGACTACACGTACTACGACTACTCCTACTGGTACTACTACGACGGCACAACCTACACAGATTACAATTCGTATGTGTCTGCTTACTACTCGGACTACGATGCATACGTGTCCGATTATTACTCCAGGTACGACCTGTACATTGACGGCAAGTACTCCTACAGTGCCTTCTCCGACTACAGCTACCTGGGATTGTACTCGGAATCCGACTACACCTACGAATCGGAGTACTGGAATGCCTGGGATTCGTTCCTTGGCGAAGCTGGAGTGTCCTCAGAGCTTGAAGCCCTCAACACAATTACCGATCCCGTACTCTACGCTGGCGCAGCCAGTACTTTCTTGTCCAAACACTCCGTGGAGATTGCGCTGTTCAACTCGAGATTCTCGAGCATCGATAATACATTGCTTGATGGCTTGAACTTCTCCGCTGCTGAAACTGCTAGTGTTGGTCCATCATTGACTGCAGACGCTGGCGAGGCCAGCAATACGAGTGAGCCAGATGAAACTTCCAATACCGAGGAAACATCGGAAACAAGTACGCAAGCAAGTGAGGAGACTGAGACAAGCGAAACCTCCTCCACCACAACCACCCATTCGTCAGCTCTTCCAAGTTCAATAGGCGGTGGCGGAGGTACTTCAAGCAACACCAATGTCGCATCAAGTATTAATCAAGCCGACGGAGGGGAAGCCCTGGCTTCTAACGCAGCTGAGTCCAATAAGCCTGCGATGTTGTTGAGTGCGTTCATTGGAGTGCTCTCTCTTCTTTTGTTGTAATTTTCCTAAATAGTGGCTTTCGAGAAAGACTGATGATGGTTGTTCTCTGCGAATTTGGCCAACCACGTTTTCTGCACGGAACCACTGCGTTTAGCAATATGACCCTTGTTTGCCATTGATATCAGCTTAGTATGTTGTTCTTTTTTCTGCAGGTACTTTGCTTTGCTTCTAGTTCTTCAAAATTCTAATTCCTTCGCGAATACATTTGCGATGATCTTTACCGCCGTCTTAACTCCGCAATATTGCTTCAAGCGTCAAACATGCAGGTGGCATTCTAATATACTCACCTCAGCTATCTCCTAGGCTGTCAAAATCCACGGGAAGCGGATTTTCATCCCACCAGTATCCTCTACCCTAATATCTTCTCCTTTTTAACATCGACAGGGCGTGTGGTCTAGTGGTATGATTCACCCTTAGGGTGGGTGCGGTCCTGGGTTCGATTCCCAGCTCGCCCCGTTGTTATTTTTTTGGAAACGCAGGAAGAAAGAAACTGATGCAAGAGTCAACGTTGAAAGTAATGTTTTAGGATTTATGGCCCCACCTCTTCGCAACTATCGAACGCCGGCCCGTTCACGAAGTTGACCCTCCCTCTAGATGCGCCAATCTGATATTCCTGCATCGTCCTCATCTCGGTCCTGATGATCATGGAATCACCAACTGAACAACATCTCAAGGCAGAGATTGACAGCGTCGTGCAGTCTGCAGTTATTCCGAAGACAGCCGGCCTGGGCATCCTAAATTCCAACTCTGCAAGCACTGCTCCTCAAACCAATGACCCCAACTCTTCTAGACTCATAATACGAGTTGGGGACATGAGCGACCCCGACATGCACATTCTACTATATCTGCTCCGATCAGGAAACTATACTGAAGCGGATATCGATGAAATTGGCACCCTACAAAGCAAATTCGACCAATTGAGCATATGTGTGGGGTACCACGAACTGGTACTCGATGAAGTTAAGAAACTTCTGGAGATTTTCGACACAACAGACATAACAGCGAACGCTAAATCTGTAAGCCTACACTTCTTATTTGACCACTTCAAGTCATGGGCGTCATACTCCGCCGAAGATCGCAGGTCGTATTCTGCGTTTCTCGAGTACATGGCGGAAAAGTGCGGGCCAAAAGTGGAGCATTTCTCCTGTGTGTCCAAATATGTCGATGAACAACCCAACAATGCTCAACTTTCTGCAGAGGTGAATGCTGACCTCTCTCGCTGGACCAAAGTCCACACTCTCGACTACGGACTCAATCAAATTGGCGATCTCAGTGTGATGCATTTCCCAGACTCTGTCCAGACTCTTAACATTGGCGGATCACGTGCACTCACTCTGTTGAGCGGCGTCAAATGGCCGTCGTCGTTGTCGTTCCTTGATGTTTCTCATTGCAGCATATCGTCGATCGACTACGTGATATTTCCGAGTCTGCTCCAGCGTCTCAATCTACTGAGCAACAAGCTATATTTCCTCAACTACGTCGATTTCCCTCAGGGCTTGCAGGCACTAGACCTCTCGGGAAATCGCATTGATACCTTGCAGAATGTCAACTTCCCTCGCAACTTGAAGTTCTTGTCGGTGGCTCTCAATCCCATCGAGTGCATCAAGGGCGCTCGCTTTCCTGAATCTATCGAGTATCTTGACGTGCTGTGCATTCCCAATGAGTCTATGGCCGGTTTCAAGTTTCCGGACGCAACAGTACTGTTGAACCTTCAGCAGAGCATGACAAACACCAGAGGCTTGAAATTTCCGCCCTTTGTTCGTGAGCTCAACTTGGCCGGCAACGGTGTTAACAGCATCAATCCACTTCGGTTGCCGAACTCGATCGAGAAGCTCTTTTTGGCCAACAACAACATCAAGACGCTTAACAAGGTGTTGTTCCCAACAGCACTTCGAGAGCTTTATTTGGGAAACAACATGATCACAACTTTGAAAAACGTGCAGTTTCCATCCACTCTAGAGGTTCTTGATGTGGAGATGGATCCCCACAACGAAGACAATGAGAAGTGCATCACATCGTTGAAGGACGTGTTTTTACCCAACAGCCTCAAGGTACTTCGGCTAGGATATCATGCCATAAAAACCGTTGAAACAATGGAGTTCCCCTATCATCTAGAGGAGCTCAGCTTGCAATATAACGATATGCGAGTATTTAGAAACGTGCGATTCGGGCCCAAACTCCGGGTGCTCGATCTTTCTGGAAACCAGGATTTGCAGGGGCTCGAAAACGTGGTGTTCCCCGAATCGCTTGTGAAATTGAAGGTCCCTTCGGGCTTGCTCGTCAATCTTCCTGCCGCCATTGTTGAGCGTGCCAACAAGCACGGGCTTGAAATTACCAAGTCGCTTCCAATGCCGATTTAGAAGATTTGCATAGGACCAAAAGAGCAGGAGCAAAACGGCATGTCCGAGCCAGAAAGATATCACCAACCATCAAATTCAGCCCGCATCCCGTGCTTGCTTCAAGCATATCCAGCAGTTTACACTCTACCGAGTTCATCGACTGGTGATCCTATTAAATATACATGTGCTACTCTTCCTCCTCGTCGGAAGACTCCTCCTTGTCTTCCGCCTCTTTCCTTTCCAAAAGCGCCTGCAACTCGGCATCCTCAGAGGCCGTAACTGCCTTGGGAGCCATGGTCACTTTGCACGCTCCTCCAGCCGCCTCAATGCTCTCGGTGATTTTTTCAATGGCAGACTCCAACAACTCAATACCCTGGTTCTTGTTGAGAGCCTGTGTGGAAATGACGTATAGAGGGGCAGCAACTAACTTGGCCTTGACTTGCATGTGCTCGGTAGATACCGCCTCGGCAGTTTTGAGGGCAGTTTTGATGGCATCGATTCCGTCGTACGAGAAACACGAAACCTCAACATCGGCTCTGACCTTGATGGCCTGGGGCGTCAATCTGCGCGAGATGTAAAGCTTCAACTCCTCCAAAATTTCTTTGGATGGAGCCACCACCTCGTCAAAGATGGTGGGATCCGTGATCAGCATCTTGAATGCATCGTACGAGTGGCCGTATCTTTTCAGCAAGGGCCAACCAATGCTCTTGTATAAATCTTCCAAGGTGACATTGTATTTTTCAGCGCAGTGTCTCAAAATCAGGTGCACGGCCTTCGATTTGTTGTAGCGCTCGTCACACTTGACAATGTCCTCTGCAGACACTCTTCTCTTGGACAAGTCAATGTAACCTTTTTCCTTGTCGACTCTCAAAACGACAGCAACTTCGTTCTTGCCCACACGGATCAACTTCTGGATGGATCTGATTCTTCTTCTGGACAACTCCGACAACAAAACCATGCCTTCGATGTTGTCGTACTCGAGTAATTTCACGTACGCTCCCATTTCGGCGATTTCCTGGACGTTGACCATGACCACTTCATCGACCTCTGGGTACTTGTTCTCGTAGAACCTGAAGTTGGAGCTGCTCATGCTGGGTGGCGGTTCCTGACTGGTGTAAGGGAGATGGTTCTTGACTCACTAAAATTTTCCAGTGGGCTGCGCACGACAGACGTGGACCTCTGGAAATCGAAAGTTTTTGACAGGGTTCCTAAATCTGGAAAAATACCTTGATTGACGTGTGACTGAAATTCTCATTTTTTTTGTCTGGCTTGCCTCTGGACGAGTTGGATGCTCGTGGACTTTGTTATGCTCCCTTGGCATGTAGCTTCACGGCGGATCCCCGCGTGAATAAAAGCCGGGAGACTCAATCTAGGCTGTAAGAATTGTGTGAGGCATCTTCTTCAACTTCGACGGTTTTTGGGCCATTCCCTACTAGACAGAGGCTTGCGCCAGCGTTTTGAATCATCACTGTGGTTGATTGCAGGATCATGCAAAAATAAGAAAGCTGCCAAAACACACAGTCCAGAAATTGCTTGTGACAGCCTTTCTCATCGTGCTTCGCTGTTTCAATACTATCTCTAGTCATTCTCTTGACCACTCTCTCTAGTCGACTGCGAAAACCTTGCAGCCACAAATGTCAAAGCACAAAGCATTCAAGCAGGCCAACTTCTACGTGGACAGCAGATACGTAGTCAAAGAAGTGTTGGGCCGAGGATCTTACGGAGTTGTTTGCCGGGCTATTGACACCAAAGCACAGGGTCCCCAACCTACCAAGTTGGCCATCAAGAAGGTGTGCAAAATTCTCACCAAGGAGGTGCTTCTTCGCCGTGCAATCAGGGAACTCCGCATTTTAAGGTTTCTCAGAGGTCACAGAAATGTACGTGAATTCTTCAACCAACTCATCAGTGTGCTATTCTAACCCTCAGATCATCTCGTTGGTTGACATTGATCTCGTCACGGTATTGCCCTACGAAGGCCTCTATTGCTTTCAGGAGCTTATGGATTTTGATTTAGCCCGAGTTTTATACTCCCCTATCCAGCTTTCTGAATTCCACATTGCAAGTTTTGTGTACCAGATTCTCTGTGGAGTCAAGTATGTCCATTCTGCCGGGATTGTTCACCGTGATCTCAAACCTGGAAATATATTAGTTAGTACACAGGGTGTGATCAAAATATGTGACTTTGGTCTCGCCAGAGCGGTTAACTCGAGCGCAACGTGGGCCCACTCTATTACCAACTACGTGGCTACCAGATGGTACAGAGCTCCTGAGCTTTTGCTTAGAGAGAGCGTATACGGAAAACCTGTGGATATGTGGGCAGTTGGATGTATAGTTGCCGAATTCTATGGGCGCCGGCCACTCATGCCAGGCAAAAACTCAGTTCACCAAATGAACGAAATTGTCCGATACTTGGGGCTGCCTCCACCGGACATGCTTCATCATGCCAATTACCATGGTCCAAATTACATGTTTGCAGAGCGAGTAGAGTGGACCAGCGTGTATCCTTTCGCATCTGCTCGAGGTCTTTCGCTTCTCGACCAGCTACTACGGTGGACCCCAAACGCTCGCCTAGATGTGAACGAAGCCTTGAGCCACGAGTACTTCTGGAGAATACGTGACGAATCCAATGAACCCAACGCAGGCAGAGTGTTCCGCGCGGGAAGAGAAGAGAAGGTTTCTGACATGCTGGTGCTACAGGTTTTATTGCAGGAGGAAGTCGCCATGTTTCAGCGCGATCGAGCTGGGTGAGATTGCTAGTGAGGTCAAATGCCCGACGTTTAACGAATGCTATGATTTCACTGTCTGTACTTGCAGAATTCTCTCGTTCTGCACTATCACTTCCATTCTCAAACAGCGAGGTCTCTGGTATATGGTGAGAATCGGGAACAACTACGAGTTAGCTAAAAAGAGCAGCAACTGGCCCGGAGCGCATAAAAATGCCAGTCCAGACGGCCAGCCTTCGGTGACGACAATTCCCAAGATGCACGGATGTTTTGCCTAGCCGAAGCTTCAGCATGGCCAACGTCGAGAACGACGCCATTTCTATATATAATCTCTACCGCTGAGATCCCAGCGCTGTGTTTGATACCCCTCTGAATTCAGCCAATACGATATCTGTGCACTCCGTATAATGACCAACGGCCAGAATGGGGTCGGACCCGAACACAGCCTTCCGTTGGCAATGTGTCACAATTTGATCATGGCCCCGCGACAGTGTCTGTTCGTAACACCCGCGGCTTGCAATTGCTTGAACTTTGCTGGTCGGATTAATTCCTCGGCACTTGGTGGGGTGACACCGGCCAATAAAGTTTACGCATTCTTTAGTTTAGGCCAACAAGGTTCAAGCAAGGTTGATCCGCCAAAAGCCCAACTTGGGAGCAGATAGTACCGGCGCTTGTTTTGCTTTTCCCGGTTCCGAATTTTTCGGAATTTCTCCATTGTACCCTCGGCAAACTCGCGCCCCGAACATATACCCCGCGATTCGGAGCTATTTAACGGCCTGGCAAATTCCACTAAAATCTGCACCCACACAAACCGTCCCGAAATGGCAGCACATCACCCAGACTTTCAAGTACTCAAGTTCACCGTCAAATTAGACGGCAAAGAAGAACTTGAGACTCAAGTTCTAGGCAACGACAACATTGTCGTTGAAATTCCAGAAGGCACCGAGTATGTCATGACCATTCATTTCAACGTCACCGGCAACACTCTCAAGGATCTCAAATACAAGCAAGTGGTCAAAAAGGGAGGTATTACGGTGAGAACAAGAGAAGTGAAAATTGGAGATGAGTTTGAAAAAAGAGACGAAGTGTACAGCGTCACCTTTGACCCCGACACCACTCCATCTGGAATGTTTTTCCGGGGCAACTTCAATTGCACCTCGACGTACCACGCCAACGGAGACGAGTTATACGAGGTGCCGTGGTTGTTGACGGTGACTAAGAAGGGGTAAATTCTCGTAGGGAGAAATCACAATTGGGGCCAGAACGTGGCTATGGTGCCCTGCACTATGACGGAGTGATTGCTGAGAATGGCCTACGTGCCGAAACCTTCATTGGAGCGCTTTTTCTGACATTTGGTTGTTAACCTTCATCGTGAAATTCGAGCAGGTGTTAGTTGATCTCATTCCAGATCTTCCCCTCACCAATGCCCTCACTCCGCCATTTGCAGTCGGGTGGAAACGTCACACCCTCTGCTATGGTATCATTGTGCAGGACTCAGTCGTGTACAGGCCGAGCGGCAACAAAGAATAGACACTGTCAAGAATCCCGGCCCTTCTACCAAAACCAAATGTTTTTGTGTTTTCTAAATCTCTTACATTTTCCTCTTTCCTTCTATTTTTTTCATTGCCATGATGCTCACTTCGGGAATACAGTCTCAGGCCGCGCATACTTACTACTCGTTCCTCTCTCTACAAACTCCACTCCCTATCATCTAGAAGGTCTTCGGATCACTGCAGTCCCAATTTCGGCAAATTTAGAACTGACTTAGAATTTCGCTGAACTTCCGACTTCAAACTTACACCCGTGCCTTCCTAAAATGTCAGTCAGGCCGGCAACTCACGCCGGTTCATGGTACTCCGCAGATCGCCACCGTCTTTCTGAGCAATTGAGATTGCTATTCGACAAACAGGGTCCTCCACAAAAAGGAGCACGTGTCCTCATAGGACCACATGCCGGGTACACTTACTGCGCCGCCAGATTAGCAGAAACTTACTCGGCCTGGGACACAAGTGGGGTGGAGCGTGTATTCGTTTTGGGCCCCTCCCACCACGTGTACTTTTCTGGTGCTGCACTTCTTTCCCGTTACGATCAGTATGCTACCCCACTTGGCCCCCTTAAAGTAGATCGCAAGGTATGCAAGGAGCTTGCCTGTCATGAAGAGTTCAAGTACATGCTGGCGGACGTAGACGAAGAGGAACATCTGTTCGAGATGCATGCTCCTTGCATTGCTTACAGAGCAGCCAAGGATGGGGTGTCTCCCACCATTATACCCATTATGATTCTGGCCTTGGACGAGTCCACCAAGCGGGCATTGGTGGAGGTGCTCGAGCCGTATTTTGCTGACCAGAGAAACACGTTTGTGATCTCCTCGGACTTCTGCCACTGGGGCCGCAGGTTTCATTACACAAAATACGTGCCGGGTCCGGATCTTACCGGCTTCAGTGAGGTGACATCATCCAGGCAGTCTGGCAACAGGATTTACGAGCTGATTGAGGTCTTGGACCGCCTTGCCATGGAAATCGCCTCTGGAGGCGGAGCTGCCGACTGGGACCAATACATTAGCACCACGGGAAACACCATCTGCGGGCAGAAGCCAATAAGTGTTGTTTTGAGACTAGTGGAACAGTTCCAAAATAGAGGAGGAAGACTCACAGATAGTACGGTATTCAACTGGCTTGGGTACTCGCAGAGTAGTCAAGTGGAGCGGGCCAGTGATTCCAGTGTTTCCTACGCACTGGGCTACGTGCGGCTCGAGTCTTAGTGCTTCCTGAAGATTCCCTTGTTTGGCACAATTTGCTATCTTTGGTCCTTTGCGCTCGAGCTCTCGTGACGGCCTGATGCTATCCTGATCGCCTCATTTCAAGTTGAACCGAGGGAGATGGCGCATTTGCAAATTAAGACAATACCTTCTTCTCGCATTTTTTAGTCTTCCTCGTTTTTTTAGGCCCTTTCTTTCCCTTCTAATTCGCTATTCGTCGCTGTTTTCGGTTGACTTTTGCATCCGCGCCTGCATACTCCCACCCGACCTAATGGGCGACTCCAAGTTCTTTGCCAAATGCAAGCCTCTGGAACTCAGGGCGGAGATCAGTGAGGCCAGAAAGAAGCCCAAGCCTCAGGCACGTGTCCGTGTGATCCTCAAGAAAATTCTTGCCAATGTCATTCTCAGCAGATCAGATCTAGTGGTGCTTATGCCTGATGTGATCAGGCTCATGGCAATTGACAACTACGAGATTCGGCTGCTCTGCTCGCATTACATAGTTCAATTTGCTCCGGTGTCGAAAGAAGCGCTGGATGCTCTAGATTTCTATGCCCGCTTTGCCGAAGAACGAGATGTGCATCTTCGGATATTGGCGACCAAGACAACCACCCTGGTGAATTTGCCGGACTTTGTGAAACTAGGGATTGCAATCACCAAAAGACTGATCAGAGATACCCACAGTGGTCTCAGAAGTGCCGCTGCGAGTGCCGTAGCCAGACTATATCAACATGATGCCGACAGAACCAAACAGGCTGGTCTTGTGGAGTTGCTCAACAATCTTCTATATGAAGACGATGCAGATGTTGTGGCCAGTGCGCTAGCTGCTCTCAGCACAATTGTGGAGCTTTCGCCAACCCTCAAATTGGCCATAGATAAAGATCACTCGTTATTACTTCTCGGAAACCTCGGCAAGGTCAACGAATGGAAGCGCGTTTATCTTCTAAATGCGGTGATGTCGTTTGTTCCCCAGACATCCGACGAAGCTATCGAGATTCTCGGACGTGTTTTGCCCTCATTGTCAGATGACAATTGCGCAGTGGTGATCAACGCCGTGAAAGTAGTGGCATACTTGAGCAATTACATTCGAGCAGCTGAGCATGTATTCCCCACATTGACCAAGGCCATAGGGCTGTCGCTCGTGACGCTCATGTCGAAGCCTCCAGAAATCCAATTCTTAGTTTTGAGAAACGTGATTCTCTTGCTTCTTGCCAAGAGGTATCTAGTTGAAGTGGATGTGCGTCAATTCTTTTGGGAGTACGACGACCCCATATACATCAAGGACACCAAGCTTGAGATCATTTTTCTTCTTGCCAATGAGCAAAACGTGGATGTTGTATTCGGAGAACTTCAAGAATACGCCACTGAGGTTGACGTTAACATGGCCCGAAAAGCTGTGCGGGCATTTGGAAATTTGGCTGTGAAGCTCACCTCCGCTGCCCACAAGTGCGTGGCCATTTTGATAGACTTGCTCTCAAACGGCATTCTGTACATTGTTCAAGAGGCAGCTGTTGTACTCAAAAACATTCTACGCAAATACAAAGGTACCTTTGACTACGTCATTGAACATTTGATGCAGCATTACGAAATCGTGGAGGAAGTGGAGGCCAAAAGCTCCGTGGTTTGGATTTTGGGTCAATTCAGCCGTCAGATCGAGAACGCACAGCTTATTCTCGAGTACTATCTCCTGACTTTCGACGAAGAGCCTCTAGAGGTTCAGTATGCGTTACTCACCGCTACAATCAAATTCTACACCGCCGAGCCGGTCGTTGGTGAAGCGCTAGTGCTCAAGGTGCTCAAGTACGCGACGGAGCGGACAGACAATCCAGACTTGCGTGATCGTGGGTTCCTATACTGGCGCATGATCACGAACGAGGCCAGTGGAGGCACAGGTGAGCAGTTCCAGAAACTCACAAAGGAGGTTGTCATCAATACGAACCCGCTCATCACCTCAGAAAACATCAATATTGATCCCGCGATTCTTGAGGAACTCGAGCTCAATATTGGCACACTTGCGTCGGTCTACTTGAAGTCAGTGAAGCACGTGTTCCGGTTGGCAAAACCTAAGCTGCTTTTGCCATCTCCTTGTCTTCAACCTCCTCGGCCTGATGACGAGCAGTCGATTAATCTGGCTACTGGAGAGCCCGTTGAGACCCCTCGGAAAGTGAGTGCGCATTCGTATCAAGACAAGCCACTTCCTTCGATCACTTCCCAAGACAATGCTCAGAGCAGTGAGGGCCTGAAATTTGGCCGCAAGTTGACGCAGAAGGTTGCGCTGCTTCGACCCTAAGACTTGAGAATTCAAAGTGGCTACTTTGGAATGAGGTGCTTGAAGCTTCGCTACTACTCTACTCTAGATATCATGCATTAGTTTCAATGAAAGACATTTCGACAGTTTAAGGCATTTCTGTGCCCTTCTATTTGGATTTTGATCGTCTCTGCCCCTCGATGATTTCAACCTCCTGTGAAAATTGCACCATCAGAGTCAGATTCGCAATCGTCTCTATGTTTATCTCGGGCATGTTAGGCTCGGGCCCGTCTGGTAACTCCTCTTTGAGCTTTTCGAGATCATAAGCCAAGAGGGCACCGAGAATTATAATCGCAGCCGGCTTAGACATCACCAACATGTTCTCTTTGCAGAACAGGCCAGTCACACACAGTGGACAGCCCCAGTCGCACTCACACCCTCGGACTCGTTCGTACGTGGTGTAAACAACCTTGTCAATGAACTCAAACGTTTTGGCGGAGATTCCGGTTCCTTGCTCTCCCCCTTTAGCATCATGAAAGATTAATCGAGGAGGTCGCTTTCGTTTGGACTGCCTGTTTGCAAACTCTTTTTGAGGAGCCTTGCATTCTGTGCATAACTCGGAGTCCCCGACTGTGGACACCCATCGTGAGCGAGAATTTGTGCTTGCACCGCCGGTGATGAAGATAGGTAGCACGTTCATGATTGCATGTTGAGCAGCATGTATCCCGCCCGCGGGACTCAATTTTTTCTCCTGAATTGCGCTAATTGCTGAATTGGGGATATCGATCCAGAACCCCTTCGATTTAAGAATCACCGGTGGGTTCTTCACTTCCACGGCCTCAAGGATTTCCAGCTTCCGGTTGACTTTGAAGAAGCCAAACACATTGATGGTCGTCTGAATCTTCCCGAAAAACACTGGTATGTCAGACGGCTCCTCAGCATTAGGTGGCTGAAACCTCTTGACCAATTCAATCTCCACGGGATCAACATCAGAGAAATCACGCTGCTGGGTGCTCCAAGTGACGTTGACTCTCTGGACTTTGGCGAACTTTTCATCGGGGTTAAACTCCTTCACAAGGTATGGAAGGCCCTGGTGCAAAAATATGCCCCCCTCGTAAAGCGTGAACGACGTCCGCAGTTCCTCCACCTCCTCAATGACAATGTTTCTGTCATTGGTAATATCCACCACAGCATATACGGTCTCTTCAATTGCACGTAGAGAGACCCTTTCGGGTGGCCAAGGTAGATAGCGTGGATCAGTGCGGTAAGAACCCTTGTCGTCGAGATGGAGTTTCTCCTTGCAAATGGAATCAAACGCGTTGTTCATCTTGGGTTTATTGTGCGGGGAAAACCACGGCCGATCAACTTCAAGGTCAATGGGCCACTCAAACGCCGCACACTGCAAATGCATCAGCATCACGAGCTGGTTCAGCGACCCATCCAAAATACCTTCCACACAGAGATCCTCGTAAGAGTTCTTATCGAGCAACTCAGACGGCTGTTTGAGGTAATAGCGGTCAACAGGACCGGCACCACAGACTAAGATAGCCAAGCTTCCCTTGGAACTCTGGCCTCGGCCCGCCCGACCAAACTGCTGATGCAAGTTCAGTTTCAGTCCCGGAAATCCGCATGAAATCACCACGTCTAAGTCGGATAAATCAATGCCGAGCTCCAAGGCATTGGTGGAGACAATTGCACGTAACTGACCCTTGAACATCTTTTGCTCGATCGCTCGCCGGTCCGTTTTCAGGTAGCCACCACGATACGACATGACGTCGTGCTCGCTGAGACCTGACCATTCTGGGTACTCCTTTGAGGTGATAAGAATGCGGACTTCCTTGATAAGAAGCTCGCAAACTTGGCGGATCGGGCAAAACACAATCACCTTGATATCTGGAAGCTTGGCGAGAAGGTGAACGAGAATCTTTGCCAGCTCACCAATTGAATTTTCTCGGGGAAGAAACGGCGACTTGATTGGAGATTCCAATGTTGTGGCCAGCTTGAGCGTCGGCTGCGGGATCTCACGCTGACCTCGTTTGTTCATCAAAACCGGAGGCTCCCAAACCACCAACTTTTTCTCCGTGCTTGGACTACCGTCCTCCAGCACATGAAGTACTATTTTCTCGTCGGGGATAGCACACACCGCTCGGAAATGCGATTCCGGGTCATTGATGGTAGCCGAGCACGAGATGTAAATTGGAACGTTGCCGAGAGTCAACCTTGCAATAGCACGGTTGAGTCGTGCCATGACGTAGCTCACGTGGACGCCAAATGTGCCCTTATATACATGGAGTTCGTCGGCAACAACGTACTTTAGACTACAGAGGAACTCGGTCCATCCTCTGGGTGCACCGTATTCCAGACCATGATTTGGAAGTATTGCTGCATGAATAGCGTCCGGGTTTGTGAAGATTATATCGGCGTAATTTCGAATATGTCCGCGATCTTTCGAAGGAGTGTCTCCGTCGTATGTGTCCACCGAAATTTTCCGAGAACGGTTTGGAAGTTGCTCAATAAGTTCCTGAAGGTGCCGTTTCTGGTCCTGGGCCAATGCCTTGGTTGGGAAGATGAACATTGCCGTTGCTGTGCGTCGGGACCGGTTGAGATTGTTGTCTGAGTCGTTGAGTATCTCAGTGAGGATGGGGAGCTGGTAAATGAGCGACTTACCAGAACTCGTGGAGGTGCTTACTATGACGTGCTTTCTCTCCTCAAGAATTGCCCGAAGCGCCGTGCTCTGGTGGCTATAAAGTCCACCTTCGTGGACGTCGATACCCTTGTAGCTTAAAAGTGCAGTTGCTAAATCCGGGTGAATAATTCCGTGCTCTAACTTCTCGTATTGTGGCTGCCGCTTCGGCGTCAAGACTGCTTCGGTCAGAATCTGATCCCGAAACAATGGTTTCTCTCTGAGCACCGCCATCATGGTATCGAGATCGGGCTTTTCCGTGCCCAGAACAGATTCTGAATTTCTCACGCTCATCATGTCCACTGGATCGCTGAGATGCGCCGGTTCAGGAATCTGCGCCGTGCACCGTTCCACGAGGTTCTTGAATGGAACGCCTTCATCGATATCTTCCTGAGAGAATTCGGACAAGAAATCGTCGATGCACAGTGCAAATCGCTGATTCCGGCCCATGATAATTGCCTGGAGCTGCTCCTGCGTCAACTGCTCCATATTCATTTTTGCAGATGACAGGAAAAAGTTCTGAGCCTCAGGGCTGGATTCCTTTTTCTGGCGTTTCCATCCGCCATATCTGTTGCCGACATTAACCGCTCCAATTCCATGTGTCTTCGTGTCGAGAAATTCAAACACTAGAACCTGTTTCTCCTGTCCTGGTTCAGTCTGCCTGCTGATAGCCTCGTAGGCATCGTCGACCGTTTGAGGTTGGTTTTGAGCATAGCCTTTCTCTTTAGAATACGAAACCTTCTCCTCGACCATGAGTTGACTTTCATTAAAGTAATCGAACCGCACGTCGCCATCGGGAAGTAGCTCTCTGAATATTTGAAGTTCAAGGCGGGTCAATTCTGGATCCACACGACAAAGATGCTCAAAAGTGGGAATTTTGTGTCTAGAGAAGGCAGCCAAAAACGTAAGATGGGTGTTGATTCGCCGGAACCGGAGATCAAGCTCCTTGAAGAACGCCGGCCATGGCATCACGATGGGAACGCGGTCTGAAATGTGGGGTAGACAAGCCAGGTGTTATAAGCAAGATGCGAAGTCTTGAATGCGAAATTCGATTAGAGTGACTCTGGCCTCGTGTTCATTATCGCTGTATTTTTTTTTTTTTTGACACAACATTTAGTTTCTTGCTTTGCCTCATTGAGTGCGGCAGCTCCACATTCTGGAAACACGGCGGTCTTTTGGTGAACCACCACAAATCATTGTGAACCCCGTTAATCGCCCTACAATTTGGAAATAGACTTCGAATCGCCCCGAATTCAGGAAAGAACGTCCGAAGTGCAGCACTTTCATTTCAAACATTCACCACGTAGTCAGCTAGGCTGCAAGTTCCAAGGACCAGGCCGCGAAAGAGAAATAAGCAATAAACAACGGCAGAGTCTCGGAACTGATACTGAGAGATTACACTCTGCACTCTAGAGCCGCCATCATACTGGCCGAATCGTGAAGCATTCGTCATTAGTGGTGCCGAGGCAATAGCCAATTCTACCACAGGACCGTCCGAAGCGCCGTTATGGGAAGCCACCGCTATCTAGACCACACGGTCTTCCTATCCTTTCATCCCACGTTCTGCATACTGCAGGAATGGCCAGAAGCTTAATACGATGTAACATTACTTAAAAGCTCTCTGTCCGTGATTTAACTCCGTTAGCACTGGCGCCTTCCCATTGCTTTCATCAGGCCCAGCTTCGAGGTGGTAGGCATGACTTGATGTACCTCCACATTTTGCATAGCCGAGACAGTCAGGCCATCGAGCAGAAAAATGGGGAAAGATTTGAAACCGCGAACCGCTGGGGCAGACTCTCGTAATTCATGTCGCGTCTGAATACGGCACCGCCCTATTTCTACTTGCCGTTTCGCCCGAGGCGAAGCCCCGATGTCAGTTCCTGCACAATGGCAGCAATCAGGTATTTGTAGGTTGCCCCACGGTGCAAACTCCCCCTGAAGTTGAAATTTGCTTCTTCTGTGCCAACAATGGGTCTTTCAAGCTTAGTCAACAAGGTCAAAAACCATCACATTTCGGGGCTTCCCGCCGCTGACCCCGCGCTCTCTGGCAATCTTACCAAGAGACAGCTCTACCAAACGAGGTACAACTTTGGCGTCAACTTTGGTGGATCGTTCATCGGAGAAAAATGGATATACAGCGAGACCTTCCCAGACGGTGCTGACTGCGAACTTGAGGCAGTGACCAAGTCAATTGAGCAAGATGAAAAGAAAGCAAAAGAGACGTTTGAAAATCACTGGAAGAACTATGCGTCGGATGACGACTGGAAATGGCTTGTGGACCACGGTGTTAACTGCGTGCGTGTGCCTATTGGATACTGGGAGATTGGAGGTGGCCAGTTTACTAAGGGCACTAAGTTTGAAGGTGTCAAGGACGTGTACTCCAACGCCTGGGATATCTTCAAAAAGCTGTATGTTGAGCCTGCTGCTCTGCACAACATTGGAATTATCGTGGACCTCCAAGGGTTACCAGGGGGTGCCAACGGCCAAGACCATAGTGGAGAGAAAAGTAGCGGGAAAGCAGAATTCTGGGACTCGTCAAGCTACCAGAAAACGGCAGTTCTGGCACTTCAGTTCATTGCTAAGGACTTGAAGGGGTACGAAAATATCGCCGCCATTGAGATCGTCAACGAAGCCGAGTTCTCCAACTCGGGATCCAAGCAGAAGGCCTACTACAGCGCTGCCATCAAGGCTATCCGGACCGAAGACAAAACCGTGCCTATCATTATTTCAGACGGTTGGTGGCCCGACCAGTGGGTCAAGTGGATCCAGGAAAACCAGGACTCTGGCCTGAGTCTCGGGGTGGTGATCGACCACCACTGCTACCGGTGTTTTGACGACAAGGACCGCAGCAAGAGTGCCGAGCAAATCACTGACGACTTGGATGGCGACCTTCTCACCAACCTCACCGATGATGGTGCTGGCGTGGATATTATAGTCTGTGAATGGACCTGCTGTATGGACAACAAGTCGTTCGAGAAGTCTGGGTTGCCGCCCCAGGACTACGGCAACGCTAAGCGGGCCGAGTTGGCTTCGAAGTTCGGTGCTCGGCAGGCCGAGTTATTATTCCAGCGCGCTGGCGCCGGCGCTTTGTTCTGGACCTACAAGTTTCAGTCTGGAAGCGGCGGAGAGTGGGACTTCCGTGAACAGATTGGTAAGGCATTCAACGCGCCCCACGTGAAGGTGCCGGATAACTTTGATGATGCGTTGAACAGCAACTTTGGTTCCCACAAGGACTACTGGAACGGCCAGAACCCCAACGAGAAGTACGACCACGACAGATACAAAGACGGCTTCACCACGGCCTGGAAGGACGGCGAGGCCTTTGCCAAACAAGGCTCTTTGGTGGGAAGACGGCAGGCTGTGAAAATTGCCCGGTTGCAGGAACACATCAAGAGCAAGGGCAAGTCGGATTTCTTGTGGGAATGGGAGCAGGGCTACGACAAGGGCACCGAAGAGTTTGCACGGGCCGCGCGAGGTTAAGGGAGGGCCGATACTTTTGCCATTCGAATGCTTCTACTGGATGCTAAGTTGACACCGTCAATTGAATTTGCGGTCAAATAGGGGCAGGGCAGGGCCCCGCTTATGCTAAGTAGCTGGCTGAACTTTTGTGGCCTTGGATAAATTGATGTTATCTACAAATGAGAAACGCAGAGGTGAAACGCTTCTTTTTCTTTTTCTGACTTCCCGTCGTGCATGGCTTCGCTGCTGGCTGTCTCACAGCCGAGCCGGAAAGAGGCGCTGGACGTCCCAATGCGGTCACTTGCATATAGCCCAGCAACCCCGGATGGTGGTCCTGGTGTACGGGTGTCAGGGCAGACCACGAGACTTCTGGCTAATAAACACGGAAACGACGCTGGATTTCAATTATTTTCAACTATCTGTACTTTAACTCGGAAGATGTTTCTCTAGAATTATAGCCAGTTTGCCCATTGCGTCCACAAGTGCTGCCGAGCTGAACTTATTGCCTTGCCCCCATTATAAAGGCGCGGGTTGCCACCACACTTATCTCTACTTCTTCTTTTTATCAGCTATCTGACCTTCGGCCGCACTTTTGCTTCGTAAGGACCCATATTGCTGTTCGATAAAAAAAACAAGTAACTATCCTTCAACAGAATGCATTTGCCATCTCTCGTGGCAGTCGCCGCCATGCTTGTGTCGCCCTCCATGGGTGCTAAGTTCTCTGCTAAGCTCAACAGAGTGCCCAATGACGAAAACTTGAGTGCTGCCAATTTCAAGCAGTACACAGACAGCTTGGCCCAGAAATATTTGACGTCGTTCTCCACCCCAATGGCTGGAGCCGGAGCTCAACAGGTGGTTGCTGAGGTGCCATTTGTGGAGTCCCAGGGAGGCAAATTCGAGAGCCCCTTGACCAACTACGCCAATGCGCAGTATTTCACGGAAATTCAGCTTGGCACGCCCGGCCAGGTTTTCAAGGTCATTCTTGACACCGGCTCCTCGAACTTGTGGGTTCCTTCGCAGGACTGTTCGTCCTTAGCGTGCTTCTTGCACAATAAGTACGACCACGATTCCTCGGCCTCGTACAAGGCTAACGGTAGCGAATTCTCCATCAAGTATGGCTCGGGAGCATTGGAGGGCTACGTGTCGCAGGACACTTTGGCCATTGGCGACTTGGTGATTCCCAAGCAGGACTTTGCTGAGGCCACCTCCGAGCCGGGATTGGCGTTCGCATTTGGCAAGTTCGACGGTATTTTGGGCTTGGCCTACAACACCATTTCCGTCAACAAGATTGTGCCTCCTATCTACAACGCCATCGACCAGGGTCTCCTTGATCTGCCCCAGTTTGGCTTCTACTTGGGTGACACCAACAAGGACGAAGACAACGGTGGTTTGGCCACGTTTGGCGGCTACGACGAGGCTTTGTTCTCTGGTAAACTCACCTGGTTGCCTGTCCGCAGAAAGGCCTACTGGGAGGTTTCGTTCGAAGGTATTGGTCTTGGCGACGAATACGCCGAGTTGACTTCCACGGGTGCTGCTATTGACACCGGCACCTCCTTGATTACCTTGCCCTCTGCTCTTGCTGAGTTGATCAACGCTAAGATCGGCGCCACCAAGTCGTGGTCTGGCCAGTACCAGGTCGACTGTGCCACGCGTGACTCGTTGCCCGACTTGACGTTGACGTTCTCGGGCTACAACTTCACCTTGACGGCCTACGACTACACCTTGGAGGTGTCTGGCTCTTGTATCTCTGCCTTCACTCCTATGGACTTCCCCGCCTCGATTGGTGACTTGGCCATTATTGGCGATTCTTTCTTGAGAAGATACTACTCCGTGTACGACTTGAAGAAGAACGCTGTGGGTTTGGCGCCCTCCAAGTAAGGCTGCGCAGAAATCGGGCCGGGCCCCCCGCACCGCTGCGAGCGGTAGCTGAGGGGAGAAAAGAATAATTAGCTAATTAAAATAAGTGCTTCAAGAGAAGAAAAAATAGCATTATGAAATTTAAAAGAGCATCGTTTGGATTCCGGTAGCAATTTCCGCCGTGACTTCGTGCTGGATGTCAGTGGTCTTTTTTTAGGCGCCCGTGGATCGCAGCGCCTGCACCCTGCATGTAATTAGCCGTATGTGGAATCAGCCAGCATCTGCGACATGATCTGAGAAGGAGGCGGGTTAAAAAAAATTCAACCACTGATCCATAGTCCGGGAACAATTGAAATCGACCATCATATCAACCACAAACCGGACCCATTTTCACCACGGAATCCTCAACCACCCCACCCTCCACATCCTTGATTTCTCAACCCCATGTCAGACAGATCTGAGGATCTCATGTCGGAGCTCCTTCGAGAGTCTCCGCAAAGCCGGGCAGTGCAGAAGCCTCCAGCTAAACTCGAGGTAGAGTCAGACTCGTCTGTGTCTGTTTCAGTCTCTGTTCTCTACTACGATCTCTCCAACTACTCTCAGTCTTTGGACACGGTCAACATGCTCCAGACGAAGGAAAACGAGCCGGAAGCAGGATATAATGACACTACAAGTCCGAAGTACGTCAACACATCGCACATCTCCACTGACGCCGTGGCACCGCAGATTGAAGAGGTTCCTCACCGATTCTCGCAGTTCATTCTAGAAGACAAGTCCGATGCCCCGTTACAGTCACACCGGTCCAACGATATTTCCGAGTCGATGGGGTCACAGGCGACGATCTTCTCGACCCGGAAGAACGAATCTGTCCGCAGCAGCTCCAGCCTCAAGAGAACCAGAGCTATTCGTTTCAAACAAGGCAGCCTTGCGTATCGCATGCGGCTACGACTCAAAAAGGCGCTCAAGGCTATGAAGTCACGCATGAAGAAAGCCTGGCGTCTTGTTGTCAGAGCACCCAGCAGAAAAGTTAGCCGGAAGCCGTCACGTGCCGGCGTCAGCAGTGGCCGGTTGGGACGTAAGAATCGTGGCCTGGCCGCCCCACTCCAGATTTCGAAGCCTCTTGAAAATCGAGAGCTTGGAGATCGCGGCGCCACCATGGTACCCCATTTGACGGCCGACATTAAGGCCGAGGCCAGTCAGCCGCAGAAGAAAATGTTGGAATTTGTCACCAACGAAAAGGCCGGCCGTGAGTCGCATCTCCTGCGCTATATTCAAGAGCAGCAGAATTCGGGTGTATCGGCTGGCTCATACACCTCGTTCTCTGCCAACTCCAGAACTCCGCCTGCTCCACCTCCACATAGAAATTTGAGCAAGGTGACGGAAATCATTCAAAAGCAGCAGGAAAACGAGCGCAAACGCATGTACGAGCTTTGGAACCGGTATCTTTTGAATGTCGTTGTGCAGCGCATCAAGCTCCGGCAGGAAGTCTCGGTGTTCCAGGCAATTGTGGCCAATACTGCGATTCCGGGGCTATTCAGTCCTCAGAACTCGGTTTCCTGCTCGGGATCAAAAGCAGAAGGGGGAGAATTTGCCGCTTCTGCTGGTGAGGAGCCTCGATCCAACCACGAATCGGACTGGGCAACTACTGTGCACAGCGAGTCGGAGCCCGAAGACCACGACGCAGAAAGGCTCCAAAAGGTGCTCAACAGAGAGTCTGTGCTTGGCGAGATGTTGGACTACTCGTCGGAATCCGAGTCGGAGGTGCTGGTTTCTCTGGGCCACGAAATGTCTCGAAGCTACGGCACAGTGAGACGACTGGCTACATCGTCGGTGGCTGAAGTCACTAGGCTGCCTATTCCGCGACTGAATGGCGTGCAGAACTTCTCGAGTATTCTGCGCTTTCCCAGTATGGTGGCGCACTAGCTAGGTTTTGAAATAGGTTGGAAAGATAAATGGCACAATAGAACTCTTGTGATATAGCAGATGGCCCATAACCTCCATGTTAGAGTACACTAAATTCGGTCTTAAGTTCAGCTTCGTTCTGATGTCTTTACCTCATCTTTACATTTGAAACACATACGTGGGTGCAGTTACCTCTTCAGAGGCATTACACCAAAACAAGGTCTTTGCTTTTCAGGTCACTCCATTTAATATATACATGATTTGAGATATCTACTTCTTCTCCTCCTCAGAAGACTCGTTCTCGTTCTTGTTCTGGTACAAGGTCTCGAAAGCCTTCATCGAGTCTCTCTGCAAGTCCTCCACCTTGGTGTTCAACTCAGTAGCATCAACATCCTCGCCAGACTGCGCCTTGACGGCAATCTCTCTCAAAGCAACAATCTGCTCTCTGAGCTTGTCGGCATCAGCCTGCTCAAGCTTGTCCTTGAACTCGTTCAAAGAAGCCTCGGTGTCGTTACAGATCTGGTCAGCTCTGTTGGCAGCCTCAATGGACTCTCTCTTGGCCTTGTCAGACTCGGCAAACTTCTCGGCGTCCAGGACCATCTTCTCGATCTCAGAGTCGGACAAACCAGACGAGCCAGCGACGGTGATGGAGGCGTCCTTGTTGGAAGCCTTGTCACGGGCAGAAACCTTGATGATTCCGTCGGTGTCAATGTCGAAAGTCACCTCAATCTGAGGAACACCCTTGGGAGCGGGAGGAATACCAGACAAGGTGAAGTTGCCAATCAACTTGTTGTCTCTGGTCAACTCTCTCTCACCCTGGAACACTCTGATCTCCACGGAGGTCTGTCCAGCGGAGGCGGTGGAGAAGATCTGAGACTTCTTGGCGGGAATGGTGGTGTTTCTGGAGATCAATCTAGCAAACACACCACCCATGGTCTCAATACCAAGGGACAATGGGGTCACGTCCAAGAGAACAACGTCCTTGACTTCACCAGCCAAGATACCACCCTGGATAGCAGCACCCATGGCCACAGCCTCGTCGGGGTTCACAGCCTTGGAGGGCTCCTTGCCGAAAATGGACTTGACGGTCTCGATCACCTTGGGCATTCTGGACATACCACCCACAAGAATGACCTCAGTAACGTCGGAGGTGTTGAGGCCAGCATCCTTGAGCGCCTTCTTACATGGCTCAATGGTCTTCTTGATCAAAGGACCAACAAGGTTCTCAAACTGAGCTCTGGTGATCTGCTGGTTGATGTGCTTGGGTCCGCTGGCGTCAGCAGTGATGAAAGGCAAGTTGATCTCGGTGGAAAGCGTGGAGGACAACTCAATCTTGGCCTTCTCGGCAGCCTCTCTGATTCTCTGGATGGCCATTCTGTCCTTTCCAAGGTCAATGCCGGAGGACTTCTTGAAAGTCTCGACGATGTTTCTGACTACGGCAATGTCAAAGTCCTCACCTCCAAGGTGGGTGTCACCGTTGGTGGACTTGACCTCGAAAACACCGGCACCAATGTCCAAGATGGAGATATCGAAAGTACCTCCACCAAGGTCAAACACAGCGACAACCTCACCGTCGTTCTTCTCCAAACCGTACGCAAGCGCAGCGGCGGTGGGCTCGTTGACTACTCTCATCACATTAAGACCCACAATCTTACCGGCGTCCTTGGTGGCCTGACGCTGGGCGTCGTTAAAGTAGGCGGGGCATGTAACCACGGCGTTGTTGACGGTCTTGCCCAAGTAGGCCTCGGCGGTCTCCTTCATCTTGTTGAGCACGAAACCTCCAATCTGAGGAGGCGAGTACTTCTCGCCACGAGCCTCGATCCAGGCGTCGCCGTTCTCGTGCTTCACGATCTTGTAGGGCACCTCGTTGATGTCTCTCTGCACCTCCTTGTCCTCGTATCTTCTACCAATCAATCTCTTGGTGGCGAACAAGGTGTTCTCGGGGTTGACGACGGCCTGACGCTTGGCAGGAATTCCCACCAAACGCTCGCCCTCCTTGGTGAACGCAACGATGGAAGGCGTGGTTCTGCCACCCTCGGCGTTCTCGATGATCTTGGGGGTCTTGCCCTCCATGATAGCAACGGCGGAGTTGGTGGTTCCCAAGTCGATACCGATAACGGGGCCGCTGGGGGCAGCAGACGAGTTCAAGCGCACAAAACGCTTGTATGCACTTTTGGCATTGTTTCTGGCAGCCAACATGGTCGGTGGTTTGTTTGCTTGAAATGAGTAAGAAGGTGGTGGAAGGTCACCAGTGTGCGCACTATAACTGAAAATTTTGGCGCGGGGTTACCCGGCCCGCGCATTTCGAGAAGCTTCCGTGACCGGAGAGAAGAGACGAGAAGGTGGAGGAAGCCAGCGAAGATAGGGGAGCAGGGCACTCTGGCAGTTGCAAGAAAATGTGGTTGTTTTGCTGACTGTTATTTGTGTGGGCCACGGCTGGCTGGCTGGCTGGCGGTAAGAGTAGCGGCCGGGAGGCACGGATGTGACGCCGGCGACCGGGACAAGGCAAAATGACTAGTAGGCAGAAAATCCCCCTCAAAAAAAAAAAAATTGGCCTCAAAATCCCCGTTTGGAAGCCTCGGTCAAGAGATCCTCCGGGAGATTGCCGTTCATCACCCACGTGAGCGACTTGTCGCCCCGGAAGCTCTCAATGTAGCTGATGATCTCGTCGGCCGACTTGTCATACTTCTTCATGCCGTACTCAATCGCATCACAGAGCCGCTTGCGTCGCTGGTAGCGTTTGGATTCCTTGGACCGAGAATGGCCCCGCCATTCGTGTTTTCCGTATCTTTCGTCCATCTCGCGCAACGGCGGTTGGCCCCGAAAGCCCTTGGTATACTCTTCGTAGATTTCTGCGATCGTCATGTGCGTGTGGAGAAAATCGTAGCTGATTTTGGGCCGCTTGGGCCCGCCAATACGGCCCACGATGGCCTCGAGGCCAGGAATCACCCGGGTGGATGTCGAAAACTGCGGCAACTGGTGCAGCTTGCGAGACGGCGACACCCCGTTTTCATGGGATAGGTGCGGTGACAACGACAGATTTCGCTGAGCAGAAACCAACGGCAGTCGGTGTGAATTGAGGAGGGGCAGGTGTTCTGGTGTCGGCGAGCTCTTCCTGCTCGGGTGGCTCTGCTGCGGTGTGGGAAGCTGCAGCCCTAGTTTCTGCCGTAGTTCCTGTGGAGACAGCAGCTGGGAGTCGTGGCGCATCTGGAGCGGCCGTTTTCTTGTTGGTTCGCTGATATCACTTTTGGGCGACTGTGCAGCATCCACGGCCGCCTGGGCCACGTGATGGAGCTGGGACTCTACGTCTGCATCAATCTGAACGTCGTTGACGCTCGACTCGGCGATATCGGGCAACCCCAGCGATCGTAGAGATTCGGCGACATCGTCGGTCACGTGCGCCGCCCCGAGCGAGCTGAAGCCGTCGCCCTGGAGCTGCTGGAGCTGCCGCTGGATCTCGTGCACGTCCTTGCCGTGCAACACGTCGATTAGAAGCCCCGTGAGCTTCTCGATTTTCAGGTTTTGGTACTCGAGGAGATGGCGGAAATACGCCATGTCCTGGCCGACGGTGGCAAGCTCGTGCTCGAGCTTGTAGTGTGGATCCTCGAGCTTCACTAGCGCATCTTGCACGGCCTGCAACGACCCCGGTTTGGCGGATCTGCCGTATGGGTTTCCGGAGGTTTGGACGTGGTCGGAGAGGTGACCGCCGGCGCTGCTGCCGGGAAGCTGGTGTGACTTGCGGCCTTCGAGACGCTTGTTATTTTGGGTGCCGACTCCAATTTGGCCCACCTCGTCTGGCACGCTGCGGGTGATTCTGCTGAGCACAGAGTGCAGAAGGGTGTTGCCGACCATGTGCGGCGAGTCCATTTTGTGGTTGATTCTGCGCAGTGAGATGGTCAGAATTCAGAACGAAGACGGCGCGGGGTAAAGCTCCTGGCGCTGCCGTGGGTGGAGACGGTGCTTGTGGAGAAGGTGAAGATTGGAGTAGGTGGTATGCAGGCTGGTCACGTGAGCGGGCTGGGGTTTGGGGACGATAGCGGTGGGAACGGAATTGGATGCTGGGGTGGGTGGAATGAGGCCCCGAGGTGGTTTTGTCGTGACGTTTCAACACTGGGATGTTGACATGTATGGCGCACTCCAGGAGATGGGCAATGGACATCACTTAAAGCGACAACGCGGTGCCCGTAACTCGTGACAAGAATTGTGTGAGGAAGCGGATGTAACGAGAGAAGAGGCGGGCAAACGAGAGAGAAAGTAGGATCTAGGCGGAACAAACGTCTTTTCCGTGTGGGACCGAGAGCGGGGGAAAGGAGATCGTGGTCGTCCTATTATCTGATCTTGCCTCTTTACAACAGAAGATTCAGTAACCGCTATTTTCTTTACACCGAGAGAAGGTTTCGAGGTCGTAGTTGGATTGAATCTCGGCAGCCTGAGGTATATTCGCAGTAGCCAGAGGGGAGGGCCCAACGTGACTTTATCTCGGCATAGACGAAGGTCTGCAGTATACTCATGCTCCTAGAGTTCGAGCCCTGAAGACCGCTGACTGCCAGACTGCAAAACCTCAAGTATACCTTAAACCACGCGGCCGAACCCTACCTACACTAGTCCGTGTAGTCTGGCGGTGGAACACTGGTCGCCAAGTTTCGCCCCAGTCGGAAGCATTCCGAGTAAATAGCCTATTGATATTCCTGCACTGCTACGCAACGCATGGCACCGCCTGATACGGCCCACACGCAACCCACCGCCCTACACTGTCCTATATAGACATTAATTACCTGCATAATCAGAAGATCCAGCCAAACACCTTATCGTAGAACCATTTCACATCCTTAGGATTGCCCTCGGCCTCGCGGATTGCACGAATCTCGTCATCCTTGGCCTGGAACTCCGCCTCCTCGGCGTCCACAACATCTCTGTAGGTGTCAAGGTCAACCTCGCTACATGGAATGAGACGAGTCTTCTTGACAAACTTGTAGCCAAAGAAAGCAATAAGGAACACAGGAAGAATGATGTAACCCGTGATAAAAGTCTTGTAGGGGAAGTCGTGGCCCAAGAACACCGTGAAGTTCTTAATAAGGACAATGAGGCAGCACACCACAAAGGCAAAGTAGGAGCCCCAAGGCTGGAATGGAGCACGGTACACCAAGTCCGTCTTTCTGCTGAGTCCCTGCACTTCCAAGGCTTTCATGAAGCGGATGTGGAGGAAAAGAATACACGTCCAGGTGATCAAACCCGTCAACGACACCACATTGACAAAGTAGGCAAAAATCTCAGCCGACGATGAAGAGGTGGTCATGAATGCCAAAAGACAGAAGGCGGCGCCGAGTGCAATTCCATACATGGGCACACCGTTCTTGGTGGTTTTGGCAAAGAACTTGGGAGCGTAGCCAGCAACGGCAAGACCGTAAACGGTACGCGAGGCAATGTACAAGTCGGAGTTGGCGGCCGACAAGACGAAAATCAAAATACAGGCGTTGATCACGTGGTCCAAGCCGCCGATTCTGGCATTCTTGACGGCAATCACGAAGGGAGAAGCCGAGGCAGTGCTGCCCGAGGCTCCCAAAAGCAATGGGTCATTAGAGGCCACACACATTCCCAAGAGCAACACCGAGCAAATGTAAAACACCAAGATACGGTAGAAAGTCAAACGAATAGCCTTGGGGATGGCCTGTCTAGGTCTGGCACACTCGGCAAACGTGATACCCACAAGCTCAGAACCAGTGTAGGCGAAAATCGTGTTGACCAAAACGGCCAAAAACGACACAAAGCGGCCGGTGGCGCCGCCCACCGTCAAGCGGTAGGTGGAGCTTCTCTTTTCGCTGTACTCTTTGAATGCACCGGGATCTTTCCAGAAGCGGAATCCAAGGCGGTCATGGCTGGGCGCACCACCCAACATGATGATGAACAATAAAATAATAAGGCCCATACACGTGAGCACCTTGAGACACGACAACCAAAACTCAATCTCGCCAAAGAAGCGCACACCGAGCACGTTGACCACCACAATGACCACCAAGAAAATCGCAATCCACACGCCTGGGTTGATTGTCAGCGACTTAACCCAGAATGACATCACCAACGACCCGGCCACCAACTGGTTGGCGGGTAACAAAAGATACTTGACGAGATACACCCATCCACAGGCAAAACCAAGCGCCTCATCGACGTAACGGTTACAGTAGCCGGCAAAACCGTCGGCAAGAGGAATAAACGTGGCCACCTCTCCGAGACCACTCAACACCATGTACACCACGAAACCAATCAACGAGTATGTGATGAAAATAGCACCGGGACCAGCCGTACGCAACGCCGAACCGGTACCAATCAACAAACCAGTGCCGAGCGCACCGCCAATGGCAATCATAGACAAATGTCTGGCTTCAAGCGCTTTCTTCAATTTCTGACCCTCTTGAACCTGAGCCTTAAACTGTGGGTTCGACATGGTCACCGACAAGTTGTACTCGGCGGTGTGCCTCGAGAGCACGTCATCGGAGTCGGCTTGCTTCTCGAAGTCCTTCATTCTGTGTGTATTATGCTGTCGCTATCTAAAATTGAATAGAGTGGTTGGCAACAAGATTTCAAAACAAGGCAAACTGCAAATACTAAAAGATGACTAGATGAGATACTGTAGGCGGCGGGCGATGATGATTTAAATCACGCACAAGATAAGAGGGGCACCCAGAAAAAAAGCGAACCCCACCCTCATCGAGCATAAACTTCCCAAAGATAACACCATACCCGGGGAGATCAAATGCCGTCTCTGTCATTGAATGCCGTTCGGAACATTGAGGTGAGCCAAGAAAAGTGGCGCTGGGTGCAGGACAGCCCACTAAGCCGCCCGGGGGCCAGCTGCCTGTGGCGGCGTATCGTGCCAGGATGAGCCCAGCTCGGAAACCAGGGCATTGGCTGAGATGGTGACGATGGTGGGCTGCAATGGTGGAGAGGCTGCGAATGTGGTGCGCTAGATGGACCCTTACGCGGGGTTGCTGTCAGCCGCATGGTACACCTGTGTGTGGGCGGGGTGCGTGCAGGTCCACGGCGCTTTGTGCGAGATGAGCGGCGACGTGTCGGCGGCGTGATCGACCCGGGACACCCGTGCCTCCGAAGGCACCCGTACACCAAATTCACACCCGTGCCTCTGAAACCCGTACACCAGAAACGGCCCAGAAAAACACCCGTGCCTCAGGCCGCCTCGGCAGGACACCCGTACACCGGTCCCTGGCCAGCCTCATGCGAGTGAACCTTCCCGGGTCCGTCGAGTGCGATTGCCATATTCGGTAGCAAGCGCTCTATGGCGCTCAAACGTGGCTGGAGACGAAGAATAAGTTTGTTATCGTCCTCGCACCGCCACCACTTGCGCGCTCTTGGCTTGCTTTCCACATCAGAAGTCGTATGACGGAAATCAAGGGCACATTCCCGCGCGCCTGCCCCTTTGGGACCGGTACCCGTAATGCACACAGCGACGCCAAGATATTCACTGTGCAGGACCTGGCGCGATGATTACCGGGCGGAATTTTGTTCGCGGGAGACCAGAGGGCCATTCCTGCTATTTAACAATAGCGATCGCCCAGATCTGTTCCCCTGTTATCAGTTCGCGTCGTGAGTTCACGCCGTGATCCCTTTTGTTCCAAAATTCCTCCTCTCTCATCCCAGCCCCAAAAAACCCTCCCCATTATATTGCTCACCGCCCTGTCAATTCCGGGGAGATAAACGATCATGCAGGTGCATTTTTTTGATACGCCGGCGCCATACTCCATCGGGACGAAGATTCGTCCTTTGCCAAAGATAACAACCATATCGTCTCATACATAAGAACCAACTTTGCACCCAAGCCTCGTCTCATCATTAGATCATCCATCTTCGCCATCTAGAAAATTTTCTGCTACCATGGGTCTAAAAGAAAACTCCATCATGGTGGATATCGAGAAAGTGTCGTCGTCGTCCAACTACATCGAATCAGGTGCCTCGGACTTCCACGACCGCTACGATGCCGACAAATACGGCACCACCAAGCGGAAGTTGTCCACACGTCACGTTGCGTTCATGATCATCGGCCAGAGTATAGGTACCGGTCTCTATGTGGGACTCAAGACACCGCTCATGACGTCTGGCTCGCTTTCGTTGTTTCTCGGCTTCGTTGCCTGGTCGTGCACCATGGTGTGGCCGCTCATGTTGGCCACAGGCGAGATGTGCTCGTATCTTCCCATCAAGGGCTCGTTCTTGCATTTTGCGGCACGGTTCCTTGATCCCGCCATGGGCTTCGCCGTCACCATCATCTACTTGTATACCACGCTCATGTTCATCTGTGTGGAGGCCGTTGCGTTTGCTTCGCTCATCAGCTACTGGCTGGACGCCAGTCCCGCCATCTACATCACCATCGCGTTGGTGACGACGTTGTTTTTCAATGTGTTCGGCGTCAACTGGTACGGTGAGGTCGAGTTTGTGTCGTCCGTGTTCAAGGTGTTGTTGATCGTCGGACTCATGTTGTTCTCGTTGGTGGCCATGTGCGGCGGCACCCCCAATGGAGGAGCGTTGGGGTTTTCCAACTGGTCAAAAGGCGGATTAATGAAAGAGTATCTCATTGACGGTGCTGGCGGACGTTTTTTCGGCTTCTGGTTCGTCCTCATCTATGCTGCCTTTGCCTGTGGTGGAGCTGACATGTTGGGAATCATCGCCGGCGAGATTTCTCAGCCCAGAAAGAACATCGCGCTAGCCGCCAAAAGGTCCTATGTGCGTATCTACTTGTTCTACATTGGCGGCATTTTCTTCATGAACTCGTTGTGTGCCTCCAACAACGACGACTTGGTTGAGGCGGCCGCTAGCGGTGCAGCTGGCGCAGCAGCATCGCCCTGGGTGATTGGAATCAAGACAGTCGGTGTTCACGGACTCGATTCGTTGGTGAACGCTATCGTGATGACGTCAGCGTGGTCTTGTGGTAACGGATTCACCTATGGCGCCGCTAGATCGGCGTACTCTGCGGCGTTGGCTGGATACTTGCCCCGTATTTTCTCCAAGTGCTTGAAAAACGGATGTCCCATTGTGGCCGTGACGTTTTCATTGCTGGTGGGCTGCTTGTCGTACATGAGTGTGTCGCAGTCGTCGGCGGTGGTGTTCAACTGGTTCATCAATTTGGCCACTACCGGTATTTTGAGCACCTACGCAGTGATGTGGCTCACCTACTTCAAGTTCAAGAAGGCGGTCAAGGTGCAGAACTTGGACCAGCAGGACCCCAAGTACTTCAAGGTGCCCAACTGGGTGCTTCCTTTGTGCTACTGGGGCGCTACTTTCAACGCGCTTGTCCTTTTCTTCAACGGCTTCTGGATCTTCTTCCCAGGCAACTTTTCCGCAGCTAATCTTTTCACGTCGTACTTCGCCCCGGTGTTCTTTTTTGTGCTTTACTTTGGCTGGAAGTTCTACATGAAAACGCACTGGAGGTCGGCCGAGGAAGCAGACCTTACAACTGGCAAGCTCGAGATTGACGAGGAAGAAGAGGCCGAAAGGGTTGAACTTGCCCAGCATCCCCGCAAGACTGGTTTCTGGTGGAAGTGCTGGTACAAGTTTGCCGATATCTGCTTCAACTAAAATAGGATAGGCAGCCTAAGGAGCGATGTTACTTTCAGTGGAACTGAATCATTGCCAACCTAATCAACGGATTTCTTCAATGGCGTGATGTAGAGCTGTGGGGCACACCAAGTGTAATGATGGTCTGGGGGTGGCGCACAAGAGATAAAACTACGTACACTTCACGGAGTGCTCAATTTCCAGTACCTCTTTCCTAAAATAACCAACAATGTCATATTCGCAATCTGAGGCTTGTCGCCGTGCACCTGGACCAAATCGTCGTCATGCACGCGTACTTTGTCTGCACTACAGACGTCATTCTGCGCGATGACTTAGAACCATGACTAGAGTCTCTCATAACAGCAGCTCCGAACAGAGAACAGAAGGGATTCTCCTCCCCCCATCTGAAGATTCAGCACTGCGAGCAGTCTCGTCTCGTGTCCCTACTGCCCACAAAAGCCCCCTATTTGAGATTCGAAAAACCCAATATGGTGGCCGAGGATGTTTTGCCGTGACGGCAATACCAAGTGAAACGTCAATTCATACATCTCTGTTCCCTTTCGGGAGCTCTGTCACACGTCCATTCCGTAAAGAAGTATGCATGTGGTGTTTCCACTACGATCACGGACGGACACTCAAGCTGCGAATTTCAGAGAAACTCTACTTCTGCAGTGATAACTGCCGCCGCGAGTTTGCGGAGCACGATCCCAAACGCCTACTTACCGATGTTTTGCTACACTTGGAATCCAAATTTACCCGCTTGGAGGGCGAAATCAATGAGGAAGACGTGCCGTCAATCCATGAGATAGACGAGCAAATAATCAGCAGATGGCAGCTGATGCATGTGTGGGAGGAGAAGCTTCACAAAACAAAAAAGTCCAAACACGACAAGTTTCTACCCCGAATCACAAAGGAGGACTACCTCGAGATCAAGTACGTGTTCGCAGTATTGCATTGTGAATACAGAATCCAGAGCGGGATCCTGTCTGAAGAGGAGATAAGGGAGAAAGCGGCATTTGACATGCTTCAGCTGAGCGAGCTTGACAAGATCTACAAGTATCCCTACCTTCTTCCTGCGTACATCAACATCTACAAGACCATCAGAGTGCTTGCACCGCCAGAATACCTACCGTTCGTAACCCAGCACCATATCCGGGATATCATTGGCCGCAATCTCACGAACGCATTTGGGATCTGGTCGCCAGCAATTCATGAAGACGAGGAGCGAGAATTCTTCGGGTTCGGCGTGTACCCGTCAGCATCGTTTTTCAACCACTCATGTGCATTTAATGTCAAGAAAGTCAGACATGGGAGAGCGTACGAGTTTATTACATGCCGAGATGTGGCCAAGGGAGACGAACTTTGTATCAGTTATGGGTTGACCGGGCTGGAACCTGTGCAAGACCGTCAGAATTTGCTCAAGGAGTGGTTTTTCAAATGTGGGTGCCCTAAATGCACAGCAGAGTTGAGAAGCATGAGAAGGGAAAACTCAGAAAGCAGGCTGCAGAAATGAAGAGTTCAGTTTGTACATTTTGAGTTAACACCAACGAAGACATCTCCATATATACATCTAAAAATCTCAAAAGCCATACCCATTCCATCCTCATTAATCTTTTTTCGTGAAATCGACTTTTTGGAACGCCGCCTTGAATTTCTCGCACTCGTCAGTTTCCTGGGCCACAGTTTGCGTGCACCGGTTCCACCTGACTCTTTTGGGAAGCCTGAGGTGAAAAGCTAGCACACGACGTGGAAACTGAAGATCGAGTGACTCACCTGGCCCAATTCCAGACACGAAGTTCACAATGCTATCGCTAGTGTGCACTCTGAATTGTACATACTCTTTGGTGGCCAATACCTCTCTGGCCTCAGGCAGCTCTTCCACATTGGTAAACTTGTGAAACGCCAACTTCGTGTTATGTGCTCTGTCGTTGTTGGTGCCCTCTCTGTCAGTGAGCGCTCTTTCAAAAGTGTCTAAAGCATCCTCCTCTGGAACGGCAATGCACTGGACATGAAAATGCACACTGTCAGGTTTGCAGATTTCGTAGCTCACCAACACGTGCCCTAGAGGCTTGTACATACTTGAAAGGGAATTCTCAAATTTGCTGATGTCTTCTCGAGCCTCCACGCTTTCGACCTGGGGGACGTGCTCAATCGGGATGATAATGGCATGGCCCGAAAATCCAAGCTTCCCTGGCAATGGCAAGGGCCCTTTTGCAACTGTCATGTAGCTCTGCTGCGAAATTGCAACTATCATGTGCGTTTCAAGTTTAGGGTTAGAGAGGCAGAAAAAGCACTCGGAGGGTGCCACAACTTTGGCCCTTTTTGGCTGAACGTCATCCTCGTGAATAGGCTGTAGCCTTTTGGATCCAGACACCTCATCCCCAACACTTTCTGTCTCCTCGGACAGAGCGTGATGCTTAACATCATATGGGTTGGGAAACACTTGGTCGGGCACAGAAACGTGTTCAACATCAAGCCCAAAGGCGTAGAACCATCTCTCATTAGAGCCCTGCTTTCCAAGAGATATGAATCGCCCAAATCTCTGATTGTTCCAGAGAAACACTGGATGCTCGTGGAACTTTCCGATCTCAGTTCCAGCGCAGAAGTGGTACATTGGCTGGGTAGCACGAGCAACAGCATCAACGCTCTTGCTACTAACTAGTGTCATATTCTGAGTTCTTGCTATGCTGGACGACCACTGGAACGTGACCAAAATGTCAACTTGGTGAACCTCAACATTGGCATCGGCGTTGTGGGCAAGGAATCCCAAGGAGGCGCCAGACGGGAGCTTGAAGCTAGACCAATCTTTCGAGCAGTGAATCCAGTTGTTGGGGAGTGCAGAGTCCTCCTCTTTGGGGGCATTGTAGTAGACAGGCACATCTAGGGCTGGAGTATCTAGGCTCACTTCAAGAGCTATACCCAATAAGATGACCGCTTCAAAGGGACCGTTCTTCTGGTTCTGAGCATTTATTTTGCCAACGAGGCCAGGGACATCATCCGTTTTGGGATGTAGCACAAGAAACTTGGATTTGGCCATGGTGTGGAGTACTCATCTCGGTACTGCATCTGGATACCTTCTCCAGGTGGAGGGCAGATGTGCAATACTGCTAGCTCTGAGCGCTAAAAAAGCTCCCTATCCATTTTTGTTCAGCTGGAGGTGCACGTAATCTTGAAATCCACAGGATGCTGGGCATTATTTGGACATTCCTTCGAGTTGCCGCATTCCAGCATACTCTAATCTACTTAGCCGTGTAATTTTCGGGGGCTCGCTTGCAATGACTTATTCTGTTCTGCATGATTCTATTCCCTCTACCTTTTTATATTTATTCTCTTCTATAATCTCAATTTCACTCGTGTCTTTGCCGGGTCGGTAGCTGTAGGGCTTCTGCCCTCTCACGTGACTTTCTCTGCGCGCGTGCAGTGCTGAAAATTTTGCCTACCCTCTCACGAAAAAAACGCACTTCTCTCTCAACTCTAACACAGCATAATAGGAAAATGGGTAAATCGTATGTTGAAACACCGCCACGGCAGCCGTCCAGATGATTAAAAAAGCGTCCACGAGAACTCAAGACCAAATTGTTCCCCGATTCCTAGCGTCGTTTTCTGATATCCTAGAGGTATTCAATCTCCATTCCACAACGACAAGAAAACCACCACAGACCCCTGTGCACCCGCTCAGAACACCCATCCAATCATCCTCGCAATGAGCGCATTATTCATTTATCGCCGGCTGCCACTCGTTAACCTCCTCAAACCTCCCATACTAACATATTAGGCGTGGATACAGATCTGGTACTCGTTACATGTTCCAGCGTGACTTCAAGAAGCACGGGGCCATTGCTTTGACCACTTACTTGAAGACGTACAAGATTGGCGACATTGTTGACATCAAGGCCAACGGTTCCATCCAGAAGGGTATGCCCCACAAGTTCTACCACGGTAAGACTGGTATCGTTTTCAACGTCACCAAGTCTTCTGTCGGTGTTATCGTCAACAAGGTTGTTGGTACCAGATACATTGAGAAGAAGTTGAACTTGAGAGTCGAGCACGTCAAGCACTCTGCTTGTCGTCAGGAGTTCTTGAACAGAGTCAAGCTCAACGCTCAGCTCAAGAGAGAGGCCAAGGAGAAGGGTGAGCAGGTTACTTTGAAGAGACAGCCTGCCCAGCCTAGAGAGTCGAGAGTTGTCAAGACCGAGGGCAACATTCCTCAGACCTTGGCTCCTGTTCCATACGAGATCTTCATTTAGTTTATAAACGTCTGAACTGTGAAACGAAATTACGTAGACTGGCATGGCACATGGGATGTTATGGTCGTGAACGACGGAGTTTTCTGGGAGAACACCTCGAGCTTCTCTCGCCCACCATCGTTCACCTCAGGAGTGTGAAAAAATTTGTAGTGAAAAGTAGAGTTCGTACGATTGGATGGTCGTCGACTTCAGCCCTTTTGCTGAGTATGGTGAAGACAGTGAGGCAGTTTCCACAAAATGCTCGTCCGCTTGTGCACCTTTCAAGTCTAGTTTGTCGGGTCTAGAGCCGGTCAACTCGTCTCAACTGGTTTAGTTTCGGCCACCATTCCGAGCCAGCTTTCCGTTCGTAGCCACCCATCAATCTCTTCAAATACTCCCAACATTGAGGTTGGTGCGGCCAGTTCTTGGTTTATAACTCTACCACCTTCACACTCTCTCTACTGTACTACGCCCGAACCAAATAGCATGTCGCCCAGTCACCCTAGACTGCGCATTCACACTACATTAAGCTCAGGGGGCCTCCAAAAATTGGGTCAGAAACTCTCTCAGCGTTTGTAAAAGTAACAAGGTATGTTGCGCCAAACACCGTCCCCAGGCAAACCCAAAATCCCGTCAAGGAAGTATTCCTCCGGGGAATCCAGCCCGAAGACCGAACTCAACCCAGAAGGGGAATGGTATGGAAATTACGCGAGTCTTCATCATATGTTATAAAACTTGGAAGGTCATATGAGGAACGAAAAATGCGAATCGGTCCGCTTATGTACTGGCGGTGGTGCGGGTAACATGCGCATCTCACCTCATCTCTCCATTCTGTAGAGGTGATACTGGAACCAAAATGGCCAAACGCAAGACAGCAACGAAAGAGAAGAAATCCTCAAATAAGAGAACCAAGAGCGAGGTGTCTTTTTTGAGCGCTGGCGAGTTGGAAACACTCAAATCCGACATTCTAGAGCAGCAAAAGCTCAATAGCATCGTGCCCTTGGTGAAAGAATATGAGGTGCTCAAGAAGCAGGGTGAGAATGCAGATGCTGACACTGAGACCGCTCTTCGTCTCCTCACAAAGACGCTTTTTGAGATATTCCAACAGTTGATAAAAGACGGCACCACCAAACCCAGTGAAGACGAAAAGAAGCTGCTCATTGCGAAATGGACCAGAGAAAAGTATGTCGCATTCCAAGACGAGATCTGCTACTTTATCAAGAGCGGCCCGGAGCTGTCTCTTCAACTTGACGCTTTGGACGTGATGTTGGGGCTACTTAGGGCTGAGAGCCAAAGCTTGACGAGATTTGCCCAGAAAACCTACGACAGGTTGGTCGCTGCTGTGTTGGTGAGCGATAGCATTGGTGTGATAGAAAACTTCGTTGCCAAATACGCCAAATACTGGGACTTGCAGCTCTGGTTTCCGGATGCTGTGAGACACTGTCTCGAATCGGGAGATTCTGCCAGTGCTGTCTACTCAAACTTCGTGAAGATCATCGAGAATAAGCTGTTGTTCGTTGCGGATTTCGACAAACTCCAAGAGGCAAAGTACTGGGCTTATCCACCAGCTCAGGCCGACTACAAGAAGAAGTTTCAAACAGCTCTTCTTCAGGTGATTGGCGGTGCGGATATCTCTGCCACCCAGTATAAAGAGCTTTTGCTTATTCTTCACAAGCGGGTGATTCCCCTCATGCTGACACCTTCTCGACTCATGGACTTCCTTACTGATGCATACGACCAGGAAGAGGACGAGATCATTCCGCTTTTGGCGCTCAACTCACTTTGGGAGCTCATGAAAGTGAGCAATCTCGAGTACCCTGCATTCTACACGAAGTTGTACTCCCTACTCACGCCAAACTTGATGGCCACACGGTACAGGCTGAGATTCTTCCGGTTGTGTGATTTGTTCTTGACATCCACGCACATTTCATCTGCATTAGTGGCATCATTCATCAAAAAGCTTGCCCGTTCAGCGTTAACGGCACCTGCGCCAGCCGTGGTGATCATTATTCCCTTCATTTATAACCTCTTGAAAAGACACCCCATGTGCATGGCTTTGGTGCACAACACAGATGTTCAGAAATTCAACGACACTTTCGATATCAACGAGAGTGACCCGCTCAAAACGGGCGCCATAAAGTCGTCGCTCTGGGAACTCGAGACCATAATGTCCCACTACCACCCCAACATCGCCACATTGGCGAAGATCTTTAAGGAGCCATTCAGGAAGCCTAGCTATAATATGGAGGACTTCTTGGACTGGACGTATTTAACGCTTCTTGAAAGTGAGCGTACCCGTAAGTATCGTGGAGAGGTTGCGGTAGAGTATGAGGAATGGGATGCGGTTTTTGAGAGTGAAGAGAACGAGGACAGTCGGGCGTTTGTTGTGGGATGGGTGTTGTGATAATATGAAATGCATGAAGCGGTAGAGAATCGGTAGAGAATTTGCTGGCCCGCCCGAGTTGTAAGATTTGTGTTGGAAGGTATTAGAATAAACGTACGATACAAGCTGCTGTGAACGGAATTTCTGCAAATGCTGACTTTGCAGTCTCATGCAATTCGTGTACAACATGCATTGCACTTTTGCAATATCTCTACAACAAGTGCTGTTCAGTGCTGCCAGATGGTGCCATAGGATGTTCTGACAATCTTTCCTCGCAAACTACTCGATTCTCAATGCCATTTTGCTGAACTAGAATTGAGGACTAATCACTCAGAACAGGATTTTCTGGCAACTCATCCCTTTTATCAATTCTTGCCTTGCTCACCTAGTTCTCACATTTTGGCAGACGCGCGCAGTCTCCTGGTAATTAGCCCTAGCCGTCAAACAAATACAACCACGCCGAATCAGAGAACGCATCAATAACCGCCGAATACCCAAAAACGAGGAGTATAACAACATCGTCATATACAAAAAATACACCGACTTGCCCTGTGCGCACGGCCCACGTCACTCATCGCCGCTGCACGTAATTTTCCCAATCCGGACACGCGCCGCACCAGGCCCCAGTGCGCGCTCCTTCGTGCCGTTAAATTCACCTCACCAACTTTTATCCCGGAAAGTTTCTCTCACGAATTCACACACAAAATGGACGCCGACTTCAGTGCTCCAGTGGACGCCGTCTTTGGTGACCGCGTGCGCCGGTTCCAGGAATTTCTCGACCACATTGCCGCCGACGGCTCGTCGTACCGTGTGGCCATCAAAGACATGCTCACCAAAAACAAATTCAGGCTTCCTGTCTCGGTGGACGACATCCGCTCATTTGATCTCGAGCTCTGGACAGGTCTCCTCTCTACGCCTTCCGACTTTCTTCCTGCGTTCGAGCGAGCATTGAGAGATACGGTGTTGACCATCTACGACCCATCAGATGCTCGTCTTGAGCCAATGGACGACAACCAGCAGTTTTACGTGGCGCTCAGCGGAGCGCTCGGCGACCACCACGTGACGCCCCGGACCATCTCGGCCGGCGACTTGTCGAAAATGGTCGCAGTAGAAGGAATCGTCACACGGGCCTCGCTAGTGCGGCCCAAGGTGGTCAGATCGGTGCACTACGCCGAAAAAACCGCACGTTTCTACGCCAAGCTGTACCGCGACAACACCACGTCGTTCGATGCCATCACAACCCCCGCCGTGTATCCGTTGGAAGACCCCGATGGAAACAAGTTGACGCCCGAGTACGGATTCTCGACATACCGCGACCATCAGAAAATCTCCGTGCAAGAAATGCCCGAAACGGCACCTGCAGGCCAGTTGCCTCGGTCCGTGGACGTGGTGCTTGATGACGATTTGGTGGACTTGGCCAAACCAGGCGACCGAGTCCAGGTGGTTGGCGTATACCGCGCAATCGGCGGCGGTGGCAACAACACCGCATCTTTTAGAACTGTCATTGTAGCCAACGGCGTGTACCCCATGCACGCGCGGTCTACCGGCGTGGCAGCACACGAGAAACTCACCGACCACGACGTCCGCAACATCAACAAGCTTGCAAAGGACGAAACGGTGTTCGACGTGTTGGCAACGTCGCTTGCGCCGTCTGTGTACGGGCTCGACCACATCAAGAAGGCGGTGCTCCTCATGTTGTTTGGCGGGCTGGAGAAAAACCTCGACAACGGTGCCCATCTTCGAGGCGACATCAACATTCTCATGGTGGGAGATCCGTCCACCGCGAAGTCGCAGATGTTGCGTTTTGTGCTCAACACCGCGTCGCTTGCCATCGCCACCACCGGCCGTGGTTCGTCGGGTGTAGGTTTGACGGCAGCAGTGACTTCAGACAAGGAGACAGGCGAGCGCCGCTTGGAGGCAGGCGCCATGGTGCTCGCAGACCGTGGAATAGTGTGTATTGACGAGTTTGACAAAATGTCCGACGTCGACAGAGTCGCCATTCACGAGGTGATGGAGCAGCAGACCGTCACTATTGCCAAGGCAGGAATCCACACCACTCTCAACGCCCGGTGCTCGGTGATCGCCGCCGCCAACCCAGTGTTTGGCCAGTACGACGTGCACAAGGACCCGCACCGCAATATTGCGCTCCCGGACTCGCTTTTGTCGCGTTTCGACTTGTTGTTTGTGGTGACGGACGACGTCAACCAGACAAAAGACAGAACGATCTCGGAGCACGTGCTCCGCATGCATCGCTTCATTGCGCCGGGAATGGCCGAGGGCGAGCCTGTGCGCGAGGTCAGCCAGGTGCTGCTTGCTGCTGGTGAAGAAACTCAGGACGACTCCAACGACCCGCAGCCGGTGTTTGAGAAGTTCAACTCGCTCTTGCACGCGGGTGTGGCGGCACAGCACGCGGCCAACATCGTGCTGATTCCGTTCTTGAAGAAATACGTCCAGTACGCCCGCCAGAGAATCAAGCCCAAGCTCACCAAGGGCGCCACCGACCACATTGTCCTCACCTACAAGGCGCTCAGAAACAACGACGCCAACGACATCAGCAAGCGCACGGCGCCGGTGACCGCCCGTACCTTGGAGACGCTCATCCGGTTGTCCACTGCTCACGCCAAGGTGAGATTGTCGAAGGTGGTGGAACATCAGGACGCTGTGGTGGCCGAGGAGATGTTGCGCTACGCGCTTTTCAAGGAGACCCCCAAGTCGCAGAAGCGCCGCAAAATTATGACTCCACAGTCCGACGACGAGGACGAAGACCCCGAACCAGAGCCGTTGCTTGACGAAGAATCCGAGTCAGACAGCGACTTGGACTACGAGGAGCCCGATGCTGCCGAAATTGCCCAAGCCGCGGAGATTGCGCACGCCGCCGTGGGCTCGCCGGCCGAACAAGAGACCCCTCTGCCCGACGTAGTAGAAGACTTGGACAACTTGCACATCCGCGATGCACTTCGCGAGCAACCGCACGAAAATGTCGGCACCGGCGCCATCAGCCACGAGCGATATGCCAAGTTCCTCCGTTTGATGAACCGCATCATGCAGTCGCTGTTGTTTGAGAACGAGTCCGGCTCGTGTGCGTTGGATCTTGTTCTTGAGACGCTCAACAACGACATGGAGCAAGAGGAGGTGTTTGGCGACTCGGAAATCGAGGCGGCTCTCGAGCAGATGCAGGCAGAAAACAAGTTGATGTTGGGCGAGGGCAAGTTGTGGAAGATCTAGGTACTAGGGTGTATATTAATGGGAATGGCTTATTAGAGACGCAACCGGGCTGGGCCACGGCGGACGGGCATTCTGGGGACTGGCTTCTCTTTCTACTCATCTCTGAAATTCATTCTTCATGGATCTGTTCATTCTTTTGTCTACACCTTCACCATCAGCACCGTGCAGGAGCTCATCAGATGAGTTCAGACTTCGATGTGGCCGAAGAGGACGAGCTCCTCATGCACAATTACACCACACTACCCTCCAATTGCAAGAAATACTGGCGCAAGCGCTACGACCTCTTTTCCCGTTTTGACGACGGCGTCTGGCTCACCGCCGAACTATGGTACTCAGTGACCCCAGAAATCACGGCCCAATTCACAGCACGCCTAGTTAAAACGCTTCTACCGAATGCAAAGAACATTCTTGATATCTGCTGTGGTGGTGGGGGAAATACAATCCAGTTTGGTCAGGAATTCGAACTGGTAGGAGGCATAGATGTACGACCCAATAACGTCAAGTGTTCTGAGCACAATTGCTCTTTATACGGAGTGGAGAATGCGTGGTTTGTCTGTGGAGACTGGAACGAATTGTCAACGTCAACGGACTGGATCCCCAGTCATATCCTGACGAAGTTCGATTTTGTCTTCTGTTCCCCGCCGTGGGGAGGTCCCAAGTACAAAGCGCAGGAAGTCTTTGATTTGACTACGATGGAGCCTTTCAATATTCTTGACCTCTGCGAGAGCATATCCCGATTCGCCGATCATTTTGGCTTGTTCTTACCTCGCAGACTGGACCTCACTCAAATCAGCGAGGTGACCAAAAAGTTGTACGGAAAGACCGCAAAGACTCGTATTGTCTATCTTTATGAGTATGACCACCTCGTTGGCTTGTTAGCTATTTTTGGGAACTCGTTCTCTGTCGAAATATGAGGTCGATCTGAGCAATCGGGACAGTTTACGCAAGAAGAGGCAACGATGCGGCCGCAAAGATCATTGAATTCTTCTTCGAGTTCCTTGCCATCTTTTCAGTCGTCAAGAAAGCTCCAAGATGCTACTTCCAAGCGTCTCACAAATAGTTCGTGGCTTATGGTGTAGACACCAGTCTGGATGGACTATCAACAGTGCATAAAAACAAGGCAACATCACCGGCCGCCACCAGTGAGCTTCTGTAATACATAAAAAGTAAGTTGAAGTAATTAGAGAAGCGTAACCGGTCTGTAGTCACTCCTTCAAGAGCCAAAAATGAAGCCCGATGCGGGGCTCGAACCCGCAACCTTTTGATTGACCTTATTAAGATTAAGAGTCAAATGCTCTACCGATTGAGCTAACCAGGCGACAAGGAAAGCCCGATGCGGGGCTCGAACCCGCAACCTTTTGATTGACCTTATAAAGTTTAAGAGTCAAATGCTCTACCGATTGAGCTAACCAGGCTTTCTTGTTTTTCGTTTCTGTTCATGTTGGCCATACGTATATATTTTAACTTTTTGGAGAAAAATCGGGAAATTTGGATTATAAAAGCTCTATTTATAAATTAGTACACTTCTTTTACATTATTCTGAAATCGTAGCTCCTAAAGCTGCATTCTGGCGTACTTACCACTCAACCCTATTCTCTGTGAGCCCTCTGATCGTAGCAATGCCGAAAAAGGCACATATCTCGGTCCAGAAACGGCCAAACTTGCAGCTTGTAAGATTTCATTCACTACGCGATGGTTCCCTGTTCCGTGTATGCTCTATATATGCTAATTCATACCGGCCATGGCCAGCATCTCCTCGAGCACCGCCGTATATAACTTTTCCTCCTCATCCGAGACATCAAATTCTCTCACATTGTCACGCGTGAGAGCATTCGTCCGGCCCACATCCTTCAACAAGATTCTCATCCACCCTCTTTCGCCAGCTCCAAATGTCATTGTGTAAGCTTCTCCCGTCTGGTTGGCTCTCGCAGTACGACCAACACGATGCACGTACTCTCTGGGAGAGTTGGGCAAGTCATAGTTAATCACATCATTAATGGATGCAAGATCCATACCACGAGCAATCAAGTCAGTACCCACCAACACATGAGTACGGCCCTCTACAAAATCGCTGAGAATAGATTTTCGCAACGACGGCTTGTTGTTGGTAGAGTTGATGTATGCTGTGGTTATGGGTGTACTGCTCATACGACTGAAGAGCAACTCCAACATTTTCGCTAGCCGGAATGTGGCTTCGTTAGACCGAGCAAACACCAATACATGAGATAACTTCGAGCGCGCAAGCAAGAATTTTGCCAATAGTAACGGCTTGTGAGACGACTGTTCGAGACGGAAGGAAAGGTGATGCTCGAAAAGCGTGCTGGGTACCGAGTACATTTCTGGGGTGATGTCCTGGGTAGTGTTGACAATCAAAAGGCGAGGCTTGACGAATTTCAAAAGCGACAACTTGCCTGCATCCGTAGTCAAGGTAGCGGAGAAAATAAGCTTCTGCGGCTGCAACGACCATGTGTTAGCCTTGTTGGCTCCTGGTTTCTGAAACTTCTCTATGCTGGAAACGACAACCTGACACCAATTTTGAAATGATTCATTGAGGAGCCTATCAGCCTCGTCAATCACCAAAAATCTGAGCGCCTCGAAGTTGAAAGTTCCATGGGAAAGATGTTCCACCAATCGCCCCGGGGTGCACACCACGATGTCTGGTGTCAGCGAAGACAATCTCGAAATCTCCTCACGCACCGAGTATTCATTCGCCAAACTAGACACTGTGAGCGATGTGCCACGGGCCAAGTCTCGTAGAACCTGAGCAACCTGATTGACAAGAGGCCGTGTTGGGACCAAAATGACGGCTCTCAATCGCTGTACTAGGCGGCCCTGGAGAGCCTCTATAATCGGAATCAGGTATGCAAGCGTCTTACCCAGACCAGTAGCAGCGTTTACTAGCACGTCGCCTCGGAAGTCGGGGGCTAGTCTGTTCCACTTTATGTCTTCGAGTAACACATCTAGTACACCAACCTGTACAGAAAAGGCACTTTCGAACCCCAGATGCTCGAGATTGGCCTTCAATTGTGGTGAAAGACTAAACTCGCCAAAACTGCGCCGCGTGTCCGGCGAGATACGGTGGGGTGTAGCAAGCCAGTCGAGATTTTGTTGATGGTCTCTATGTGAACGGAGCTTTTCCTCTTTGGGAAGCTCTGGTTGGGGAAGAGGTGCCAAGTCGTAGGTTTCGCCCTCGATCTCGGACTCGTCTGAGTTGTCCTCGGCAGCTTCAGCCATACGTGCTTGTTCAAGTCTCAGAAACACCGAGCGGTGCTTGGACTGGTACAGAGGGTCAGCAGCAGCTTCGCTCTCCGTTTCTTGTTCGTTTTTGGCTTCTGAAACTTTAGGGGTTTCTGCTGGTTTGGGGCTAGTCTCTTGAGCCTGATCGGAACCAGAGTCAGACTCAGACTCAGACTCAGACTCAGACTCAGACTCAGAATCAGAATCAGAATCAGAATCAGAATCAGAATCGGACTCCGAGCTGGAGCTTTCGCTCGACGAAGTAGCTTCGTCCCTAAGGTCTGAGATTTCCTCAATGTCTTCCTTTTGTGGGATTTCTTCGGCGTCGGGCTCCTGCGATGCCTCAACTTCTTTCGACTTCTTCGCGCTCACCGACACCGCTTCATCATCCTCGTTCGGCAGGTCTGCCTTGCGTTTCCTATTGAGGAAATTTTTGAGTTTATCGCCAGAACCGCCGCCGCCAGGCGTATAACGCTGGGCAAACATGGAGAGTAGGTGGATTCGAGATGGGGTCACGTGCGCGAAAAGTCGCACTCCACGAACCTCGATCACTGGGTTGGAAAACTGAACACCTCCATGAGACCGGCACTCCATATCCTTAAGGGCAGACTGGCATGGAAAGGGCCACATGTGGTTCCGTTACCCGTGGCCAACGCAATCAAAACCGGCACTCCTATTCGCACCAACGCCCGTGCATGCACAATATTGCCCCAGTTTGTGGGACTCAAATTCCAGGTTCACAACGGTAAAGAGTACGTGGAGATCGAGGTATCTGACGAAATGGTGGGCCTGAAACTTGGAGAGTTTGTTCCCACGCGGAAGAGATTCTCCTACAAGTTCTCCAAGAACTAGCGCATGGGGACGCAATGTCTGCGGTATAATGAGGCAGCGGCGTGTACATAGAATGAAGAAACATGAAATATTTTGGCGAAGCTTTGCGGTGTAGAGCAACTAGCAGTCAATGTATCGTGATTGTCAAAGCTGTTGGGGTTAGGGTCTGGGTGTGTTACCAGCTGTTTGCAAAGCGCTTTCGAGTCAAGGAATGCGCAGTCTCAGACTCATATTTGTCTTCACACGCTCTGACGTTGTTACCAGAAAAATCGTTGCCTCGAGTGAGTGCAAGTGGTCGAATCCAGGCTGCGCTGACCAGTCGGCAAGCCAATCTTCTCCTTTGCAGATCTTGCAGGGAGGTAGTGGCTACGACAGCGACTTGCATTACCCCCGATCACGCGGAGTAAACGCCAGAAGCCTTTCCTGGCGAAGCTCACCCGTCCGGTCAATCACCGGCCACATTCCCCAACCGTTCAAACGCAACACCAAGCACGTGGCATTGTCGTCTCCACCAATATCTTCCACAAACTTCACAACCTCCTCAGCGCAAAACTGCGGCGTTGCTCGTTGGTGACCTCGAAGATTGAAGTTCACCATAATGATATCTGCCACCTCCTGGTCAGTGAGTTCATTAGTGACGCCATCCGTGCAGAGGATAAGAAAAGCCTCGTCTCCGCCAAGACCCCCGACCGTGTGTAATTTGATTTCTTCAGGAGTGAGCACCTTCAGCACTGTGGAAGCATCGCCAATCACATACTGCGACACTTCGGGCTCTGCAGTCACGCCCATCTCCTTGAATTTCAAGTCACCAAATGCTCGAGTGTTGGCAAGCGAAATAAACCGTTCCTCGCCAAAGGAATCCGTCATGAAGTAGCTGGACAGGTACCGTCTGAGCCGCGACGACTCAATCGGGTTGGACGGATGGTGGGGGTTTGTTAGGGCATGTGCTTCGCCATTGCGGTCAACAATAATGGCCTTTGTGTCGCCCACATGGCTCACCGTGAGCTTAGACACCGTCTTGCGGTTGAAAAAGTAGTTTTCAAACACGGGTTTGAACTCGTTGCTGAGCTCAGAATGGATGGTCTCAAGGTACACAGAAGTACACGTAGAACCCAGCTGGTTATCCTCCTGCTGGAAAAACTCGTAATCCGCCTGTAGAAATGCCATGGGAAGTCGGAGGGTGAGGTCGTCGCTCACATCGCCCAACTTGGCAAGCTCGGATATCTTCTGACTGCTCTCTTTCCACTTTTCGAGATTTGCCTCGCGATGCTTGTACCACCGGCGCCAATAGCCGCCGACATTTTTGGCGTACAATTTGATGAGATCCTGTTGCGCTTGCGGATCACTAACAAGCGGGTCGGACTCCTCCACAACTCGGCCAAGATTGTCGGTGAGAAAACTCAGGCACTGTTCGCCGCCATGGCCGTCAAATATGTTGAAATTGAACACAGGTTCGCCCGGTAAGGTCAATACACACGCACTGTATCTGTCCTCGTTGTATGGTCTGTTGACCCGGGAGGAGTAGTGGCCCAAATGCGACGGGCTTTTGAGAAGAGGAACCTTCAATTTGCATGTCTTGTATGGCACTTGCTTCCCTGATGACGAGAGCTTGGGTGAAGATGTTCTATCTATTGAAGTGAACGATACGGCATTCGAGAGCTGCCGAAGGCGGCTCGGGAGCCGCAAAAAGCGTGGGCCAATTATTTTAGATGTGGGATTTCAGAATTTGGCCACGTTGAGCAGAGCCTGCTTGCACACGGCCACAGAGCCGAAAAAGTAGTAGTTGATGATAGTTGAGCCAACCCTGCATGAAGGTTGCGCATGTGGGGGAGGAGCTCCGGGACGGAGAAAGTGGAGATTTTGAGGATTTTGCGAACTCAGAAGAAGATGGAGTAAAACAAAATCCAACTTTCTACCCTATTGAAGGCTAGTGGGATTGAGAATTTGGGGGATTCCGCCACGAAGTCGATCTCTGAACCTAGCTAGTCTTTATGCGCTTACAGGGCCCGTAATGTCACCGCGCCAACTGGAGAACCAACAAGGCCATCAAACACGCAATTGCGACGGCACTCCGATACCGACTGCTCTGATCTGCTCTCCTCAGCAGTACTCTCGTTCCCGAAGGGTCCTTCCGTCAACTGGCTCTCAGCTTTTCTGGCTATCATTTCCTCTACAGTTAGTGGTTGTCTACACTGTGCTTCTGGTTCGTCAATTAGTCTAATCACAAGGCAGCCTTGATCTTGGGCACCAACCCGCCGGCGGAGTGCAAAGCCTGAACGTCGGAGTTGCCGCCGATGTGCTCACCGGCAATGAACACATTGGGCACGGTTCTCTGGCCCGTAAGCTCAAGCAAGGCCTCCTGGATTTCAGCGCCGTCGTCAATCGTGTCCAACTCCAAGATGTAAGCGTCCTTGGTGATGTCACCCACCGTGGTCTTGGTTTTGGTGCAGTATGGGCAGTAAGACTTGGAGGCAATGAAAATTGGCTTATCCTTAATCAAGGCTTCAACTTTCTGTTTGGTCTGAGCAGTTACCATTTTGGGAGTTCCGGTTGTAAATCGTTTGAGAAATGCAAGCATCAAAAGAAGCGCAGCAACGTAGGCGAACATGGCTTAAGTATGTCGAGGAATTGTGGCTCGGGCACGACCTGTGGCTGACTAATGGAAGAACACGGCGGAAGGGTCGGGCGAGAAGCAGTGACAAATCAATTGGGCTTCTTTGGGAAAATATTCTATTTCGTCAAGGGGCAATTGCCGCTAGGGTGGGGATACTCTGGCCTTGACAGCTGAACTTGGCACCATCTGGCATGAGACCCGGATGACGAACGACGACGACGAGAGCAGGCCGCGAACGTCAGAGCCACTCCATTGCGGAATTTCCAGCGAACATGATAGGATACCCCGCATTTGTTGCTGTGAGAATTCACTATCTGCTGCACTCATCAAAGTGTGGCCCGTCAGATCCACCAGACGTCGGAGTAGGAAAAGGTAAGCGATCTTTGACGTCAAAACTGCCATCGTATTCTTCATCCTATTCATACTCTTCATCCTCGCCATCCTCGCCATCCTCTTCATCCTCGCCATCTCCTCCATCATCGTATCAAATACGCCGTGCATTCCAGCCTTACTTAAAACGAGAGGCACCTTCACCAAAACACATACTTCAACCTCCCAGACGCGGCACCGCCAGATCACTCCACCCCGAACCTCATCTCACATCTCAGAACCTGGCCCGGCCAAATTCCTATTGCGGAGGCAGTCCGTTCTTCCAGTCGTGAAACATGCTGTGCGGAATGACCTCCACAGAGTATCCATCGGGGTCCTTGATAAACGCCAAGTTCTTCATGCTGCCTTGGTTCCACTTGACAGACCACGTGAGCGAGTCACCGTACTTGTCCTCAAGTTCCTGGCAGAACTTGGCAGGATCTTCACACAGCACACAGGTATGACCATAGCCTTGTAAAGCACCATTTTCCGTGGAGTTGCCATTGTGGTAGCCCTCGAAACTCTCATCGGTCTCCGTGCCCCAGTTGTGTGTAAGCTCGATAACTGCCTCACGGTGTAGACGCTGATCGTCGTTGGCATCTCCATCAGCAAATGCCGCGCCATGCGCGTAGCCAAGGAAATACAACGTGAACTTTGCGCTGTCAAACTTCTTTTCTGTAAGAAGCTTCATTCCGAGAACGTTCTGGTAAAAGTCCAACGACTTCTTGGGGTCACGCACACGGATCATCAGGTGGTTGAACTTGTAGGTGGAAGTGTCGGTATGACCCTCTTTCTTGGACTTGCCGTGCTCGACCAACTCGATCCAGTATCCGTCGGGATCAAGCGCAAACGCAATGTTGTGCTGTCTGCCCTGGGACAAGGTCTTCTTGAATTGCACGCCGTTTCCAAGCAAGTTTTTCTCAACCTTCTGAATATTATCGACTGTGAAGCAGATGTGGCCAAAGCCGCGATCCTTATCGCCGTTTCCATTATTCAACTTGTAGTCGTCGTCGTTTTCAACACCGTGGTTGTGGCAGAGCTCAAGCACACCCTCGCGAGCGGCCCAATTGACCTTTTCGGGCTGCTCGGTACCCAACATGTAGAGCGTGAAGCCATTGAGCTTGAAATGGCTGAGAAGCTTCATGCCGAAGTTCTTCTCATAGAAGGGCACGCTGACTTTGGGGTCCTTGATGCGGAGGCATGTGTGGTTCATGCGAAATGATGAGTCGATCGTAGCCATGTTAAAATTTGAGTAATTACGAGTGGGCGCGCAAGGTTTCGGATGTCTCGTCACCTGTCGCCGTAAATTGAGTAGATATAGCGTGAGCATTGCAGACCCGTACACCGCGCTCTGACTCTTCGCTTGCAATTTGCACTCTTGTCGTACCGTCGCTTAGATTGTCGCTTTCTGGGAATTTCTGCTGACACTGCCATGATAAGACCCGGCCAAAATTGGCTTTCTCGCTCCTTCAGCGCCTCTGCACTCCGATTGTCGGCTTACATTCCTCCTCAGCGTAAGACAGTGCAAGACATCTCGAGCCTATACCACAAAAAGCTGCCGATCTGTGTAATCACGGCATGGGACAGTATTACTGGCGCCCTAGCTGACAGCTCGGGAGCAGATATTGCCCTTGTTGGTGACTCTCTCGCGATGGTGGCCATGGGCTATGAAGATACCAACCAGCTACTGCTCCAGGAGATGATTTTCCATGCTGCAGCGGTAAATCGTGCCAATTCTAGCCTGCTTCTAATAGCCGATATGCCATTTGGCACTTACGAGAGTTCTCCCGGAAAGGCACTAGAGAGCGCCATTCAGATTGTGAAAGGATCTCGGGTGCAGGGTGTGAAAATCGAAGGCGGGGCCGAAATGGTGCCTACAATTGAGAAACTTGTGGGAGCAGGTATTCCTGTGATGGGACATGTGGGACTTACGCCCCAGCGACACAATGCCTTGGGTGGATATAAATTGCAAGGAAACACATTCGACCAGGCCAAGCGGATTGTGGATGACTGCCATGCACTCGAAAAGGCAGGCGTGTTTTCTGTGGTTTTGGAGTGTATTCCCAACAAACTTGCGCACCTCATCACAGAGCAACTCGGCGTTCCTACCATAGGCATCGGAGCAGGCCCGGGAACGGCGGGCCAGGTGCTTGTGATGGCTGATTTACTTGGTATGAACGATCGGACTCCAGCAAAGTTTGTGAAGCAGTACATGGACTTTTTTGGAGATGCAAGTGCCGCGTTGGCGCAGTATAAAAGCGAAGTGCAAAGTGGATCATTTCCAGATGCCGACACCCACGGCTACAAGATGAAGCTGCTGGTACTTGCGCAAGTTCGTGACTATGTTGGAAAGAGCTGATTGAGACTGAGAGCTCGCGCATTGAGTTGATGGAGAGGCGACGTGTAGAACTGGCTTCGATCTGTGGAGGTGGGTGATCTCGTCCTTTGTCGGGTCTTGTCGCCGCTATATGCAAAGTGTTGCTTCTTTCAAACTCTTTGGAGGCACTACGCTGAAAGGGGTGTTGGGGCTTAAAGAAATGTCGGAATGAGCTCCCAACATGGTGGCATCCGACTTCTGAATATTCCATGAGCAAGAAGTTCCCACTGGCTATCTTCAGGCTCCACAAGACTTTCAGGCGACGAATTTGGCAGTGAGGGCGCGGCATTTCGATTAAATAATGACGTTAGATTTATGAATTAAAAAACTACCCAGCATATGTGATCTCAATCTGAGCCACCCGCGCATCCAATGTAACGACGGGACTTCGAATCGAAATTTAAGACTCGAAGCGGGAAAATTCATCTCTACAACGCTCACTATTTCCAAAGGGGAATCGTGCTCCTAAGCCAGATATCACACATTTCTCGTTTCCAAAAATACGAAGAGGGGCGAGCTGGGAATCGAACCCAGGACCGCACCCACCCTAAGGGTGAATCATACCACTAGACCACACGCCCTCTCGTGCAATTATAAATCTAGAAGAAAGCTGTATCCCAACTGCCAATTCTGTTTTATAAGCAAAAAGTCGGAAAAATCATTTTCCAAGAGGACAGACCATTTCGACCGTACTCCTTGATCGAGAGAGGAGCGGTACTCAACCGAGATAATCGGTAAAGGGTGATTTCACGAAAAAGGCCAGGAAGAAGAGAAGGGGTGGAATCCAGTAGAGTGTTCGATTCTGGATGAAGCCACGTGTCTAGCTGGTGAAGTGAGATCCAGCAATGATGGCAATCGACCAAAGTAATGCAACCACTAACTAGTAGGTCTATGCCCGTACTATAGATAGTACCGGCCGCGATATAGACTGTAATACATGTTTAAAAAAAAAAACGGAAAATCAGAATAAATCATGTTCAAGGAAGGTTCAAAGGAGAGATGTTTCACGTGACGATCAACCCATCTTAAAACCCCGAAATCCCACGAAAGACTTATCGCAAGTTACCATAACCAAGCCTCAACGAGAATATCCCGTAAAACGTCCCCCGGAAGGGCTTCTTTCTGGCCTCGATGGATGCAGTATGGATTTGCTAATTCCGGTTGCTTGCATGACGTGGGAGAAGCGTTACTCAAGCCCCAAAAAGCTGGCACTGTGCAGAGTTTCTTTTCTACCAAAGTGTGCCAATCATATGCTTTGGGTTGTTGGGGTAATGTGAATTTATCCAAAAGTCAATATCCATTTCATCGAGGCGCCCTTGCTTACCTCAACGTGCTCTTCTCCGCATGCAATTTCCGACCGTGCAGGTGTCCATGCGCGGGAACGATGGCTTTCTCCCACACCGTGCGTTCACCTCCCACTTTGGGACAGGCAGTCCTGAATAGAAGCGATGAAGCGCCAATGTGAGTACCACTTGCAGAAAATCGAGCAATCAGAAATTTGAAATTTAGCCACAATGGCAAATAAAACTTAGAGTGAGGGAGGACAGGAAGCCATTGCGAGGGTGGCTAGAGCTGGAAGCATCCGCCCACAATAAAGTTGCCCGGATTGCAGTCCTAATTTGCTTATAGTAGCCATTGTTGGCCAGATCCCCCCGCGTATTCCACAATAGCCCTTGATATGCACTGGTAATAAAGGCAGATATTTCCGCGACAAAAGTGGTGTCGACCCCCTCTGTGAGAATCCCAATACCTACTCTCTTAACAAATGCGGATCGTTTCCATCCTAGCCTTGGCTGCCGCTGTTCAAGCCATCGATGAGTTCCATTCGATAGGTGCTGCTAAGGCAGTTCGTTTGAATGAGGACGCCCCATTCCAACCCAGTAACCCCATCATCGCTGCCAAGAGGGATTCTCAAGACCTTGAAGCCAGAGACATTGTGCCTTTGATTTTGAGCAGAACAATCATCTCCAGCTACTGTGCACTGGCCGAAACCGGCAAGACCACTCTTGTCCCCTATGTGACCACTGTTAACGGGGTTGTGACGACCAAAACGAGCACAGTTTGCGATTGCTCGCTCACGGCAGCCCCTAGCGCTGGAAGCAAGGCTGCTCTGTCTGTTGTTGTTCAGACAACCACCATCGATGGCGTCGTGAAGACAATCACCACCACTGTGTGCGAAAGCACGGATTCTGCGAAAACCGGCAACAACGTGGCTCCAATTGCAAGCCCAAACACCGTCCCTGCTGCTGCGGCTGCTCAAGGCACCGTTGTTTCTCCTGCTGCGGCTGCTCAAGGTACTGTGGTTGCTCCCGCTGCTCCTGGCAAACAGACTGTTGCTGCTGGGAATGGTGGACAAGCCCCTGCTGCAGAGACTTTACATTCCGTTGCGGCTGAGTCTGTTGCTCCTGCAGGTTCCAATACCGTGGATGGAGCTCAGCCTCAGGGTACTGCTCATGCGACACCCACTGCAATTGTCGTGAGTGCTAGCCCCTCCGCCGTTCCAAATGTCACACAATCGTTTGAGGGTGGTGCTGCTAGAGGTTTTGGTATTGGTGGTGTATTGGTGGCTCTCGGTCTTCTCTTCGTCTAGGCGGTTGTATTTCAGGGCGATCGGTACTTCTGATGATACCAATTCTTTTGTAAGAACAATGTAATGAATGATTCTGTTATAATTTGTTTTGTGGGCGCTGGTAGTTTCGTTCCAGGAGAACACAATATTGGGCTTCATAAAATAGTGTAACCGTTCAGGTGTGATGTTAGTGGATTGGTGGAATATTTGGCGTTCGCGCAACCAACGCAAAACGACGTTGGAAGGATGTGCGAAAGTGATGGTGACATTTGGAACACCAAAAATCGGAAAATGGAGGAAAGAGGCAAATTTTAACAACCAAATCTTTATTCGCATCTTGTTTCGAAAGTGGCGAATTGGTAACTGTAGCAACCTTTTTGACTCATCTGATCGGGAGCTAGCCACTCGAAGCACAAGGAGACTATGCGCAAAGTGTGGTGCCGAGAGGATACTGTTGGATGAGGAACCATTCTGTGACGAGGAACTCTCTTGGAACTGGATTATTTACGAGCTCCTGGATCTGTAGAAATCAGCAGCATTTGCGGTGGCACACCAACACCAACGGTAAGCGAGGTCACATTGTGGACATTACAGCACCATTGAAGATGACGCCCACATGGAATAGAAAGCTTGCTATCCAACAAAATCACCTGCCTATTGGAGCAGGGGCCCTACTTACCAGGTGAAAGGGAGCCGGAATCCGTCAAAACCTTGCGCTGAGCTACGGGAAAGGAAATTCACGCGGGTGTGCACGGCAGCTAAATATGTATGTATACTCGAGAGACTGAATGGAATCGACTTGCAGCGTGCATGATTCATTTCATTGCCTTCGAAGTATGTGAACTGCCAGACATAGCCGCCAAGGTGCAGGTGTCAGTGCACGACAAGAGCTTAGCCGCCTGTAACTTCTTGAAATTCGAAAATGGATGTTACTAATGAGAACAGAAAATTTAAGCAGATATTGCTTTTGTCTCATCACGAAAATCCATCAGCGTGGCCGTTACGTCATAATAAGTCTTTCCAGACACCAAGCCAGAACTGAGCGCAATAGCCAGTTTCCGCCATTTGCCTGTACTATAAATTGACAACTTAGAGCAAATGCATCAATGTCTAGAACCCTGCTTCTTTGGAGGCTCTGCATCGTCCTCCCTGGAATTATGGTGTCGGGTACATGGCCGTGTGCATGCCCAAAATCTCGATCACCTATTTGCAATGGAGTCTTCTTGGAAGTTGAGACTTGGGGTTCTACTCGATACTGGGGCGGGGGTTCGAGACGAGTTAATGAACTGTTTCGTGGAATTGGCAGCTCAAATCTCAAGTTCCTGTTCGGAAGTCCACATTCCTGATCACAAGGTCCTCTCCTGCGTTTAACGATAAGAACTGAGCCGAGAGATATTGTTTCCGATAAGCATACCTGCAGAGCCACTCTTGAGGCAATCGCTTGACTGATGTGAACCGACATTTCTCATTGATGCTGAGTATTTAAACGATCGAGATGCACAGAAATGTAGAATCAATATAATAATGAATTCAATTGAAACTTATTTTCTCACTGCTCAAGTGCGCAACAAGCTAGCGAGGGATGCATCAAATCCAAGGTGTCCCTTGAGAAAGCTTGTGTTACAAGCGAATTTACTTGATGAACTTGCTAACTATGCAAATAATCAAGGTCCAAAATATGCTGGAGACCATGAAGTATTGAGCCCAAGCCATTCATATTACAGTTTCCTGTCTCATTCTCCCAACTCATACCAAGGTTATCAGTCGCACTTCTTTGACAGATCAATGGGAGCACATATTTCTGAGGTGGAGTACTTCAGTGAATCAGATTCATCAGACTCTGAAGAGAGCTCTGATGATGACTATTATCTTTACTCTAGCGATGAGGAAGTCGAATATGAAGACGAATTGAAACCTTCGATCGACTCGTACACTGCAAGTTCTGACATTGCAATTGAGTAGCATAACCTAAGGTGCTGGACCCTAGTTTACTGTCAACTTTTGAATGCACATATTATTACAATTAACTCGTGGCCGAATTTATTACATCGTTCTGAAGGAAGAGACAGCCGTCGGCAAATTAGATGAGATAAGATACGTAGTGATTATTATCAAAATTAACCCCGAGACAAAACCTCTTTCGAGATTTGGACCGATGACCACTGCTTTATTTGTGGAAGATTGTGGTACACTGTTTTCAGAATGTATGAGTTTGCGTCTCTTCTTCCTTATGCGTTGAAAGCTCGACGTCAGCACTGATTCCCGCTTGAGCTGGCTCACAAATGCGATTCCACTAGCCATTTCCTCTCCATCATCACTCATAAGGGGCTTAATTGTAATGAACTGTAAAAGCTAACTGTGATCAAAGTTCCGAGTTATAAGCAAATTAAGGAAGGGTCTGGAGCTGAGAATTCACAGGCATGCCCTTCAAGGAGCCACACCAAACCATCCAGAGAGCTCATAACATTGGTGGAGAACCATTGTAATGATGCAAGCAGCAAGCAACGTTGATGGAGAAGTTCCTGTGGAGGGGATCCTCTGAGAAGTTGCCTGAAATCTTACTTCAAGAATACCGAGAATCTCAAGTATTTCTATTCCTGCTCAATAACGCTTTTGTGATAAGCAGCTGCTTGTCGCCTTCGAAATCCAGAAAAATCAGATCACCCCGCTACATAGTTCAATAAACGGCCCTAGATAGCAGCGCTAGAATTCACATCAAATCATGCGTCATGTACTTCGGATGCTCAACTCTTTATCCTGTGCGGAGAAGCAAAAGAAACTCCATAGCTGCGACGCTGTCTAGAGACACCTTTTGACGCTGCTGCATAGCATTCATCGCCTTACTTTTTAGTCACTACATTTAGAAACCTAACATTTGCATGCAGTCCAATTCGCTGGTTTTCCGCATTGGCCAATCGAGAATACAACCAGGGTACCGCATGCCTCGCGTATGTATCATGCAAGGCACCATTAATGCATTTCGAATATGCTTGCTCATGCAATAAGAGCTTGGTTTTATCTTCCAAAAATAGAGCTCTGTGGACGGAAGCCCCATACATGGTGAACTACTCTACTGTTTTACCTTGGAACGCCCTCCTCGAATGATCAATAGTAGATACCTGGAGCTTGGCTGGCCATAATCAGAACCACCCTCCTTTGTTGTGTCCCTCTTCAAATAGGCGTTCTTGCGCGTTTGCTGAACTAACTTTATCCCTAAATGCAAGTAATACTTCCAAATATGGACTCCGCAGGATTACGAGCTTGGGGCAGACAAAACGCTGGCAGCGGCAAAAGCGGCCTGAGAGTGCAGAATTATACAGCAGAGAGGACTAATTACCAGTGCATAGTTGATGGGGCCAAAAGAGCGACTTTTGTCCTTGTTGATAACGAGAGCGCGTTTTGGCTGCGAAATAACGTTCTACTATCTACATGCAGAACTGTGATGTTGGAAAGCACTCGACTCGAAAGGTCGAGGTCTCACGAGTCCCTCGAACAGAAAGTACAGTCCTCGCTTTAGAAAGGCTACATTGGGGGTCCAGCTAGACCATGCAACATGATTTGAGCTGCGTGGTTGTGCGCACAAACTGGAAAGCATGGCGCCATGAAATTTCCTGTTTCATTAAATGGAAATATGCATGTGCGCAAGAATTGCATCAGAGCCTTTATGCAAGGAGAGTCTTTTGACCCCAGATCGCGTGAAAGGTGGGTGTACTGTAAGTCTGAAGAGTGGTCCATCGGTTGATCGAGCGCAGAATGTATCCTTTTTCGTGAACACTATAAATTCAGAGCATCATAATTAGGCTTGCAAAACAAGAATGCCTTTAAAATGGAATGAGAATTATTCTCCTGAAGAAGTTGTCCACATTCCAAAAACCGGACTTACCAGAACGTTCTAGAAGCGATCTTCCCAAGTCATGATTTTAGAGTTCTGCCTTCAACCAGCATTGCATTCTCAGTTTTGAACAGCGTGCTTGAGAAGCCCTCACTGCATTGCATCTGCTCTACATCTAACATATTGACATGTATGTCTGCATGCTCAAGATGCAACCCTTTCAGCCCACTAAATCCTACGCGGTAATGCATATAGATATTTGACTTCCATTCTGTGACCGCTTAACTCTTAGACCCGGAATGAAGGATTTATTGCTGCTAGGAGATTAGAGGTTCAAAATTGTGCACTTGCGCAAAATTCAGTGGACGAGGATGTCTCATTGAATATAACTACCTTATCTCTTGCAAAACTATTAAATCCTGGGGCAACATACATCTTTATTCAATGCTCACAAAGAGCTAGAAATTCAAGCTAAAATAACAAGATTTTATCAATTAAAAACTATAAACCAAGCAAGAAACATCCAAGAGTAGAATGTGAGGAAAGCGGAGCTAGTAAAGGTCCTTATGTTGTGCCTTGATTTTGTCTGCGCCCTTCTCTCCGATCATATAGACAGAGTTCTGAATTCTGCAGTCAGGAATCACGGGAATAACAGACGCATCAATGACTCTCAAGTTCTTGACCCCATGAACTTTGAGCCCGCTGTCGACAACACCTTGCTCTTTTGACTTCGAAAGACGATTGGTTCCGCAAGGATGAAAGGCAGTCTGGCACCTGTCCAAAACTGCACGCTTCATTTCGGCATCATCGTTAAGTGGCATTTCCCAAGGATATTCACCAACTACAACATCTTTGAAACCGTCACTTTTGGTGAGCAAATCGTACGTGAACCTCACACCCTCGCGCATGCCAATGATGTCAAGGTCATCAGCAAAGAAGTTCAAGTTAATCTTTGGCTGCTCAAGAGGATCCGAGCTCGCGAGTGTCACTTCACCAGGGTCACTAACTGGACGAACCAAATCCACCACGATGCTGGTGTAGCAACCGGTCTTCGGGGTTGGATAGTGCCACTGGAAAGCACTGCCAAACATACCCACAAAATCAAGCTCAAAATGAGGCTGGCCCTCAGGACTGAATGGATCAACACCACCATTTTCAGCCTTGCGGCGACGGTATTCTGGGTCTTTTGCGAGATAGTCGTCGATTCTGGGAAAGCCAACCATCTCGAGAAGTCCTGATGCCACGGGGCCTTGCAGTGTTTCCTGGTAGGTCTTGATGGCTGCCTTATTTTCTGGAGTCGCGCGCAAAAGGTGATTATCCATTCCAAATCCATCCTTTACTTTCAAAACAAAAGGAACCCCGGGATGATCAAGCAAGTGCTGGCCAACGTGTCTGTTCTCGACCAATACGTCAATTCCATGAGTCTCTAATTCTTTTCTTGGCCCAATTCCAGACAACATCAAAATCTTTGGACTTTCAAAAACACCCTGAGAGACTATCACTTCTCTTGTAGCATAGTAGCTCTTCTCATTTCCATGGGAGTCAATGACAGTTACTCCTTTGGCAGCCAAGTCAGATGGATCAATGATCAACTTTTTGGTGTAAACCTCGGGAACAATGGTGATGTTGGGCTGCTCGTGAACAAAGAGAAAACTTCCTGAACGACGTCCCTTGTAGATACTGTCCACACAGTGAGTGAGACCTATCATCTCTCCATCGTAAATATTCTCAGATATTGGCAAGCCGCGTGATTTCCACGCAGTAGTGAGTTTTTTCCTAAAGGGTTCCAACTCTGGAAGCAATTCAGCGTGTGAAATGGGAAGTGGGCCACCAGAGCCGATCTTCTTGAGCTCTGGACTGTAGAGACCCAAATCATCGTGGTAAGTGGCACTTTTTCTGAGGTACGGCACCAACGGCTCCCAAGTCCATTCCTTTCCACCATACTCCTCCCACCTGTCAAAGGTTGGCTTACAACCTGGAATCCAAGTGAAGTAGTTAAGAGCAGAGCTTCCTCCGAGAGCTTTGCCACGAGTGTTTGGCTTTTCAATCCTCTCGTAGTCATCTCTCTTGACCATCGTAGTCTTGTAAGACCAGTCGTACCTGGTGTTACGAAGCTCCATAGCGTTTGAAGGCACTCGAATCTCCGGGTCTAAAATAGAGTCTGCTTTTCCCGCTTCAACAATTAAGATTGAGACGTTGGGGTTCTCGGCAAGCCGACCTGCGACCACGTTACCGGCGGTACCACCTCCGACAATAATGAAATCGAAATGAGAATCTGGCATCTTGAAGATTTGAATTCTGTGTTGAGTGAGCTCCTTGAGACTAACTTACCATATATATATATATATAGCTTTCGGCTCCCGCGGAATACAAATTCCCACATGCTTTCATTTGGCCCCTGAAAATGAGTTGCTGGGGGACATGTAGAGTATGACTTGGCGAAAGTTTTACATAACCCTTCAAAAGAGGAATTCTGACATGATGCATGGTTCCGAAACTTCATAGGTCCTGACATGGCGAGACCCAACATCAGAAAAGAAAGTAAATTGCAGAGACGAGAGATTAGTATAATGTACATGAGCTCCTATTTTGCGTTGCATGACATGGCGAGGGGAGCTTTGCGCTTGCAGATTAGAAGGGCTTCCTGGAGCGTGCAGGTTGAAATCGAATTAGTGAAAGTGGGGGTGACTCGGAAAGGTCGGAAAGTGGAAGAGAAATGCTGTAATCTTTGACATACAGCAACAGGATTGCTCCGATGGTTGACAATCGGTGCTCTTGAAATGAAATCACACGTACATAAACTAACTGGGAACGGCAAACTAAACGCAAGCAAAGAAATCGCTAGAGAAATCGAGAATCAGTCAATTCACTTCTGGAATTAAGATAAGGCTTTTGAAATTCCGTTAGAAATCTCTTTTGACACCTTCGAGAACATCTCGATCACTCGCTCTCGAGTGACAGATTTTGCACCCTTCAAGCTAACAGCAATATTGTGAATGAGAGCTTGGTCTTGGCCAGTCTCACAAAAGACTCGCCACATTTCACGAGGCTGATCATAATCTTTATCCTCTACACTCCATTGGAAAGAGACCGCTTCTCCAACCCACTTTTCATGAGCCTCATTGTTGGTCGCATCTGCCCGGTACGCTAAAGGTTCGAAACTGCTGGGATAGTTTGGAATTCCACCATAGTTTCCATTAACAGTTCCAGGTCCATCTCTTTGGAATGGGCAACATGACTGTAGTGGCTTATTGACAGGGATCTGGGTAAAATTGGCTCCTAATCTGTATCTCTGCGTGTCACCGTAAGAGAACAACCGAGCTTGCAAAACTGGATCTGCTGAAGGTTCAATTCCAGGCACAGTATTGGAAGGGCTGAATGCCGATTGCTCAACTTCGGCAAAGTAATTTTGAGGATTCCGGTCAAGGACCAATTTTGCGACTCTTCTGAGCGGGTACTTGGCTTTGGGCCAAGTTTTGGTAAGATCAAACACACTGAAATCGGTTTCCTCCTCAGCCTGCTTGCTTGTCATGGTCTGAACATATACAGACCAGGACGGATTTTCCTTCCTTTCAATTGCATCGAAGAGATCACGGCCGGCGTGATCAGGATCTTTCGCCTCCATTTGAAATGCCTCCTCGTTGTCAAAGTTTTTGATCCCCTGGTCAGTGAGAATATGAACTTGCACATAGTGAAATTCACCCTCTTTGTTAATCCACTTGTAGGTGTGAGCAGAGTATCCATGCATGTGCCTGTAGGACCATGGAGTACCACGGTCAGAGAACACAAACATGATGTTGTGAACAGACTCTGGGTTGTTACACAAGAAGTCCCAGTACATGTCAACATCTTTGAGATTGTTGAGTGGGCTTCTGCTTTTCTGAGTGTGCACCAAGTACGGAAATTGTACTCCATTTCTGATGAAGAACGTTGGGCTATTGATATTCACCCAGTCAATAACTCCCTCTCCGGTATAAAACTTAATGGCGAACCCTCTTGGATCACGAGCAGAGTCTGGAGAGCCTTTTTCCCCTCCAACAGTGGAGAACCGAACAAAAAGTGGTGTTTTCTTACCAATTCCGTTTAGGAAATCTGCGCTCACCAAGTCTGAGACATCATCTGTCACCTCAAGGTAGCCATGGGCGCCTGAACCTTTCGCATGTGCCACTCGTTCGGGGATTCTTTCACGATCAAAATGAGCCAAGAGATCGATTAAGTGATGGTCTTGGAGCAACGCTGGTCCATGCTTCCCCATCTTAATCATGGCATTAGGATTTCTAACAGGGCAGCCATTAGAAGTAGTGTAAATGGGAACAGAGTAGCGCTGGGACATCTAAAATGCTTTTTAGAGTGGTTGAATGAGAAAAGTGGCCTCCGAGCGGAATTTATACAAGGAGCAACACTTGGGCCACCGAATCCCTGTATAATGCCTATGCATTGGTTCTGATTTGAGGAGATCAATTACCCCCCCTTGTGAATGGCTAATTATCTAAAATTACTTCCACTTGTTCCGAGACAGGACGAATGCCGCTTTAAGGATTGGTATATGGACAATCCTATTGGCGGATGAGTCAAGCAGACACCATGCATTGAGTAATAGCAGATGGTGGAGGCCATTCAGGCACCAATATAGCAATACAGGAGTTTGTACATGCATAATCATGCATATGCAGACTTAGCGGACTTCGAGATTGCATCCCAGCTGCATGCAATATTTTAGGAGCGCACTTCGAAACTACTACTTGCATATATGTTTCGCGATCTGGTTCGTGCGCATGCTTCTACGTTTAAATCTCGGAATATTCGGATTATGCGCTATTGAAATAGATTTGAACAATCGAGGTACGGTTCTCTTTCCATTTGAGCAGCTAATGCGGGAGTAGAAGTCATCGAGTCATATTGGTTCCTTCTCATAAGCATCATAAGCCTTCACGTTAATTTCGATTACAAAACGAACTAAATACTGATTCCTTGACAATGCGATGCATAATTTCAGATGCGTCGGTCGGTTATATTTTGGTCGCCCTGATGGATTTCCAAAAGCAGATACTCCACAATGGGACCCGCAGCAAGCGCAAGAGGAAAAGGAATTGGCTAGATTCGCTGATTAGCAGCCCAGAATTCGGTTGAGGGCGTCAAACCTCTACATGAATTTCTTTCCCGAGCTGAAGAGAGGAGCAAGCTCCCATTTCAGGCTGCTAATACACCTCCATCGATGCCCACTATCGTTCCTGTCGACGTCGTCAATTTTGAGAGAAAGGTATAGTGAAGTGCAGTTTCATCCACGTCTGCAATTTTCTTCACGGGTGACAAATTGAGCGCTTTGTCCACCGTCGCCTGCGGGAATCTCTTTCCCCAGTCAGTCATCAACAAACCAGGGCAAACTGCATGAATTCGAATTTTTGTTCCCTGGGATTTCGAGAGCATCTTGACAAGATGGATTAGGGCGGCTTTGCTGACAGCGTATGGTATGCTAGACCCATATACCATTCTTCCCGCAATCGATGCAGTCACAATGAAAACCCCACCATCGGGATTCTTCTCCAAATGTGGTTTGCAGTATTTGTAAAGATAGAAGTGAGATTTAACATTGGCATTGAAGCACCCGTCCCAAAGCTCATCATCAAGACTCTCAAGATCCTCATAGGGGACAATTTTAGTCCATCCCACATTAGAGATCACCACATCTAAACCTCCAAGATGTTTTAAGGAGCCATCAACTAGAGCGTGAATTCCCTCTTTACTTGTTGCATCACCCTGGAGAGCAATGGCTTTGACTCCAAAATCCTGCTTCAATGAATCGGCAAGTTCGGTGGCTTTCTGAGCAGAGCTATTGTAATTGATGATCACGTTGGCTCCTTCAGCGGCAAATTTGTGGGCAATGCTTGCCCCGAGTCCATTGCTTCCTGCCGTGATCAACACTGATTTGTTTCTTAAGTCCATCTCCGGAATTTGATAAGGAGGCTGGGATACAGTGCCGAGGATGTGGGGTAGTCGCGAGTGCAACCCGTGCAGCGGGTGCACGGGTTTTCCTTGGCACGATCATGTCGAGGGGTGGAAACCTGTTTCTTTTTTTAGCCTTTCATTTTTTATAAGAGTATTCCTCCGTATCTCTACTAGATGGCAGCATTGATAAATCAGGCTCTGGGCAGAATGCCCGATTGTAGCTTGTTACTCAATGCCATTAGACAATTGTTTGACCGATAAGCGGATACTATTGGAGCAACGGAGATCAAAATAGTGAATTCAGTATCCAGATGGCTTGAATCCCACGGGCTAGCAATTGTGGCCCTCAAGCAACTGAAAGTTATGCATGCTGAATTCTTGCTTCGCTTAAGTGTAGTTGTCGTGGTATTGCGAGGCTGTTATTGATTTATAAGACTATGATCTCGTTATTAAATGCTTCGAATACCTTTCTTGCACATTGAACGTTCTCTGATCCGTTCATATACCCGTGGAGGTTCGTCGATTCTCATAACTACAAAGATATTCGAAAGTAGGCAACAATTTGAGTGAAAAACAACGATTTTCAGTTGTTGAATCCCAAAGGGACTAGTACTGAATGCCAGACACCGAAGATGTCACTCCCACTCAACCATAGGTAGAGTGGTGTCATAATATATCGCCTCCTGGCTTAATTTAGCTAAAAACTATATCTTTCATAACCACCCAACTGATTTTGCCAGTGCGTTGTACCTCTGCTACCACAGAATTGACGCTTCGGGTTCGCTCTTTAAAACGTGCAGAAGCGAGGTAAGATGCGTAAATTACCTGCATATAAGATCAATATAAATTCAATGGGTCCTAATTTCAAGAATTGAAGAATCCAACTGTCGTGCGTATGATCTATTCTTTCTCACTATTCAACTGAACGGTTCGAACAGCTATCACCAAAGAAATAGTCGCGAGAATAATAGATAAATAAGCCCCGTGGATATGGGCTTTTCTTCGCTAAAGTGTCGCGAAATCCCATGAAACACAAAAGACTGTTTCAAAATGATTACTTAAGTAGAAAATTTTCACTTTTCGTGACGTCGTAGACACTTTTCACCGGGGTTTAACGTCAGATCAGACGCGCTCGCCCAGGGTCCACATGTACCTGCAGGAGGAAAGGAGATTTCATGAGCAGAGGCATGCTTACTCGAAAATGGAGATTCTATATCAGGTCCGCTGTTTGCAGTGGGTTGGTTGTGCTGCTTTTATCCCTTGCTATTTTCTCGACCCGTGCGGACCAGTTTTTCTCTCCCCGAATTTCAAAATCCAGTGTGGACTCTTTGGCTAGGGTTATAACTCCTGGTTGGGCTGCCATCCCCCACGCGTATCTACAAGAGCATTTGGGAAATTTGTCGTTTTACCGCTGGAGCCAAGGAAATCTTGCAGATCCAGCCAAAAAATATCTGTCTCGTACGTTCAAGAAGCACGAAAAGTTCACCATTTACGGGTCGTTCAACAGCTCGAGTACAGAATGCGAAGCAGGGCCACAACGAGAGATAAGCAACGTACTTGTGGATGAGAAGCGTGATCTTCCGTTTGATCTCAAAGACTTCTTGACTGAATTACTTGACGAGTCAGATAATCAGAGAGGGGCCTACTTCCACGAATTTGCGCCTATACTTGACATCCATTTGCGGAGTCAGCTCCTGTCTGACACTACGGGACTCTTCTGGTTCAGGTTCTCGGGGAGCTCTGTGTGGCTCAAGGATTACGGTGTTCACATGCTCACTTCGAGATTAGTCTTTGCCGAAAGTCGAGACCGTCAGAAGCCAACGCTAAGTCTTACAGTTGCCCAGCTTTTTGACATCAACTGGAAAGAGTTGAAAAATACCATCCTTATATTCCCCACTGAAGCACACAAAGACCCCACCGCCCCGGTGTTTCAATGTGGTGAGAATAACTTTTCATCTTTGAAATTTCCTAGCTTGTTACCTATTCCATTCAGCCACGACCGCGGAAGGTCTTCCAAATATTTCGGAACCGAAGATCCCAGGTCATTTCTCATCATCAATCCAGACGGACACGAAGAGCCGGCGGTTGCTTTCAACTCCATTCAATTAGGGGACCAGGAAGACAACGATTATCGGTCAATGTTTGTAAGTCTTCCTTTTCAGTGGCAAAAAGGAAAGACAATCAGAGATCCTAAAAGTGATAATATTTGGTACTCGAGGACAAAAGAATTAAGAGTAGAAGGAGAAGTGAGGGAAAAGGTCAGCAAGAACTGGGTGCCAATGGTCAGTGATAGGCTCCGCTCTCTCAATTTTGGCTCGGACTACGATATTCTCTTTGTGACGCAGCTAACGAGCTTGACGATCATCAAATGCACCTTATACGGTGACAAAGTTTGTGTCAAGGAATTTGAAACTCATGGCAACATCGGGGAACTTCGTGGTGGCACGCCCTTTATCAGCTTGAATAACGTTCTAAAGGCCACTTCCAGCACCCTTGCCGAAAAGTTTCTTCCGCCAGGGAGAGAAGTATTCGTTGGCCTTGCGAGAGCCCAATTATTGAACTGCGGCTGTGGCGTTGCATTTTACAGGCCAAATTTGGTAACCATAGTGTCAGAAAGCAAATTGGATCCCATAAACAACCTCCTGCCAGCTCACGGAACCTATGGTTATCGTATTGCACAGGTCTCCACCTCACTATCTCTTGAGGTTCAATTAAGCGAGTGGGACCTCGCTTCTAATGGCGATGTTTGTGCTCGACTTAATGTTCTCATGCCCAACGGAATTGAAGGTTGGCATATCAATAAAATTGGAATCTCACGCGGGAAGCTTGCAGCAGACGATGTGATGTCACTTCTGATTTCTACGATGGACAACACCGTGAGTGTCATAAATGTCAAAGGACTACTTGGGGCAATTCTTGAGGACTACTCTCTATTTTTTAACCCCACTCTCCCCGAATCTAGCGAGAGGTTCATTGACGGAATGGGAACGGAATACAACGAGAAAGCTTCTGACTGCGCTCTTAAAGGAAGCAGAGAATTTTGCAAGATTTACGGTCAAAAAGCTTTTCCCTCTGGTGTTTCTGCCGCCGAACTTTCTTTGCTATTTGAGCAGGAGAGGCAGCAGGTGCAAAACTTCGAAAAAGTGTTTGCAGAATTTTAATTCCGGTCCTTCAATGCCGCTTGGAAAATAGTTCTCAGATTACCATAATAACATCCTCGAGTGCGAGAATGGCATAGTGCACAGGCAAGGAAAATCGTTCACAAATGATAGACGAGGTGCCAGGATGGCAGATTCCAGATTTCAGCATGACGCCCCGGGGCTTATGGCGAGAACTACCGTTTTTTTTGCCAGCCATAGTGGGAAAGAAGCGGAAGTCAAGAATTCCAACCCCAAAGCTGAAAATTTTGGAAAAGCTATTATCCTCGGCTCACCCCCAAATATGTAACTCTACCGCCCCATACTGAAGTGAAAGGTCGATTCTCCAGGAGTAAAACGCAATGATCTTAATGACTTGCTATGTAATAGATACACACAAAACGAATTAGACCTTTGATTCCATTGCCCAGCCTCTAGAGGCTCCAGTCCGTGACTCATCACCCAAACCTTTGAAATCAAAGCACTTCTGGAGTTGCTGATGAAAGTGAAATGGGAAGTAAGAGTGATTTTCCTCGTGAAATAACATATGTTCTGAAGCCCAGCTGCTTCAAGGAATGTTCTTTTTTGTTCCCGTTTTTCCAGTTGGTGTCGGATAGTGTCGCAGTTCTCCAAAAGTGTGACGTTGCTACTAATTCGTGAGATACTCTTGAATTTAGGGAAACTTGAAGTGGAGCTGATCACAAATACACGCAGGTAAAGACTTTATAAGAGAATAAAGGCCACGCAAGTGCGTTACACCTCGAGTTGCTGGATGGTGAGAATTGAGTTATTTAAAGGTGGCCCCGACTTAGTGAATCGACTGTATGAAGTCTTATCCTTTTTGTTGATAGACTAGAATTGAACGTAGATACTCACTTCACTCTTCAAACCGAGAGGGAAGCCGTCGATCAGGTGTCAAGGAATGCCCATGCTGAAATATGCCTATGTGCTTTTGTTTGAGAATAAGGTTTTCACTCGCATCAGGGCACTCTACTGAATGAAGTCCTGAAGTAGGGTTTCAGCTACAAGTTGCAGATGGCCAGGTGGGCGTCTTAAGCAGCCGATCCAATCAAACGCAACCTTGGTTTTCACAGCACCATCGAAAGAGATTCAATTACATCATTGAACAATTTAGGTTAGCTAGAGCCCTTAAGTTCCACTTCAAAGTCCACTGTATGAATGTGCAAGATCGGCTTTTCGATCTGATATAACCAAAACTTCATGGGAACACTCCTCTCGAACAACAAGTCTAACTCCTCGTATGTTTTATTCATGAATTGAGGCAATCTAAAGCATGCCATATTGTAGGCAAGGTAGTTCCAAATCAAGGAAAGGCAGGTTCGGCATCGACGGTTCCTTAACATTTCAAGTAATCTAATTACATGCAGAAAGTATATGCACACCAAGTACGATCAATTTCCTGTGTGAAAAGAGGGACTTTGCCGACATTTCTGGTTACGGAGCATCACTTTATCACTTTCGGTGAACGTTGTAGCTATGTCAAACACACAGAGACCGAAGAATTTCGGATTGTGCCTCGACTTTCACGTAAGAAAACATATGTATTTAGTGGCTCGGTTAACCGAGATGCACGATGCTTTACTCGTACATGTATGCGACGAAAAGTTTGTAGTCACCCTTCTTCTACATTTTTAACAGCCTGGAAAACAATAGCCCAAATGAAAATATCCCGCGTCAAACCCGAGCCTTGTGCCATTGAACGAAGTTGGTAGTACTCAGATTACAATGGCAGGATGAATTTGGAAAGGCTACACTTGCTCAGAAATCTTCCTCATGGTGAGTGCGTCAGCATACTTCACCTCAGCGTGCAAGCTATATCCGGTGTCATGCTGTTCTTTAAGAAACTCGAATTTCTCTGGCGTTCGTTTTTTACTACGAAAGTTCACTTTTGGAGCCAAGATAGTGAGAACTTCTTTCAAATCAATCGGAGTGGGCATTCATGGTCTGGCGAGATAACCCAAGCACGAGCCGGATGAAGCGAGACTAACCTCAGATCGAAGAATAGTTGAGTAGCCAAGCGAGGAAGCACGATGAAATTTGAAGACTCATTCAACTCGCTCCTGTACTATTTTTACAATACCTATATAGTTATAAAACCCAACTGTCTTTGGTAATCCTATGTAATGAGTGATGCTCACAGAACAGTCTGCATGGGGAACCCATTATGTGCTTGCAGTGGCTCTGATAGTTGACTTGAAAGGAAGTCCCAAAAATTGCACCACTAGTTTTGTTTAAGCAAGAAATAGCACTTTTCCAGCGGATGATTTCTGTCATTGCATGAAGCTCCTAAGCTTCCGGTTCAGTTGAAATAAGCAGATGGAAGAAAGACAGTTACTAGTTCTCGGACGTGTATCTGAGCTGCATTCTTTCTAGAGTAGCAAATGAACCTCAATCAAGGTTGCTTGTCTTATTTCTACGATATTCCTACAATCTGACACTACTTTTTCGATACAAAAATATTTATTCACTCTATTCTTAGTTTTACTCACGGCTACACGAAATGGGCACAACAGTGTGCTTTCCAAACATTCCTCAACCTAAATTTAAGCCC